>WBNO01008749.1:0-14924 GCA_013400575.1 Peucedramus taeniatus
TTGTGAGAGCCAATCATCACATTATCCATCTATCACAGAATTCATGGTTCCTCTCATTGCTTCCTTCACCTATCAGTATCTGGCTTTATCTACTCTCGGGATTCCCCTGACTAGGATGTTCCCAAGAGTCCTTTTTCACAGCCAGGTGATCCAAGAAAGAGTCAGAGCTCCTTGGCTTTCGTTNGTTTTCAAGGTTGTTTATTTTTTCTTATCCATAACATGTTCTCCCTGACCAGCCGAGATGCGTTCAGCAGGTCAGCTCAAGGCACACTGCCCGCCCTCAGGGCTGTGTTATCTTTTTATACTATAAACTACGTAGACATTATTTACAGTTATTCCCCAATACCTATCACCTATGTTAGACAGTGAGTTTCTACTCTAAACCAATCCAAAAGTGCCACCATCACCAAGAAGATGGAGGCCACGAAGAAGAAGGAAGGAGGGCAGTACACGCCCAGATTTCTCCATTTTGACCCCCCTGTACCCTTATCATATGAATCTTAACATTCTATTTTTCTACTCAGTGATAAGCTAGTCATTCTACTTTACTTTCCCTGGTTTGTAACTCCTCACATAAAGTTGGCAACTGTTTCCATGGCTCCAGATTGAAGGCAAAAGGGTCTTGGGCTTCATGCCAAGCTCCCTGAGCCCCCTGTCCGGCTCTCAGCCCATCCAAAGCAGCAAGAGAGATGTCCTGGTTTCCCACAATCTACCAGCAGGCCCACAGTTTGTTTGTAGACACCCCCCTCTCATTCCTGTCATTCTGGCAAAACGAGCTGTTGCAGGGTGCCTAGTTTGTGCTAAAATGAATAGCCAGACTACAAGGGAGATTGTAAGGCGGGAGGGGACGACCTTGGGCTGCACCTCCTTTCCAGCAATGCCAGGTGGATTTTACTAAAATGCCCCGAGCAGGAAGGCTTAAATATCTTCTGGTAATAGTATGTCAGCTAACAGAATGGCCAGAAGCATTCCTGACTGCTTCAGAAACCGCTGGATCAGTTATTAAGGCATTTTTATAACAAATAATTACAAGATATGGGATTGTGGAAGCAATAGACTCAGATAGGGGAACTCGTTTTACAGGAAAGATCCTTCAAGGGGTTATGGCTACTTTAGGAATACAGCGTGAGAGGAAAGATGTGTGCTAATGTCTTTACAAACAATTTGATGGGTGTTAACATCTTTGAAAAGGGTCTTAATGTCTCTACTGACTTTGGGCATCAGGTTTGTTGCAGAGCCCAGACAGCTTGGCTCCTGAAACAGACAAGTGTCTGAACAAGCCTGAACTTCTGAACTTTGGGGTAAAATAGGTTCAAGGGGGGGAATATGTGGAAGGCGGTTCAGGAAGGCTGTACCTTCCTAGTACCTCAGCCAATGGGGAAAGGAAGAGGGCAACATGCAGCCGGGAGTTTAGGATAAAAGGAGGCTGCGTCCTCCAAAACCTCGAGAGAGAAAACTCTTGTGGGCATGTGCCCCAGTGGACTCTCTCCCTTTATTAGAATAGTTGCAGGACTCTTCTGTCTCCTGTATGGACACTGGCTTTTCATAGCGTAATTTTCTGCACAACAGTAAGAAAACTAACAATGTGCTGCACATCACATTCCTTTTACCCATTTCCAGAGCACAGGCGAGATGCCAGGACTTCTCTACCACACTTTTCTTCTACTACCCAGCTGCTACATTGAGACAGGGGCGGTCAGGAGTGCAAGCACCCATAGCTCCCAGAAAGTGGTGAGGTCACTCCCCCAACTACCCCCTGCCCCCCACCACCGCCCTCTGCCTCACAGCCCCTCACATTCCTGCCCTATGCCAGTGCTCCTGTACCATAATCCACACATCCCAACTTCGTGCACCTCATTACGACCCCCACCTTTCTCAGGTTCTCATGTTCCTAGTCTAGTCTAGCCTACTTTAGTTTAGCCCCGCCCCGCCGCCACTCTCCGCCTCTTCCGCCCGTCGAGGGACACTTCAAGGGCACATATATATATATATATATATATATATATAAAAGTATGCATCTGTTCCCCCATCGCTCAGAGGCGCAAGAAGCGGAAGACACCCAGGCGCTTGAGAAGACCGGCGGAGGAAGCAATTCCCGGCCTTGCCCTGCCCCGCCTCCTGGGCAGGGCCTCGTCGTAATAAGAGGCGGAGCGAGCTGCCGCCATTTTGCAGCGGTGGTGCCGGCTTGTGACTTGTATTCTGTTTGCGTCAGTCTTCCCTGAAGGAGCCGTCGCCGCTATCGTCATGTTCTCTGCCTGCGTGGCTACCTCTCTTGCTCGCTCCCTGCCTCGGCAGGCCGGCCTGGTGAGCGCGTTCTCCTCTCCTTGCAGTGAGCGAAGGTGGTGGGTGGGAGGCGGCCCCCGCCGCCGCCATCTTGGGGGCCGCGGTGACATTGAGAGGCTGCGGCCTCCCGCTCTCGGGAGTTTGGGATGGGGGCTCACCTTAGCGCTGGTGTGTCAGCGGTGCCAGACCTACTGCTGAGAGAGCGAGGGTGCCCTTATTTCGGAGGTAGAGGCGGGGGGGGGTCTAGGGGACGGCCTGTCGTTCCCCGGTGATGTCGCCTGATGCTGTTGGGGTTCAGGTTAATGTCTGAAAGCTGCCAGATCCCAATCAAGGTGAAGGATTTGCGCTGCAAAGCTTTGCCAGCTAGTGGTTTTTTTCCCCCCCTCTGTGTTGGGGAAGAGCGAGGGTGTGAAGATCTGTCCCGACCTGTTCCCGCTGGTGTCCCTTGTGAAGGTGAACGGAGGAGACGCCTGCCCAGCCGTTCAGAGAAATAGCATTAACGGTGCCTGGAGCTGCACTGGGAGCTTTACTTAGGGCATAAGATTATAACATTTATTGCATTCATTATCACTTTTTTTTTTTTTGGTCGTTACTTTTGCTTTCGTCTATGTTCTAGCCATACCAGAAATGTTGCAGATAATTTTTTTTTTTTTAGGAAGGCCAACCCTTAGAAGACACAATATTATTTCTCTCTTGTGGAGAACCGTGAGGGTTGTGGTGATTTCTTTCTGCCCCAAGCATTTGGTGTTCAGCACAAAGGTGGCAAGCAAGAGGAGGTGTTGCTTTGGGATCTGCTGCGGTACTGTGGTGGTGACAGCAGTGCAATGCAGAAAAATGCAGCGAATAATTTAGAGCAATCTCTTTTACGAGCTGTCCTTGCTTAGTAGTGCTGGACCTGGTTCCATAACTGAAACTTGTGATTGGAGTGCTGTGGAGCTAATCTCAAAACTGAGACACATTACATTTATAAGCTCATGTTTAAAAATGTCACAGTGTTATCTCAACCTTTTTTTAATAATGAATGAGGAAATTACACTGTTACTGAAGCAATTACTTGTTCTAGATTTCCAGAAACAGCCTGGGTGCAACGTTTGTTGCTACAAGAAACCTCCATGCCTCCAAACCAAGCTTTCAGAAAACTGGTGAGTCTGAGGAAGGTTTTCATATAACAGTGTGGTCTAAGAACTTGCTCTATCAGACAAAAGGGAATTTGAATATGGTGTGTGTATCAGTCAACAGAATGCTTGAGGACATTTATGTACTGAGAGTATTTAACTGAACTTTCGCACATTCGCATCCAGTAGACTTCACTTTAATAACTATTCAGATTATGCCCAAACCAAGGAGTGGTCACATGTCAGTTTGCACAGTTTACCTGCTTTGTGAGGATTCCATTCAGAATTATCTTATTCTGATATTCAAAACTCTTGCAGAATTATTTTGAAAAATAAAAAGCCTCAAATTCTAGTTTTCTGTCTTGTTTGTAACAGTATGAAGGAACAGATGACTCCCAGGTCTGACAGTGTTTTGTCCTTTAGCGTAACTTTTTGCTGCCAGCATTTTGGTGTTTAGAGAAAACAGTGGCCTTGCATAGCTGTGTTTTTGATTGTGGTTCATATACAATTTTCAAAGTGGCTTTGGGTTATTAATGTGTTATGAAATAAAAATTTCACAGTTTTATTTACTGTTTCCTGGCTGGGGAAATAAAGGGTTGTTGGCGGTACACTGCATAACAAGTTTGGGGTATATGGAGAATACATTTTTACAGCTTATTTTGGACAACTTGCTTCTTAAATGTATCAAGTTCCTTAAAATATATTTGGATCTTGGATTACAAATCACAGGGTGTTTTGATGCCTCCAGTTTAAGTAACCTCTCTGCAAGTGGATTGAGGATGTCTGTTCTTAGCCTAAGACTAATTATTTAATCTAATTTCTTTCTAGAGGACAGATTGTTAATAGTGTAAAATATCATGAAAGAAACTGGTAACTAAACAGTCATCAATGTTTTAATTGAAGCTGTCTTGCAATGATGTGTTGAAGTTGCTTTTCTCAGTTGGGAATACAGAAGCTGTTATTTATCTTATGCATCTATCATGTTGCTTGCTAGACCTCATGGCATACCAGAGAGGGTACCTTGGCCTGTAAATTCAAGACAAGCTTACTGAATTCATATCTTGCCTTAATGTGCTAAGTCAGGTGTGAAATGTCTCTTTCCAGGTACTGCTGAGGTATCCTCTATTCTTGAGGAACGTATTTTGGGAGCTGACACCTCAGCTGAACTTGAGGAGACTGGCCGTGTGCTCTCAATTGGTGATGGTATTGCCCGTGTGTATGGCCTAAGAAATGTCCAAGCAGAAGAAATGGTTGAATTCTCTTCTGGACTGAAGGTAAGCTTTCACTAAAGCAGTTTGTTTAGCCTAGAAATCTATTTTTTAAAAAATAAAGACTTTTAAAGGAGAACGAGACTGTTCTTGGAGGTACCTGTATGAACCTCTTGCAAACTTCATTTCAACTTTAATAAGTAGCAACTAATTAATGTAATGCTACAAAAAGCAAATATTCTTTGAATTCATAACACTTTGCTTTCAGTGTCTGGTTCTTGGCGAACGTGAATTTTGTGTGTCATCTAGGAAGTAGAACTAATCTGCTATTGGATTTTGTTTTCTTTGGTTTCATGCTTTTTTGTTTACTGTTGAATAACAGCCTCATTTTATATTAGAATAAAAAACCTGTGTGACTGTTCTGAGAGTACTGCAACAGCTCTTCCAATATTTTTAATAACCTAACTCGCCTTGGCCAGAGAATAAGCTAGTGTTTTTTCCCTCATACAATTCCTAGGCAAGAGATAAATGTTGTATTTGAATCCTGCTTATCCTTTCTGTTCTTTTTAGAGAGATAAATGATAATGCTAGACTGCTGCAGTATAATTATGTGGTAAGCTGAAGGCTTAGGCAGGCAGATTCTCTAACCAATATGGAAATAGATGCATTGTTTATAAAAGCAGAACATTGACTATTGTTACAAATAAGATTGAGGTAGATTATGTGGCATACTCTACACTGTAGAATGATCACATTGATGTCAAACTGACAGTTTTTGTAGATGTTGGTATGGGTTTTCTCAGGATAATGTTACCTTTGTCCTAGGGTATGTCCTTGAATTTGGAGCCCGACAACGTTGGTGTTGTTGTGTTTGGTAATGACAGACTGATTAAGGAGGGGGATGTTGTGAAGAGGACTGGTGCCATTGTGGATGTTCCAGTGGGGGAGGAGCTGCTGGGCCGTGTTGTGGACGCCCTGGGCAATCCAATTGATGGGAAGGTAAGTGTAACTAGGTGCTTACTACCTCTGCTTGTATCTATGTGATACAGACTGCAACAGTTTCTTTCCTCTTTTTAAGGGTTCTATTGCATCTAAGACACGTAGGAGAGTTGGCTTAAAGGCCCCTGGGATCATTCCCAGAATCTCTGTGCGTGAACCTATGCAGACTGGGATTAAGGCTGTAGACAGTTTGGTGCCAATTGGTCGTGGCCAGCGTGAACTGATAATTGGTGACAGGCAAACCGGGTAAGTTAAATGCCCAAGCCAAAAAAGTTTCCTTTAGCAGAGACTTGAGTGCAGTGTGCACCAATGTACAGAACTGAACACAAAACTGTGTAGAGGTTGGGAGAACTGCAGGCATCTTAACTTATCAACCTCTGTGTTACCCAGGAAAACTTCAATTGCAATTGATACAATAATCAACCAGAAACGTTTTAATGATGGGACAGATGAGAAGAAGAAGCTGTACTGTATCTATGTTGCAATTGGCCAGAAGAGATCTACTGTTGCTCAGCTGGTGAAGAGGCTCACTGATGCAGGTACAGATTTTTGAAGATGGTTGAGCCTGGTAACTAGTGACATCCTGTTCTCATTACAATGCTGAATACTGTTGTGACCTCTCCTAGCTGCAATTATAGACAGAATTCCTTTTTTTATTAAATGAATGAACTATTTTTGTGGACAAGAAATCTTTCTAGGTATCTGGGGGGAAAACAACCCCTTATTTTTGCTACATCGCATTAGAAGACTATTTTGAAGTCCCAAAACTGCTGAATTTCTTCTGGAAAAGTCAGCCTATTTTTTTTTTTTTCCTAGCAGAGTTGAGAGGTTCCTCTTAGCAGGCCTGGTGGCAAGCTATGGCCTACAAGTATTTATATGGACTTGATGTGTTTCATATGCATGTAAGTGTGAATGACAGTTGAAATTTTAAGTGGAGAGACTTGACTGCCTAAACATAAGGAATTAAACGATAGCATCTTTTCAGGAACAGTTGACCAAGGCTACATATGTAATAGGGCAACAAACATATTAATCTAGTACGGTGGGCTTTCCTGTAACAATGTAGTGATGCTGCCTGGGCTTGCTTTAGCAACTTATTACTTCACATATTTGTTGTATTTGCTGAGGTAATATACTCAGTGGTGTGTTTCTCCAATTCTTTCCAGATGCCATGAAGTACACTATTGTGGTGTCTGCCACAGCATCTGATGCGGCACCCCTTCAGTATCTGGCTCCCTATTCAGGCTGCTCAATGGGTGAATACTTCAGAGACAATGGAAAACACGCGTTAATCATCTATGATGATTTGTCCAAGCAGGTCAGGAAACATTGTTTATAGGCCTCATAATCTAACATTGGTGGTGTTTGTAGCTGTAAGATCACCTCAGGTTTAGAAATCCAAAATGTTAAATGAGCTTCTGAAGTGTGAAAGCTTTCTTTATACCATGCAGGCTGTTGCCTATCGTCAGATGTCTCTGCTGCTGCGTCGTCCACCTGGCCGTGAAGCCTACCCAGGTGATGTGTTCTATCTGCACTCTCGCCTGCTGGAAAGAGCAGCCAAAATGAATGACTCCTTTGGAGGCGGCTCTCTGACTGCCTTGCCTGTCATTGAAACTCAGGCTGGTGATGTGTCTGCTTACATTCCAACCAATGTCATCTCCATCACTGATGGACAGGTAGGACTTCTTCACATCCCAGTGTACATCTGTGTTATTTACTGTCAGGTCTCTGAGGAGGCTTCCAAGCTTCTGACCAAGATAATAAAACAATTCTCTCACAGATTTTCTTGGAAACTGAGTTGTTCTACAAAGGTATTCGTCCAGCCATCAACGTTGGTCTGTCTGTGTCCCGTGTGGGTTCCGCTGCTCAGACCAGGGCTATGAAGCAGGTAAGCATGAAACTGCTGCTTCTCTTGCTAGAGATGAGTAGTGTGTAGGCCTTCCAACCCATTTCACTCTAAAGAGCTGTGAATAGAGAGGGAATAAAGCTTTGGATTCCTTAGTGTCATGAAACTATAAAAGAACAAACTTTGGGGATCTCTTTGATATTTCCATTACTTGTTGAGTGAGGTGGGGGAGAAAGGAAAATAGTATCTGCATAAAGATGTAGGATTATGTTTCCATATGCTGAGCTGGGTACTGATCTAACTAGAAATAGAGAATGCTCTCTTAACCCTGTGCTTTTAGTCCATATATGGAATTAGAGGTTTAATATCAATGGTCACTATTTTAGGGAGACATGCTTATATTAAAAAGTGGGATATCTGGAAATGCAAATAATCATCTGTCAGAATCTTGGGATTCAGTTTTCTGGTATAGAAAGTAAAGCTGACTTGTGACAACTGTCATCTGAAGATAACCTGCAAACTCCTAGATACCTTTAAAAGGTGATCAAACACAGTTTCATCTGTATCTTGTGTTGTAGGTGGCAGGTACCATGAAGCTGGAATTGGCTCAGTATCGTGAAGTAGCTGCCTTTGCCCAGTTTGGCTCTGATCTGGATGCTGCTACACAACAGCTGCTGAACCGCGGCGTACGTCTGACAGAGCTTCTCAAACAAGGACAGTATGGTAAGTGTCTTGAACTTAAAGTCTTCATTTCACATTAGTCTCTTGTGCTAACAAGATTGGTCTTTGTAGCAGCATTTACCATGTCCATTCTGTGCACATGGTAAATGCAAACTTGCTTGAACCATGTTGTATATATGCAGTTGATCTTCAAAGGACTGCATAGTACTGGTTTGTCCTGATGTGAGTTACTGATGGCATGAGTGCTCTCTTTTCTGCAGTTCCCATGGCTATCGAGGAACAGGTTGCAGTCATCTATGCTGGTGTAAGAGGTCACTTGGACAAACTGGAGCCCAGCAAGATCACAAAATTTGAGAGTGCTTTCCTAGCTCATATACTGAGCCAGCACCAGGCCCTCCTATCCACAATCAGGTATAATGATTTATCCTGCTTCATCCCAAGGATATTGATTTGATGGCTGGAGTGCAGATAATGGTCACTGAAGTGTTAATTTAGTGTATCTCAGAACATCAGGCCTTAAGCTGCCTGTACCAGAACTGGAAGTTAAATCAGCCTTCTGGTTGTCCAGAGCTCAGCTTCATGACTTGAGTTCTTAGGAAATTCAGTTGATGCTTAAAATGGAGAAGGAGTCTTATGTTAGTAGTACAAATTCATGCATCAAACAGAAATGTTTTAATTCATCTACTAATTTTGTTAGAAATTTGAAGGTTTGCTGTGAAGCCTTTGTCTTAGGAATGACCATCTACCTATTTCTGTGTCAGAAGTTTAACTAAACTCTTTCAACAGGACTGAAGGGAAGATCTCTGACCAGACAGAAGCTAAGTTGAAGGAAATAGTCACAAGTTTCCTGGCTACTTTTGAGGCATAAACATAAAACTCTTCAAACAGACCAGGTTCTTGTGATCCAGTGCTCCAGTTCAGTCAAAGATTTAAAAGTATGTGCAACTTGAATGTATAGATCTCAATGAGAATAAAAGTTCCTATGTAAAAAGGCTTGTATATTCTGATTGCCTTCTGGCTAGCTGCTTTCCCCTTTAAAACTGTGGAGGACTCCCTGTGACATGTGCTTGCTTAAGGGAATTCTGAAAAATTGGGGGCATCTTAACTCCCCAGCTGGATCAAACTCCCCTTACATGAATGAGGAGGTGTAGCAGATAGTTTCTGGAGCTATGACCACAGTTCTCATTGTGACAGAGCTGAGGGTTGCTCTTGCAGTTTTCATACTTTTTGCCAGGCAGCTGATCTCTGAGAAAGGCATTCAGCTGGGGAAACAGTTTATGTTGTCTTGTCATGGGTGGTAACTAGTTGGACCTCACAGGAATCTCTAACAGCCTGATACTGTTACAGAGTTTCTTAGAATTGCTGTCAAACCTATCCTGGGACCTGGCTTTTGGAAGATGGGTTCTCTCGTAACTGAGGTCCTTGTGTCTTGGGACAACTTCATTGACTAATTCTGTCAGTAAATTGCTAGCAATTGTTAGTGGATGGGAGGGAGGTTATATACCAGAACATTGCTTTAATTTCCCAACTTCTGCATGCCATGTGAGGCATTAGATTCCAGTGTTAGACCTATCTGGGATGTAGGAAAGTTAAAAGTTGCTCTACTTTGTGAGGTGTATTCAATTTCACCCGGTACACTGGAGCTTGGTCCTTAATCCTTGCTGAGCTTTTGTACTGCAGTTACCTGTGATCAAGACTGCTCTTCACTCTGTTCCCAGTTAATTTCCTTCACAGGAGCATCTTGCCTCCCAGTTCAAACCTGCTGTGTTACAAGCAGCTGGAAGCATTCTCACACAGTTCCAGGCTAACAATCTGCTCTGTTGTACTGGGTCTGACTGAGGTAAAGTTCACAGCCCTCACAGTGCTGTGCTTTGCATTAGTAGCTGGAAGGCTGTTGATTACAGACTAGTGTTTTGGCTACTGCTGAGCAGCACTGTCCCTCTGACATTCCTTCCCCCATCACAGGGATGGGAGGGGGCAAGATCTTGGGAGGGGACACAATCATGCCAGCTGACCCAAATTAGCCAAAGGGATATTCCATACTGATGCCTTTTGGGACTACCTAAAAACAGAGGCCAGACAAAATTAAGGGAATGAAAAGCGGTTATATTTATTGAAGGGCCTTCAGGTACATTTTGGACAGACAAAGCCTCCCCCAGGGACTACACCAAAAAAAATGGATGACAGGTCACAGATTTTCATACTTTTATAAGTTTGGTCCATTTGCATATAGGGGGTTCATCTTCCAATTACAGCTTCCGGTAATGAAGTAATTTACCCTAAGTTTGCTCTCCCTTCGACTCACTTTTATTTACATTTCTTGGGGTGTCCTAGTTTAGGGCAAATTTGGGAGAAAACCCCCAAAGGGGCCCCTTCAGAAAAGCCAACCCATGCGGCCTCTCCCCCCAACCAGGGTTCAGAACAAAATTCCTCAGAGAGAAGTGGGAAGAACCTGTTTATTTAACAGGCAACACACCCCCCTCAACACACAAAATGAACAATACTGGATGACAAAACTCTTTCACCATTCTGAAGAAATCTCAAATTCAGACAGTCTCTCCGGGGAGTGGTCGCTCTGTTATTGGCCTCTCTGGCGCTGGGAATGGCTGCTGCAGGCCACAAAGTGCAGACTCTCGGTGTTTCCCAGGTCCCAGTCCAGAGCAGGTTCGTATGGCACCAAGGAAAAGGAAAAAAAAAAAAAAAANGTGTGGGAGTGAGCAGGCCGATAACAAAACAACCTTCATTTTTCAGAGCCGGTCTTGAAGGTACAGAGTATAATATCCAGCATAACAGAACAGACGATTGGGGATACAAACATCATAACGTCACCCTGGGACACGGGGCCTGAGACAGTAAGGTATCCTTGATTCCCAGGCCTAGAGAGGAATTGTTTTGTCTGACCAAAATGGGAAAGCAGTAGCTAACTGTATATGGAGTTTAGAGTTATACACTAAAGAATTGCAGAATTACAAATATATGAAAAATAGAAAAGCTAAAATCTGAAGGCATCAATACCATATGTCAGCTCAGATATATAAAGCTAAGGGAGAGAAAAGGAAAGAGAGGCAGTCATGATTCTTCAGTTTTCCTTCCAGAGGAACCATTACGCGTGCTGAAGCCCTGCTTCCCAGGAAGTGTCCGAACATCACTGCTGATGGGAAATAGAGATTGACTTTTCTTTCCTTTAGCTTATGCATGTGCAGACTCTCACTTATTTCTTTCCTTTCACTGTAATAAAACTGCCTTATCTCACCCACTGGTTGTTCTCCATCTTATTCTCTCCCCTGTCCCATTAAGAAAGGGAGTGATAGAGTAGCTTAGTGGGCACCTGGCACGCAGCCAAGGTCAATCTGCTACATCTGTTAATGGCCTGAGTGTTTGGAGTATGAGCTCTGCAGTACAGGAATCAAAAGAACACTTATTTTTAAGCCCAGGAGTGTCAGACATCTTTCTGGGTAGGGAGGCCTGGGAATGTCAGCTGTTGTAGTCCCTTTAGGCCATGATGGCATGGATTTGTATTGACGGCTTGTGCCCTCTTGAGAGTGTGGACAGGATTAGTGTGGTTTAAATTTGCCTCAGGTTACAATTAAGCAGATTCATTTCAAGAAGTGGAAAATGCTTTTTTTTTTTTACATTACTGTACTGTTTTAGCTATCCACATATTAAAACAGGCAGCAGGTGTGACTCAGGCTTTCCAGCACAGTGTCCTATCTCAGCTGCTTTCATCTTTAAGCACTGTTTAGAGGTTGTTTACCTGGCCTCTCGGTCAGCAGCCCATAATAAGTTATGAGTAAGAGCAGGATCTGTATTGTGAAGGAGGGTTGTGTCTTATGAGAAGTAGCTGAGGGATGTTTAGCCTGGAGAAAAGGGGGGTCGGGGCACCTTTTTGTGCTCTACAACCACCTAAAAGGAGGTTGTAGCAAGGTGGGAGTTGGTCCCTTCTCCTAAGTAACAAGTGACAAGACAAAAGGAAATGGCCTCCAGGTGCACCAGGGAAGGTTTAGATTGGATATTAGTGAAATTTCTTCACTGAATAGGTGGTCAGGCATTGGAACAGGCTGCCCAGGGAAGTGGTGGAGTCACCATCCCTGGAAGGATTTAAGAGATGTATAGATGTGGCACTTGAGGACATTGTTTAGTGTTGGACTTGGCAGTGCTGGCTTAATGGTTGGACTCAATGATCTTGGCGGTCTTTTCCAACCTAAACAATTCTGCAATTCTATTAAACCTTTCCAAAATACTCTGGCAACTGTCGCCCTGATTTTTCAAGTTTTTCTAAAGCCTTCTGATGTTTACATTCTTATACAGAACTTTCTCACACACTTTATGTAAATAACTTAATGTTGTTATTCTTTTATGGGGGACGAGCAACTTGATGGACTGTTGGGTTGCCCAGTGGCATTGAGGAGGTGGCACTGTCACCCTCCAATGACACTGGCATTTCAGGAAACTATAAATTGGAGTCAGATTTTAATAAACAGTCTTTTTTTGCCTTGGAAAGAACTGCTGCCACGTCGTTTGTTTTGTGTCCTACAGTGGCAGGCAACCCCATGCCAAGCCAGCTGGGGAAAGCACTGCAGGTTGTATGGGTATGGCCATGCAGCTGCTGGCTCTGTTGCTCATCCTCTGCTTCGCATTTCCTTTGGGAAACCGTGTGGGTTAATTGAGTTCAGCTATCACTAGTGGGTTTCTCCCATGGCATGCCAATGCTGGTACCTTGTGTTCCCCCTGATCTCACCCATCTGCAGCAGTGCACTGACGGCGATTGACAAGAGACGTGGACTCCATGGTTTGCACACATGAAGCTGTTTATTGATTCGGAAAGTTGAGCTTACATGCCTTTTCAGCTGTTACTAAAAATAGCACAGCTATAACATTTATGTAACTAGGTAACATTGCTTAATTCAGAGCCTCGTACAGACTAGCGCAGGTATGTGTAATCTTACATAAGTTCTGCTTACTAAGCACATGGTACCAAGCACACCGCTAACTTCTGCATTCCTTCTTCAAGGTTCTGTTTTTTGTTTCCAAGGCTTGCGGCCTACTAATGCTAACATACCCACTTCTGTTATGAGCTGGACAGTGCTCCCAGCTCGGCTTTCTAGCTGCATTCCTACAGTGCACCTTGTTCCCCCAACCCATGGAGACCCAGGAGTGCACAGTGAAGGCCCACACAGCAAGTGGGGTGAATGTAACCATGTGTGAGTGGGGACACTGCCCCAGAGTGGGACCTGCTGGGCAAGCTGGTGGCGGAGTGCAGTGGCAGAATGTCGGAAGCATGGTTCAGGGCCCACTTCTGGGTGAGTAGGTGTAAAACGGGAAGGGGGGCAGTGGGGTCAGAGCCAACCAGAGATGGGGGTCACCCCTCTCTGGTCAGAGTTGGCTCCAAAACTGCCTGCAGTCGTGGTCCTGGAGTGCCATTGCTGAACTCTCTGAGCATCCTGTGATGGTGAAACCTTGGTGCAAGGCTGGGCAGAGAGGTGGTGGATGTTCCATCCCTGGAAACATTCAAGATTGGGTTGGGCGTGGTGCTGAGCAAGCTGATCTAGTCAAAGATGCCCCTGCTCAGTGCAGGGGAGTTGGACTACATGGTGTTTAAAGGTATTTTCCAACACAAAACCTTCTATGATTCTATGATGCCCTGGCAGGCACTACCACTCCACACGTCCTGAGAGCTGTGGCTTTACAACCTGCTCTGTGCAGCCAAAATACATCCTGGCAAGTGGCTGCTGCTGTGCTGGAGAAAGTCAGTGCCAGGCTGAAGGTTTAGTAATATTAATTGACCACTGGTGAACTTTGGAGATACCATGGCCAAAAAGGGTCTTTTGATGTTGTTATGAACTGGTTAAAACACAGAAGAACAAGGAAAATTAGGTCTCTGTGAATAAAATGGATTGAACCCAGAAAGATTTGAAATATACTCCTGAAAGGAATGAGGGACTTGTCTTTACAAACAAATTATGGGTCTGCTGGTAGATAAAACTAGCACTGAGAGATAAAAGAAAAAAAAGGGAAGGATTCCACTGATTGATGAATGGAATGAGAGATTTGTCTTTATAAAAAAAACTGTAGGTCTGCTGATAAATAAAATTGGATACTGAGAGATGAAAGAAACAATGGGAAGAACCATAAATTCCATAAGGAATTCCACTGACTGACACAAGGAAAAGACCAACGGCAGGGGGGGTATACATTAAAAGGGGGTCAGGCATTTTGGGGAGTCTGTACCTGTAAGAGACGAAATGAGGGATGCGGGACTCCAGGCGGCTCTTCAAAATGCAGTTTATTACATCAAATATGTTATAGCAGTCCAGGGTTGTGGGTGACAGAGCCTGTGCCTACAGATGTCAGCTCCAGCTGCAGGCAAGCCTGGAGACCCCTTAGCTTTGGTTACGCCTTATTTACTTTTCTTTGCTGAGCGTCTTAATACAGGAGAACCAATCTATACCTTAATTTTTAGCTGTAGCCTATCATAACTGCTATAATTACCATATTCATGTTAGTATTCTCCAATCACTAAAAGTTAGTACATTGCAGTCTAAGCTAAAAGTTGTTTTTCAGTTTTCTTGCAGTGGAAAATTCTGAGACCTTTTTTCTACTTGCAACATCGACAGACTTGTTTGCCTGTGCTGTCTTTCTGCTTGGTAAAAACATCCTCTTGTTTGAGATGGGTTTATCCTTTGCTCTAAGCCATAAAAACCCCTTCTAACTAACATACCCTTTGCCTCCTTGGTTATCCAGTAAGACTGGCTCTGTCACCCCCCCTACCGAGGAGCGACACAAGAACGACAC
>WBNO01008752.1:0-19052 GCA_013400575.1 Peucedramus taeniatus
ATATATATATTTATATAATTAAAAAAGTGAGATGCAAACACGTAATAACATAATTTTTATATTATCCAGCAATAAATTCTAACATCAGTGACTCATTCCTTCACTTCCTTTTCCCTCAACACTTTTACGAAGTTTTTTTGACAGTGACCAGTAATGGCTATTCACTTTTAAGCTCTATTCTTCTGAAACCTGCTGACTGAAAAAGCAATAGTGACTCATTTTTCTTGTGTGTGGTTCTTTGCTGCACAATATTTTTTGATAGTGTGTGAAATGCGACATACATAAATCCAAATAAATATGCCCCTCCTTATGGTCTGTAGTTTGAAGTCATAAATCCTGAAACACTGCTAAAACTACAGTGACTCTCCTATGAGTGAATGAAAAGTGTCCCACCTTTTCATCAGCTGCTGATGTCCCTAAGTAAACAATTACTTGATCTAAAAGGAAGTGTAGATGAATAGAAAAACAAGTCTTGCTTCTTGTGAAATATCCAATGGCATTTACTTCACAGGGGTTACACAGAAGTCTATCAAACTAAGGAAAGGAAAGTAAATCAATTGTAACATGTCTATAGATTGTGCCACAAAATAATCCTGATCGATGCTCATGAAATTTTCAGTGTAGTTCAACCCTGAGAAGCCTTAAATTGTTTCTGACATTGCAGTGGTTTATATATCATTTTTATTGGCTTAATGAAATATACATGTGTACCTTCTTCCTTGCCTGCCCTTGACTCTTCCTAATGAGCTCATTTTTTGTAGCCTTCATTTGACATAACAACCACCTTAAAGCAAAAGGAACAGCATAAATAACTTGCTAACTACTGGGACTTAAACTTGATATTAAGATGTATTCTCAGTATTATATATGTTCTAGGCTTCATACAGTCGCCCATTCAAGCTATCTGCCCTAACTCTCCTTATGAAAAAATCGGATTTCATTGATAAAAAAAAAAACTTCTTAGATAAAATGATTTGACCACAATTATTTTTATCATCCATCTTATTATTTACTGCTTACTAGTAATTATATTAAAATTTTATGACCCACTGTAAACCCAAGAAAACAATTAGCAAGAAGAGGCAATTTTTAATGAAGAATAGGACTAAGCTTTAGGTGTTGATTCCTAATCAAACTCAAGTCACAGGATAAATGATTGTATCCCTTTTGAATATAGGATAATGCTGAGATCTTTGAATTTAGGGAACCAAAAGCAGCAGTGTATACCTTGCTGGTTGTTCAACCCACAAATGATGTTCATTTACACCATGGTTTTGATACTAGAGGTACCAGAAGGGGAAAGTGCCAAGAACATAATTAATTTATTTAAATTCTGATGGTATTGCTACATTAGGATAAACTCATCACTGTATTTCATTTGCCTTCTTTACCATATTTTCTGTTTTGCTGTGACATTGTTTTTGCCTCCAGTGTCTGATGCATAAGTGCCACAATTGTACAGCCTTTTCCATTGACAGAGCTCATCTGAGCACATATGTGTACAATGAATGTGCTTTGCTGATGTTTGTAAACTCATGAATTTTATTTCTTGGCTGATTATCTTGGCTAGTAAGAATTGAGAGAGAAAGAGGGAGCAAGAGGAAGTTATGGTATATGATCTTCCCAAGTAGTCATTGCCAGATGTGATGGGGCCCTGCTTTCCTAGGGATGACTGAATATCTGCCTACATGGGAAGTGGTGAATGAATTCCTTGTTTTGATTTGTTTGTGTGCACAGCTTTTGCTTTACCTATTAAACTGGTTTTGTTTCAAGCCATGACTTTTCTCACTTTTACTCTTCCAATTCTCTCCCTCATTCACCAAGGGTGATAGTGAATGAGCAGCAGCTTGGGACTCAGCTGCCCACCAGGGTTAAACTTGGCACCTGTCATCTTCAGATATTGTTTTTTGTCAAATTGGATGCTCAGTTACAGAGTGCTGTGAACTCTTGCGTAGCTTCATTACAGACTCTGACTTCCTGCCCCTGATAGTGTCTTATTGTTCTGCCAGGAATTCATTGTGTTCACCCCGCTTCACCTGATCCATGACGTCTCTGAACTTCTTGTCCCAGAATCTTCTTCTGATTTTGCTCTCTCAATAGTTGTTCAGTCCTTCAAAATCATAAGACTGTTTCTTTTTTAATGAGGTTAGCCACATGCTCTTTTTTGCACTTTCCTTAAAATAAAACTTTTTTCTCATATTTCACTTTTTGTATGGAGTGCTATTGTCTCTGGTTTCATAGAATTCAGTTACCACTGCCCAGCAACTAAAAGGCATTTAATTTATCATATGCTTCAAAACCAAATATGATCCTTTATTCTGCTTGCAAAATGAGGTTTTGTTTAAAATTTTTCCAACAGCCATGTCTACAGCCCCAAAGTCTGTACTCATCTGCACTGATTTTAAACTACTTTTGGGGTTTTAGCTGCTCCATCTTTCCAATTAGGGTTTCTTTCTTCTGTAAGTGATGACCAGGCAGTGTGGTTTTACAATCTCCCTAAACCAACAGAATAACTGGCTGCCATTAAAGGTGATCTCTCCATTACTTCCCTGCTTTGGCTGCACATCCTGCTGCTGTCTATGGCCTGGTGCTGGCAGCTATCTAGATAAATGAAAACTCAACCTTTTTTGTTTGGCACCTTTTCAGCTGGGTAAGTTTCCTGATCCAGACTGTTGTACAGATGCAGAAATCCAGCCTGTCATAGCAGGTGTGGGGAGGAGGAAGAAGTGTCAGAAACTTTATGTCTTAATCTTTCTGCTAGAGATCTATTTACCTTGTGTTCGCCTTGTACAGCAACATGCCCCATCCAGATTCAGATGTAATATTGAGCTTTTAAATTTCAGGGTTTTCTATGTGGCAAGAATTAGAAAATGGACCAAATTATTTTGACAATGGATGTAAAATCTCTTTTGATTTAAATATAACAAAGATTTCAATTTGGGCAACACAGAAATCAAAGTAGTCCTTGTTGGTTGTTGTATGCCTAACATCTTTCAATCTGTTTGGGCATGTTTAGATTGTGCAGGTGGGAGAAGATACTGTGAGCAGAATTAGGAACCTGCAGAAAACTAATTAGTTTATATATGACATGGGCAAAGTGGTACAAACAAACTGGTCCCATTGTTAAAATACTGAGCTTTACAAGCACAGCCCTCAGTTTAGCCTTTGGATGCATGGATGGCTCCACCTCTGAATTGGACCTTGGGGCTGTGTCTACACTGCAGATTGTATAGGTCACCTCACAGCAGTGTGATGGTGTGCTGGGGGTTGACTCTGGACACCCTCCAAAGTTTCTCCATCACTCCCCCTCCTCAGCTGGACAGGAGAGAGAAAATATAATGAAAGTCTCATGGATTGGGATCAGGATGGAGAGAGATCACTCACCAATTACTGTCACGGGCAAAACAGACTCAGCTCAGGGAAACTGACTTAATTTGTTGCCAATCAAGTCAGAGTAGGATAATGAGAAACAAAAACAAAGCCTAAAACACATTCACCCCATCACTCCCTTCTTCCCAGGCTCAACTTTTCTCCACTTTACCTCTCCCCAAAAGCAGCACAGGTGCACTGGAAATGGAGCTTGTGGTTAGTTCAAAACTCATCTGTATGGCTCCTTCCTCCTATCTCTTCCCTTCCTCCAGTGTGGTGTCCTTCCCATGGGAGACAGTTCTCTATGAAATTTTTCAACATGGACCCTTACCACAGGCTGCAGTTCCTCACCACCTACTCGGTGTGAGTCCCTCAGGATTTGCCATCCTTCAACAACAGGCTGCTCCAGCATGGCTCCCCTGTGCATGGCACATACCTGCTCCAGCCTGGGCTCCTTTCCATGGGGTCACAGCTTTGTTTGGGCATCTACCTGCTTTGGTGTGGAATTTTGCATGGGTCGTAGCTGAGTATCTCCTCCACCCTGGAGCAGAGCTGCCTCATCATGGTCTGCAGCACGGGCTGCAGGGGAATCTCAGCTCTGGCGCCCAGAGCACATCCTCCTCCTTTTCTCTAATGACCTTCAAGTCTGCAGGGCTGCTTCTCTCACATACTCTCACTCCTCTCTCCAGCTGCAGTTGCTGTTGCACAGTTTGATTTCATTCCCTGCTCTGCTCCCCCTTCTGTCACTTCTTAAACAGAGGTGGTGCCACTGTCACCAGTGGGCTGGCACTGGCTCTGTCAGACAGGGACAGGTGCTGGCAGTTTCTCAAAAAGTCAGAAACAACCAAAACCTTGCCAAGATAAATGGCAAAAGTACAGCAGGAGCATCACAAAACCTTTCATGTTCCTTCTGCAAGTGTACCATCACGTAGAAATGCCCTGTGAAGTCCTAGCTCACAAAGACAAATCAGTCTTAAATTCAATAGGAAAATTGTTGTCTCCAGGAAGTTTTGGATTAAATAGCACCCAAAGTGCTATTTCAGTAAGTTCTTAAAATAGTGACTGCATCATCTCATTAAAAAAAAAAAAAAAAAAAAAAAAAAAACCAAAAAAAAAAAAAAAAAAAAAAAAAAAAAAACCACCACTGTTGCTACAGCAATGTTAAAAAGTACTTTGTGACACAGAGTTTCAAAATGTTTTACTCTACCAGGACAAAAAAAAAAAACAACCCTATTTGTATCTGAAGAACTTTTCTTCCTTTCAAATCCATTTTCAAAACACCTAAGGAGTGCATCCCTTTGGTTTTCTTTTTCCTGGAGAAAGATATTGGAGTGCCAGGGATGCATGAAGAGTTCACACCCTCACTGCAAAAATCATGACACAAAGGAAGAGTGTGCCTTGCAGTTAGTTAATGATGCTGCAACTGCTCTAACTCAGCCAGTTTTAATTTGAAATCTGAATACTGAAAACTGCTGCAGAATTTGTAAATATACAGGGAATAGAAATGAAAGAAAACTATTCTTCATATAATTGCTTTAAAAGGCAAATAGAAATGTTTTCTTTCTCTATTTCTGGCTGAAAAGCAAAGTTGCTTATCCACTAATAACTAGTTCATAGTGGATTTGAAGCTGGCAAATGATTTTTCTCTTGTGCTCAGTTTTCTGTCTGGAAACTTCATGCAGATTATGATCACTGCACTAATCAATGAGGAGACAGCTTTGGGAACCATCCTATAATTCTGTCTTCCCTTTGGAAATGAGTGACTCTTACAGAGATAATATTCTATTTCTTATATTTAAGGAAACATTTTGCAATATTCAAAATCTCTCACTAATCTTTCTCTCATCCAAAATAAGGCAATATGTGAATTTTCATCTGAAGCCTCTCCATACATTGGCTTTTATATTTAGAATTTAAAAAATATGTTGGTAACCATATCTGATAGAAGTACATACTTTAAAATTTTACTCATGGGATGAGTGAGACCAGACATTACAATAAACACCTTGTTTTAGATGATAATGTGTTTGGCATCACTTATGCCACTGCTTTATCTCTCAAGGAACCATAAACACAGGCCATTATTTTTAAGAAGTTTGTTTGATACTTGGACATTAATTTTTTCTAGTTTCCTCTCTACCTACCATCAGAAAGAAAGGTATCATCCCAGGGGCAGGTAAATTCCAACTGCATCCTCATGACTGAAGGGAAAGAAACAGAGAGATCAAAGATGGCATACAGATGAAGTAAAATCTAACATGTAAACTGGAGAGCAAAACAGCTGGCAAGAAGAATCAAGACAAAAGTGTAACAGTGCACTAAATAGATAAATATGCAGGGAAAGAATAATTATGAAAGAACAAATAAAAAAAGACAGTAAGAAAATCGTTTAATGAATGAGGGTCAGGAGGAAAGACACAAGGGAAAACAGATTTCATGGTTGTGAATTTGTCAATGACTGCTTTGAAAATGTGTTTGACTGTTCCTTGAATGATGAATACAAGTTGGATGCTGATATGATGTACATTTTTATCCTCTTTCTACAGTGGCATAACTGAAACAATCTAAACATATGTTAAAAATAATGTAATAGATTGATCACACAGAATAGGAATTGGAAAGATTTGGATTTGGCCCTCTTTGTAAGTACTCCATGGAATAACAATTGTGCTTGGTCTTTTCCCATATGCTATGAATAACTTCTGAAAGCACGATGTTGAGATTTTGGAAGTGATCTAAAATAAGGGTTTGTTAATAGCTGGAAGAACAAAGCTGAAAAAATTTTAGCCTAATATTTTTTGAGCACAGAATCACAATATACAGTTTCACTACTTAATTTCTCTGTGGCAGTTATTCTATACTGTTTTTTGCTTTCTAAAAATGTCTACTAATTGTGATGATATGAGAGTTTAATGCACTGAGATTTTTTACTGTTAATGCTAATCCACTGACCTTAAGCAGCTTGAACTGAAGATATTTATAGTTTGGCACTGTCTGCTGTCTTGGATGTTGAATGGGAAAGCAGTAAGTGCTTCCTTCAATTGTTCATTTCTGACTATCAGCTTAGACTCTTGGCATTCCATCAACATCTAGGAGCAGGTGGCCTGTTTTGTCTTGTATTCACTAATGTTGCTGAAGTATTTAAAATGTCATTAGTGAGAATGGTGTGATGACAGCACTATGCTACATGACCCATGATCCAGGGTCAGTTTCTAATTTTCAAGCATTATGACAGTGGCAAGTGCAGAGCAGTTCCACTGTGAGCAGTTCTGAAGACCCTAGGGGGCTCTGAAAGACCAAACAACAGATGGAAAGGAGCATTTAAGCATTTCTCTCTATAGCAGGCCTAAGGCAAGTCTTATTCTTTTTCATTGTTCTTCTTCAAAAGAAAATAAAGAATTAGTTTTTAATATTTGGATGACTTTATTGCAGAATCTGCTTTTTTTTTTGGTTTGGTTTTTTGGTTTTTACATTTAACTTCATGAAACCAAATGAAATTTTGGGAGATAGAAGTGATTCTGCACAATTTCTATCTCCTCTGCAGCAGGTCTGACTTTCTCATTAATCTTAAATTTCAGTTTGCAAATGAAACTGGGCACAAAAATAAGGATTCTTAAAATGGATCCTACTTCTAATATGGATGTTTAATTTAAGAAGTATAGACCAAGAAGTAGTAGAAGGAGAGTTCAGGGCAGAATGTCAGTAATACATTATAGTTAATGTGCTGAGCAAGGACTGCGCCCCTGAAAGTTTAAAATCATCTTTTAGAAGGTCTTTCAAGTCTACAGGGAAAAATATTCCCTTATGTTGGATGTCCAGACTGGCATACTTGGACAAAGAAGCCTGCAGAAAGTTATGGACACTTTAAATGTACCGAAAACCTGCCTGACCTTACCAATGTAAGGTTTTTGCTAAAAAACCTTTGTGCTAAAAACCTACCTATAAAATATGTTCTGTGTGCATTTCAATGAAATATTATAGGTACCTAATTAAATACAGTTTACTTTTTCTGTTTACATACTCGTCTTATGGAAGTCTCATTGAGACTTCAGCAAAGCATGCCTCTGTTTTTAACTGGGAGGGGAGATACCTCCCATGTTAACCAGATCTCTCTTCTGTTAGTTTACCTTCCTCACTCCCACATCATATATCCTTTAGAAAATATTTTCAGAACAGTTTCCAGCAAAGTGATTTTTTAAAAATGTTGAATATTTATACGAGCATATTTTTATTGATTCTGGAGTATTGTTTTGGCAGTTTAGCAAAGCCTCAGTGTAAATTGCTGCTACATTTAAAAGACAAACTGACTGATTGTGGTGGCATTACTAGGAAAGAGGTTATGTTGCAAACATAACAAACCCACAAATCATCTTTCTTTCAAACCATGAGGAAAAGAGACAATGAGAAAGAGATTCTTGCTTG
Source organism: Peucedramus taeniatus (assembly GCA_013400575.1). NCBI lineage: Eukaryota > Metazoa > Chordata > Aves > Passeriformes > Fringillidae > Peucedramus > Peucedramus taeniatus. Next base: position 7,792 of record WBNO01008752.1, read on the forward strand.
AAAAAGTGTCATAAGTTTTTAAGATTTCAAGATTTTTTCTTCTAGAAGGCAGCCTTCAAGACTTGCCCCTCTAAACTTAATTATTCAACATAAGTTAAAAAGCATCAAATAAGTGATTTTTTCAACAAGTAGCTGCAGTCTTCTAATGGCAAATTATGAAGAGTATCTGAAATAGATGCAAACTTAGAAAAAAAAGAAGTATTAAGAAAAAGAAGAAATTTCAGATTACAAGGATTCCTCAAATATTATAAAATAGACAACTCAAATTGAAATGCTTCTGCCTCTATTTCTATAATAAGCTCTTCAGTCTCTCTTTTCCCCCTCCATCATTATGAGGTTTTCAGATTATTTTTGTAATGAATTAAATAATCTCTTTATAGCAGTTTGCAGTCTCTCTGGGAAAAAAATAGCACTGGGAAAATCCTGTGGACTTAACAGGTAAGCTGTGAATTCTGTGTCTTGAAAACCTAATGTAATCTGCTATGTGAGTGTCAATGTCTGGTTTAGTTATACAACCTTCGGTTAGTAAGTGGAAATATCTGTCTACATCTCTCCCCTTGTAACACTCTGTCTTCTGCTTGTGTTCTATACAATTTATGTTCATATCTTTTGTGTTTTTAATACAATAAGCAAATGTACCTCCCTCCCCCTACCCAAGAGAGGACTAATCTCTTCTAGTCTGCCCCCAGCAATACTAGAATTAGCCTTATTTTAGGCATTTAATTACTAAAGAGTCCCCATCTGAGGTGACAATCTAGTTATCTTTTAGAGACTATTGACAGAATGGAAGGCAGTCCTGTCATCTGACAGATGAATCAGTTAACTTCTACTTTAGAAGTAGATCTATCTCTTTGTTAATAAAATATAGAGATACAGAGATAGCTTAGATGTATCCTCAGTGACTTTGCAGATGCCACCAAGCTGAATTATGTATTTGATACTTTGAAGGGAAGAGATGCCATCCCAGTGCACAGTGACAGGCTTGAGAGGTGGGCCCATGTGAACCTCATGAAGTTCAATAAGAACAAGTGTAAGAAACTGCACCTGGTTTTGGGAAAACCCAAATATGAATTGAGACTGGGAAATAAGTGGGTTGAGAGAAGCCCTACATAGAACTTGGGGTATTGATGCACACAAAATTGAATATGACCTGTAAATGTGCACTCACAGCCCAGAAAACCAGTTGTGTCTGGACTGTATCCATAGCAGTGTGGGCAGCAAGGCCAGGGAGGGAATTCTGCCCCTCTGTCTGTTCTGAGGACACCCCACCTGGAGCAGTCTCTTCATTCAGCTCTGGTGCCTCTGGCATGAAAAGGACATGGATCTGTTGGCGTGAGTACAGAGGAAAGCCACCAAGCTTTCCAACAAGTCTTCTCCAGACCAGAAGACTGGAATGCCTGTCCTGTGAGGAAAGGCTGAGAGAGTTGGGGTTGTCTCAGCCCAGAGAGCAGAGGCTCCATGGAGGCTTTATAGCAGCTTTCCAGTTTGTGAAAGGGACAAATAAAAAATAATAAAAAAAAAAAAGCTCTCTTTATAAGAGAGCTGGGGGAGCTTCTGACCAGGGCATGTAGTGGTAGGACAAGGAGGAGTGGTTGGTGTAGATTAGATGTTAGGAAGAAGTTTTCTGCTTTGAGGGTGGTGAGGCACTGGAACAGGTTGCCCAGAGAAGCTGTGGATGCCACATCCCTGGCAGTGTTCAAGGCCAGGATGGATGGGATTCTGAGCAACTTGATCTAGGGAAAGGTGTCCCTGCCAATGGCAAGGGCTTTGGAAAAAAATTATCTTTAAGGTTCTTTCCAACCCATTCTATGATTCTATGTCTCTCCCGTATATATATAAAACTGAGTGAGGAGATTATTTTTCCTCAATATTTGCAATTTATTTTTTTCTTGTTTTCAATACAATTCGCTTACAGGAATGTAGAAAGTTAATTTAGTTCAAAGTTCATTTTTTTCCACCTTAGGGATTTCCATAGTCCCATATACTGCAGCAGTTTTGTGTAAATCAGTGTTGTACTAAAAATATAATGTGGATTTAGCTTTGTGACATCACACTTGAACACAAAGTAGAGGAAGGCTACTTTCATTGAAAAAAACCTGGGAAAATGCTCATAAATTTGCTAAATACTGTCTCTTTGGACTGTATAATGCACCAAGGACTTGTAAAAGACACTTTTTTCCCTTTCTTTTTTTTTGTGCAAGGCTTAGTGCTTCAAATATCATACACAAGACTACGAAGGAACTGAGAAATGTGATAACGGCGTGTGGAAAAAATAGATGGTTCTCAAATAACAGGTGGAAGTGGTTGGGAATTCCTGCAACAGTTGGATATTAAACCTCTGGCATAAGCATATCCATGAGAAATGGCTAATTTCTGAATTGTTCTCAAAAACAGCAATATCACTCTCTGGGATAAAGATGATTATGGTGGGTCTATATGTTGGAGATAAAACAGGAAATAAAAAACTGTACCTTTTGGCTAAAATCTGGACAGGAAGGAATGAAAAGAGCTAGCCAGCGCTTCAAAGAAACCATCACAGAATCCCAGAGATGACATAATATTATAAAATATTGTCTAGGCAACACTGATGACCCCTTTAGGCTATTCAGAAAGAGATGGGTTGAGAAGTTCGGAGAGTGCTCAAGATTCATTCTTTTCTCGTTGATATTCTGTTCCCACTTCTTGTGGGGCATTTACATTTATTGCATTTTGAATGCTAAAAGGATAAAGACTAGAGCCTTTCTGAAAAGATATTGTGCTCTGACAGGAATCTGCCCCCTGCTTTTATGATGCTCTGTCTTGCCTACAATGCAGTGCAAGCTTAGAAGAAGCACCAGGAACTTTGCTGGTTTCACCTTGTCTTGCCTTCTGAGGTTGCATTGAATTCCTCATGTAGGTATAGAAAATGTTATGAGAAAATACAGCTTGATTATCCCGCAACGTTTGTGAGTTACTTTGTCATGTTTTTGGGGAAAATGCCTGAGAGGCCCTGCAGCAAAGAAGCACAAGCTACAGAGAAGAGACAAGTAATCTTTGTTTCTTCAGGGTAAGACTGGTTTTTGGGGTTTTTTATAGTCAGTGGAGCAGAGGGACTTGTTTGTTCTCTATTTTGTGTTTGTAGAAGCAGAAGCATTCTCTTTAGTTTAAGCCTTGGGGTTAGTCCAAACAGTGGTTCCTAATCAATTAAAATAAGCCAATTTCATTAATTGTATGACTTCACTTTAGCCACTAGAGAGGCTTTGGCAGTCAATTCGTCACTTTCTGTACAACTGTACAAACTCTGTTACAACTCAAGCCCAGTCATACAAATGATGGACAAAAAAATTTACACGGGAATTCTGAAAGCCCCTCTTGTGTAGAGAAGAGAAGGAATATGAATCATCAGAAGTGTACCAGTTGCTTAATTAACAGAAAGGAATCTATAAAGTGAAAGCTGTGTGGGTGATGCCAAGCTGTGGCTTGGATGGTCTCCCTGTTTTAGCTTCCTTACTCAGTGAGGGGATGGAAACACAAGGCTGGGAACCTGGGACGTTCTATGCTCATATTAACACTGGTGCTTGTACAGTAGGGAGCCTAGAGAGTATAGAACAGCTCACTTAACGAGGGCATGATGTATGCTGAATAACAAAGGCCTCTTTCTTTCTTTCCAGCTTGAACACCAAGGCTAGGGAAGTCAAGGCACATGTGTTTGGGATTGAGTTGCCTGGCTCAGTGCTTACCTGGGATCAGCTACACGGTGCAGTACCTAGCATTACCAGATGATAATTATTTCAAGATGTTTAGTGAAGCTCTTAATCTTTACATAACTGGTGGAAAGAAGAGAACAAACAACATGAACTCCAAATGGAGGGAGAGGGATCTGTCTGTTTCCTTCCTTAACATCCAAAGCAACAGGTCAAAACCAAGATGTTCAAGGATCATCTTATTTCAGCTGAAGCATTTGAATGCACCAATCATTCTTGCATTTTTTATTTTGTCCATTGTTTAGCCTTTTTGATCCATTCAAAAGTCTCAGAAATTATTTTTCTACAATTAGGTCAAACCCATGTTAATTTCAAGCTTGTGGAGCCATGGACTTGCTTTAGTGTCTTATCATTATTCTTGCAGTAAGGACCACTGGGAATAGGTTGCAACACCTGTGAACTTTGTTCTTAATGTCTGTCAAGGGTGGCATATAATTCTTCTCAGTACACCAAATAAGCACGGATGGGGTAGCCTCTAAACCCGTGGACAGCAAGATGAACAACTGGACACAAGACTGACACTTATTGGATATTCAATAATACAGAAAGACCAGTTGGTGCCCAAATCTCACACAGATTTGTGGTAATTGAAGCACAAATATCTGGGCAAGAAATTGTTGTGACAGAGGTTAATGGCACATCAATGAACCAGAATTCATTGCCTCTAACTGCTGCAAACCTGAAAGATGTTTGTTATTTAAAGCTCATATTCTAATATAATTTGTTATACAACTTTGGCTGTTTCATGCTGAGTGCACTGGTTATTTGAATCTCTGAGTATTATTTTCACTCTAGTGAAAGAGTGAAGTCCCTACAGTTCATACCCATTGTAATGAAGGGTATATTGGAAGGTTCTGCAGTATCATCTAGTATTTCTGTAATTCCCTCCCAACACCCCTCCCAACATAACTTTTCTGTAATATTTTGTCCCAATAACGGTAATGTTTTGTCCTTTCTAAACAACCTATGTTTTCATAAAAGAAAAGAAAATTGAAAAGTGAGTAGAATCATAGAATGGTTTGGGTTGGAAAGGACCTTAAAGATCATCTAGCTCCAAATCCCCTGCCATGGGCAGGGAAACCTTTTGCTAGACCAAGTTGCTCAGAGCCCAGTCCCACCTGGCCTTGGACACCTGCAGGGATGGGGCATTCAAAACTTCTCTGGGAAACCTGTGCCAGTGTCTCATCACCCTCACAGCAAAGAATTTCTTTCTAATATCTAATCTAAATCTACTCTCAGTTTGAGGCCATTTCCCTTAGTCTCTTAGTAAACTCTTTCCCTTAGTGCTCTTGTAAACAGTCTCCATGTTTCCTGTAGGTTCCCTTCATGTACTTGGAAGGCTGCAATTAGGTCATCCCAAACCCTTCTCTTCTCCTGGCTGAACAATGCCAGTTCTCTCAGTCTTCCCTCATACAACTCTCCATCCCTCTGATCAACTTGGTGGCACATTCTGGACTCTCTCCTCCTCTTCTGGGCACCCCAGAGCTGCAGGTGGGGTCTCACAAAGCAGAGCAGAGGGGCAGAATCCCCTCCCTCACCCTGCTGCCCACATTTCTNCTCTTAGTAAACTCTTTCCCTTAGTGCTCTTGTAAACAGTCTCCATGTTTCCTGTAGGTTCCCTTCATGTACTTGGAAGGCTGCAATTAGGTCATCCCAAACCCTTCTCTTCTCCTGGCTGAACAATGCCAGTTCTCTCAGTCTTCCCTCATACAACTCTCCATCCCTCTGATCAACTTGGTGGCACATTCTGGACTCTCTCCTCCTCTTCTGGGCACCCCAGAGCTGCAGGTGGGGTCTCACAAAGCAGAGCAGAGGGGCAGAATCCCCTCCCTCACCCTGCTGCCCACATTTCTTTAGGTGCAGCCCAGGACACAATTGATTGTCTGGACTGGGTCATGTCCAGCCTCTCATCCCTCAGCATCTCCAAGTCCTTCTCAGCAGGGCTGCTCTGATCTGTTCACCCTCCACCCTGTGTTGACACTGGGGGTTGCCCTGACCAAGGTGCAGCACCTTGCACTTGGCCTTGTTAAATCTCATTAGATTACCTTGGTCCACTTCTCAAGGTTGGTATTTCTAGTGTCCTAAGATTTTTTTTTTTCAGCAAGTCTGAAAAAACTGATTCTCAGAATCACTGATTCTCAGGCCTGATAGTCTCAAGAGTCAGAATTTTTTTAGAAGGTGTGCATTGGCTTGTGTTAGCTGCTTGTGCAAAGACAGTAAGCTAAAAGTATCTAAAGGTTGAAATACTTAGAAACATATCCACTTCTCCACTGGGATTAAAAATAAAAGTAAATATAAAACGTAATTTCAGTACAACTGGAATTACAGCACAGAATTGAAAAACTGAGTAAGAGTTTTTCAACATGAATATAATTGTGGTAAGTTCTCATTCTGTATGATCTCTATCTGAACATACTGTTGTACATCTATATGTAATAAAGCTGTAATTAAGCAAACAAGAAATATATCACTATGTCCACATTAGATTAAGTAATCTGAAATATGTCTATCCTTTTTGCAGTACTTTGTTTATGACAATCTTGCTGATATGGTATTGTGGAGAACTGCTTACAAACACAGAGATCAGAAACAGCACTCATTAATTTAATGGGGAAAAAATATGCTTACCTTTTTGTGTGTTCAGTTTCCTGGGAGTTGGGGATGTGGCCGTGCTGCCATCTGTGCAGCTTAGTAGCTCATCATCTGTTGCAAGGAGACAAGGGACAGAACATGAGCTATTTAGCCTAACTGTTCAGCTGATTATAATTTTTATTCAGAAATCTAAGTTAACTGCACACCTAAGGCATGCTTCTTATTCTTCTGTATACACACAAACACAGGCATATGTGCACATGCATCTTGTCTACACTAGGAACAACCTGAAGATGTCCAAAATCCACTTTCAGGACTTCTGGCCTACTAAGACACCAATGTCTAGACAATGCATCAAGTATACAAGCAACTGTGTAAGGTGCTCCAGCACCTCTGAAATTGATCCAGGTTATTCTGTGCTGCTAGGTGCCCTAGCTGTAAACTGGTGCTAAATTTATTGGCCAAAGACTGTGTCTTGTCTGCAGGTATTTTTCTGATATTTCTTGGTTGTTATGCTGAAGTGGCTGCTTCTATAAAACATAGCTAAAACCTGCTACTTAAAGAAATTGAGGCGGCTGAAAATTAATTTTAGATGTGATTCTTAAAGATCTATTTATTAACCAGACTAGGCAGTATTCAGTAAATGAGGGATCTAACTACTTATTTAACTTCTTGTGAAATTTAAGTTAAAGGAGATTTGAAGCTTGAAAAGAACCAGTCCTTGCTCTCTCTTCATAACGAATGGAGAAATTAACAAAAGCTTACTAGCTTACTGCTGGTGGTTAACCACAAAGATAAGATTCATGATTGCATTGTCCTGCATTTTTCAAGTCTGTAATTACAATGGACAAGGTACAACATTCACGCAGGACAGCAGGATTAATAGCACACCTCAAAGAACATGGACTAGAACCAAATATGCATTTTTGGGAACAGAGAGGACAGAGCTCAGGAATAATCTTATCAAAAGTATCCTGTCAGAAAAGGCTCTCATCAGTTAAGACAAACAAAAAAGTGCTTGTTACTAAGGTATGATGGAAAGAAACACAGACCTTGTTGTCTTTTGAGCATGGGGACAAAAAACCTGCTGAGCTTTAATGTAGTGTTTGAGGAAGAATACTGTGAGAGTAATGGTATTGTGTCCACTCAAGATTTTTGTACTTTTATAAAGAACAACTCTTGGACATTGTAGGAAGTCTCATCTGTTGATCATCTATTAAGAAAGAAAACAGACATTGTAAATTCATGAGACTGGAGATGGATGATGGGGAAGCGTGAATCTGCCAAACCTGGATAAACTGTGTCATGCTTGAAACACACAAAAATTCAGCTATTCAATCTATATCTACTGTGGTTGGAAGAGTAATAATACTAAACTGATAAGAACAGTGCTGTAAATCCTTCTTAATTTTATTGGTTTGTGTGAAATGAAATTAAAGGGTTCTTGTAATTCAAACAAAAGGATTTGGGTTATTGATATTTTTCTGCCTTGATTCTTTCCTTGTTAGGTGTTTTCATCTTCCCTTGGTTACAATTTATTGCCTATGTCTTGTGCACTGTTTTATCTCATAAGCTGACAGAATATTTCCTAATCAGTGAGGGAATTAATTTTTTAAGAGGTAATACAATAATAGATTTTTTTGTTTGCTTCCTTTATGTCTCACACTTACATTGCCATCTTTAACCCTTTTTAAAAGTCAGCATTATTTTACTGTTCATGCAATTATTCATTGCCTGCTGATTTACACAGCTTGGATTTAGATGTCTTTGCCAGCTGACCTGTAGTAGTGTACCCCAGATTAGATTTCAAATGAGGGCTCTGATTTTTAATTTCTGGCTTAATTTCAGACTGAGATACACAGCTCCTGGAGTCTTTCCTATTCATAAGGATGTTTATGTTTTTCTGTCTTACTCAAGTATTGTGAAAATATGAACAAATATTTCATGTAAAATTATTGACATAGCACCATATGGAACTTTGTAAATACCCAAATTCTTCCCCAGTAAAATATGAATGAATGCCCTAAGAATATTTAGGGGGCTTTTTGGTGTTACTTATCTGGATTGTGTATTCATAATGCTGTCTGGTTTTTTTTTTTATTTTGTTTATTTCATTGTATTTACCTTTGGTTTTCAATGTGATTTTATTACCCCAGTGCTGAATGGAGTGATTTGCTTCCACTGCAATTTCTGCAATAACTTAGCATCCATGCCATCTTCTCCTGGAAATAGTTTTTTGGTTTTGCAAACACTTTTTGTTAATGTTTTAATTACACTTCTAGCATTTTATTTTATTTCTATTGGCAACTTATCAGTGGATTTTATTATGCTTTACATGACTTTGTACTGTTGAAATATTACTTACCTGCTTTTTTAAGACAAAAAAATTCTAAAAAGCTGTATGAATTGAAGTATGAATCAAATTCTTGAAGACCTATTGAAGCAAATATTTCCACTTATTTCACTAAATGCCTGTCAGAATGAGAATGGAGTTCTAAATTTGCAGATTCACCTGTATGTTATGTAAGAAATATAGTGATTTACAACCTCATGTCATAACAGTCCATGAAAGTAAAGGACTGGGCTTGCACCTACAGAAGTCTTTGTCTTTCCCGCACTTGATTATTTCTTGCAGATGCAACAATGGTGATATTCTTAAGTTATTGTTAGAATTTTTTTTCCATGTGTAATAAAAATAAGTGCTTAGCCTATCATACTTACTCATTTTAAAATGGGGTTTGGACTTACAGATATAGATCTCTTAATTACAAAAAAAAAATACTTAAGAATCAGATGTGATTAATTGTAGGCAAGTATTTGTTGTTTGCTATAGTTTATTAAAACCAGAAGTCGTCTCACTAAAGCTGATTTCAAAGCATTATTTAGATTCTTCCAGGAGAAGAAATCACAAATGACATAATATACCAAAGAGCAGGCACTAAATTAATTTCTCGTTGTCCAAGAAGTGTCACTATTTAATTTACACAAAGGGGTTTAAAGTCCATTGACGCTGATACACATGAACTGTGTTTAAATAAAGAGTTATAAAGATTCACACTCCCAGGAATACAGATATTCTAGAAGAAAAAGAAAAAAAAATAGAAAAGGAAAGAAGTGTAAGCAGAAGTGTCAGATTCAGCTGTGAGAATATACAGACAATAATATAGGTGAGTCAGGGCATTCAACTATGATTTGGGCTGATTTATAGCCAGCTATCATAGTATCATTTCAGTCAACAGGCAGTGGGAGCATCAGGGGTCTGATACCCATGAAAATGAGGGACACCTTGTATCTCCAGCTCATCACCCCGATACTGAATTTGGCGGACATTTATATGTCTATTTATTTATTATTTATTTATAAAATTTTCACATAAAATTTGTAGTGGCCAGGAATGTACTCTTTTGAAATAGCCAGCAAAAGTTAGATCCTGAAATGTTACCACTGAATGCCAGTCATTTAGTAACATACAAATATATTCTTAATTTTATAAAAATAATTCAAAATTATGTCATTTATCATTGATTTACTTTTTAGTTCTCACTGTGTTTTTCCAGACAGAAATGCCCTTTTCCAAGTACTAGGCACAATGGGAGTTTTCTATTAAAAGCACAATGGCTGGCACAAGAGACTCCCACTCTCTGCCTAGTGTCTCCATATGGTCTCATTTTTCATCCTTTAAAACAATATTACTACTAGAGTGGATGGCAGTGTTTCTATGCAGACCAGGGACTAGGCCAGAGAGCAGTGCCTCCTACTTATGCTCAGGATGAGGTTGTTACCACTTCCCACTCTCCAGTGAGAAGAGAGGTATTCTTACTTTGCCATTCTTGACAATGAACAACTTTGATAATGCTTCCAAAAGCACTCACAGGACTTCAGTTTCAGATCCTTTTCTTCACTGCAAGTCACTTCCAAGAACTGCACTGTATCAGTGATCTGGAGGCCTGGCTCTGCCTCTGGATGCCCAGGGGTGTGGTATCATCCCTTTCCCCGTACCTGGTAGGGCTGAGATGGTACGTGTGCCTGAAGACTGCAGCAGTGCAGCTTGGCTAGGTGCAACAAGCCTGTGTGGAGCACCATGGCAAGCCCTCACAGAGTTTATAAACAGCTTTAGGTGCTTCTGAAAATGCTGTCTAACTAGCTCGAGTGATGAGTGTTTGTTGTGATGGAATTAAATGCCAATGTAGCATGGCTGCTTTCAAACAGCTGAGGAGCTGTGAGTGTGCATCTCCGTTGTGCTAATTTGCAGCACACATATGCAGTGACTGGTTCAGCCTGCAGAGAAGGATCATTGTGTTTGGATCACATTGCTCATGTTGTTTAGTCTTTTGCTGGCAGAGCCTAAAAATTGCTAATTACTGTTCTGCTAGTATTTGTAGCACTGAACTGCTAAAGTACATGACTTTTACCCGGGTTCTAGGCTTTTACTCTCCAGCCAACAGCTACGCCAGAAGGCTGGAACAGGCAAAATTTAGAAGTGCTTTTCTATGCATCACTGACAATCTGACAGAAGAAAACAGTACTTGCTGAGAGAATCCCAATTAGCCAGGGTTTGACTACCAACTGTGCTCCAGCGAGGCACGATCAGGCCCAAAGAAGCTGGCGTGGCTGGCAACGTCTTTTCAGAAAACTGGCCAACATTGACATTCCTTCTGCTACTGCTTTCTTCTCTTGCTCCCATTACTGCTCCGCCAATTTCTTTTAGGGTTCATTTCCGCGGATGATGTCCCGCGGGGACGAGTATCCTGGTCCCCGCCGGGAAGGCTGCTGAGGCGAGACCGAGGTCCGCGCAGTGCGGGGAGGACGGAGAAGACCCACGCCCGTGACCCGGACCGACGCGGCGGGGGGCGGCTGCCCATGCCCACCCCGGGGGTGTCCGCACCGGAGGAGCGCGCGGTCCGCACCGCCCGGACGCGTGTGCCA
>WBNO01008752.1:19575-49442 GCA_013400575.1 Peucedramus taeniatus
GGCGCTTGCCGGGCCGCCGCGCCTCCCCCCACTCGGCTCCGGCCGCGTTGCGGCAGCGGGCAGGGGCTCCCGGCGTGCGGGAGTAGCTCCTGCGCTGCCCTGACCTCTGCGCTTGGAGCCCGCGGGGGCAGCTGCTACAGCAAACACCCGCCGTGGGCTCGGACCTTCCCTACCGAGGTCTGTGCACCGTGTTCCATAGGCGTTGTTTGTTTTAGCCTGACTTTGGGAAAACAGCAATAAACATGACCTTTTTGTTTTGTNCTGAAATCCGAGTAATGAGGTTTGGTTCTGTTGCTTTAGGCATGGTGTGATATTGCAGGAAGGTCAGGGTGAGTGTTTCGCCAGTAGTTGAGTTGTTTCATAATACAAAATCTGTGTGTTACAGTCTGCAAGGGTGCAATTGACTTAGTGTGCTTTGGGGCTAAATCTAAAATGGTTTCATAGAAGTCAGAGGAATTGATTTAGATCTAGAGAGCTGACACCAAGACCCAGGGCAGTGTGGGTGGGTTCTGGGTTTTTTTTGTTTGTTTTGTTGTGTTTTTTTTGTTCGTTTTTGTTTTTGTTTGGTTGTGGGTTTGGGGTTGGATTTTTTTGTTGTTTATTTACTTGCTTGCTTTTTTTTGTTTTTTTTTTTTNAACTAAATAGAAAATCTCCGGTTATTTATTTCCGACTGCTTGCCATTGCAGGCATCTTCAGCTAGGAGTCTTGGTCAGTGCAAGCCATCTGTAGATGCAGGCACACAAGATACTTTCAGCTGTTAGATTTTCAACACCCATGTATTCCCCCTTCTCATGCACTTCATCTCTTGAGCACTATGGGGAAGTGTTCCCTGAAAGAATGATCCTTAATCCAAATACTTGTCCAAATTCTAATTTCCATACCTTGCAGCTACACCAGTACACATTGTAACTCTGAATGCAGTGGTTTTATACCAAGTTCTGCATGGGTGCATGAAGGTGTTGAATAACATTGTGTCTCACCTTTCATGCCACATTGTGCTGCATCTTTGGTAAAACAAACCTTGCAAGAAAACAGCTGCACTCAAAACAGATGCCATAAGGGCCAGGTAAGGGTGCCTGAGCCCATCCAGCAGTGCCCATCTACTGCTGCTTACCTTGTTGTTTCTTCCCCTGCTGCCTATGGTGTTATGAGCAGCCTAGGAATCATCATTATGGCAATGAGTTCTAGTACTGAAAATAAGAATTTCAGTGTCTGTGCTGTCCATGTTTAAGAAGCAGGCAAGCTGAAGTTCACTTTTTAGTACTAGAAGTCTCAGTTCTCCATTATTGTAAGCTAATGAGAATGTGTCTGCAGCAGCAGAGGTAAACATCTTTTTTTGAGGGAGCATGGTGTGAAAGGTCTGTGCATGCTGTTTTGTCCTTCAGATGACACTGATTGTCTGCAGTACTGTCATTTAGAAGGAAGGAAGAGTTTTAGCTGTCTGGAACCAAAATATTTAAGTCTCTGAAGCCAGATTTAGCAGCCTGACATCTGATGACCCAGGGATTTTTGGCCCCAGCCTTGACTTTCACAGTTTTTTTTCATGCAGGCCACGAAGACACATTCATGTATGAGAATGACTCATGTGTGTTGAAGAGTGATCTGCTTATTGGCTTGTTTGCATTATGAGTGAGAAATCCACGACATAGTTGTGCTGACCTTGCTCCAGGGAGTAATCCTTTTGACTCGCGGTTAAACCCCAGGTGAAATGCAGATTGACATTGCTGGCATGAATGAAGCTTTCCAGATAGGACTAGACAAATAGGAAGCTTTTAAAAATTCTAAATTATTGATTTAGTTCTTATTCATGTTTATTTATTTATATGATGTGCTTGTTTTAATAGAGTCCTAAGTCATATCAAGAACACACCTGGATTGTTTTATACAATGTAAACATTTTATTTAATCTCATTTATTGTTTTCTGACTTGTGAAATGTCAAACTAACCTGCATGAAGTACTGCCAGTTTAGCAGCCATGCTGAAGAACTTAATCCCTGTCAACTTTCATGGACCAACTGCAGCAGCAGTGAGACATTGAAGAGCAGGAGGATACTTTGCACATTCTGGAATGAGTACAGTGTTTACCCTTTTGGCTTTCAGAAAAACGAATGGGTTTACCTTTGTGCAGCAGATAAATAAAGATTAGAAAAATTTTCCTGAGTTTGTAAAAGCAGGGTAAATCTGGAAGTCCTGACATCAATACAGAATTGCAAGATGTTAGACTGACCAGTGTGGAGCGGGTTAGGTTGTTCATTTCCTTCTAATATCCACAGAGCACCTGAGAAGGAGAAATAACCCCATTTGAATGTGCTGCTGCAGATCTATCATACATCCTGAAGCTAGGAAGATCTAAGGAGTGTTTTTCCAGAAATGGGCAACAAAGTGCTGTGCTACCAAATGGTCCCTTTTTCTTTAGGCATGCAGACTCCTTTGCCAGTAGTGTTATGCCAGTGTGACCGACAGAATATTGCTTCCTTACAGGTTTAGGTACAGTTTTAAAACTACCACAATCACACAATACAAATTTGACAGTCTGGGGCATTTAAACAGAGTTGTTTTAAAATAGCATGAGCTTTGTTTCCACATGACTGCATTCATTGCATAATATGGCTCTTGTGAGGCACAGTCAAAACTAAGCTTTTAGAAAGTAATAATTTCATAGGGAAAGAGATTAACAAAAATTCTGGGAGTGAACAAATCTGATGTTCCATATGAAACAACTGAATAAATATGACTGACATTTAAATAGCAGTATGAATGTGGTGATTTGAACCAAAAGCCTGTAGTATGGTTTATTTTCTACCACTGTAATCTGCTTTCTTGATTAAATTTGTCTCAACACCAAGATCAAATTAACCAGTTTATACAGTTCTAAAGAGAAGAATGTTTGATATGGAAAGAAACATCTGAAGAAATTACTTCCACTCCACTCGTTGTTGTCAGTAGCTTGTTAGATGCCCTTACTTTAGGTGGAAAGTACTGTGCTTCCATCTTTGACAAGGTAACCTGTGAATGGCGCAGTGACAGAATGACTCTGCTCGTTAATAAGAAGCAAATGAGACTTCTGCCTAGCTATACTGTTGTCCACAGAATTCTGTGGTCTTCCTAGAGATTCTGTGCTAATTCAGAGCCTGTCTACACAGCCTCTGTTGTGAAAAAGAGAATATTAGGATTCATCTGCCTGAATGTTTTTTTAAATTCTGTGATCAGAAGTATGTAAAATGTTTTTCACTGTAATGTATGATGCAGTCCACTTACTAAACAAACTGCAACTAACCAATTTTTACTGTTCTCTGTTGATATCAGTATTTTCCTTAATCTATATTAAGGAAATACATAAGACTGTATGAATACAGTCTTAATCTGTATTCATAACATGTTCCTGACTGCCCTGCAGTGTTGTGTGGGAGCTGTGTGTGCTTTTCCAGTTATAGGACATCACCTGTCTTTTCCAGCTGACTGTGGTTGAAGCTGGACTCACAGTGGGTCTGCTTTTCTCCTTCCATGTTTCTTCACAGCCTCACCCACCAAGTAATGGTCAGTTCCTGTGTATGTAGAGGTACGTGTGGGTGTTGGTCTGGAAAGCTGGGCAGTGTTATGTTTTTCTTAGTGCAAATACTGCACCATGTGTTGATTTTGTGGTACTTAATGAGCTCCCTTCTCATGTGGTGTGGAAACTTGTGAGCAGTCTGAGGAAGGCAGAAGGAGAGTTGTTTGCAGGGTGGCGTGGCTCTGAGGATAGAGCCCAAACAGGCTGCTAGAAACCTCTGCCCAAGAGATGTGCTCCACTGGCAGTCTGTTGGTTTCTCTCAGTGCAGAGCGCTACCTCGAGATCAAGGAAAGGGAGCAAAATTTTGATCTGGAAATAAAGACTATTTTTAGAAAACAATACTTACTTAGCTGCAGAGGGGATTATTTCCACAGCAGGTAGGGAAATTCCTTCTGTTTGTGCACTCTAGCTTGATTGCCAGATACATTATTCACATTTGGCATCTTTCCCATGTGTCCTTTTATTGATATTACATAATTGAAAGGGTGAAAAATTGACTTTAATCTAAATTGCTCTTTAGTTGGATACTGTGTAACCCTTCTGAGTTGTTGATGGCTTAAACAGTCTGCACCAGTTTCAAACCCTGTTTCTAAATCTGATTGGAGGAACTGCTGCTTTTCCTACTAAAAAGATCATGGCTTTTTTTTTTTTTTTAAGATTTCTCAAACATCTATTACTGTAGGAACTTTTTAACTGACGGATACACTTTCCATTTTTATATATGTATATAAAAGCTGGAGCAGTAAATGACACCCACCTCTAAGTTTTCTCCCAGTGATGTCTGGAGGCAAAGAATACCCATGGATGCTGTGCTCAAAACACAGCATGCACCAGACTTTTGTTTCGTATCTTGACTTCCATCTTAACTGGAATTATTACATAGGAAGGAAGAACTGGATGCTCTTGGTCACTCATGCAAAACTGTCTGAGTTTTAAATGTGTCCCCATTTAAATGTGTCTAGCATACTGATAGCATACTTCATGAAAGTGCTGGAGCAGCATAACCAATTTTAATTGAAGAAGATTTTGCAGAGGTTACTGCACAGAGAATTCTGTACTTTTACTAGATCCTAATTGCAAATGGAAGAGAGGTGCTGTGTTGTTCTGACATATTTCTTGTGAAGGGTGGAGGCTTGAGGAGCTTGAACATTGACTGTCATGACCTAGTAGTGTACCAATGAAGTCTTTGGCTTTTAAAAGCTCAACAAGAGGGACAGAGTTTAAAATCTCCTTTGTGGGCCCCAGGGAGCTGCTGCCACTCTGTGAGTACATGTGAAGAGAAACTGTATGGATAGCATTTAGTGGGAAGGGCCCTGATGAAACAGACTCATGACCCTCTTACCAGTGAAAGTCTGTGGTATGTTCAGGAACAGCCAAAACATCCTCCAAACCTCTTATCTTACAACTAAAAGGTCTTCCTTCTGCTGCTTTCCAGAAACTTCTGTGACTCTGATTCTCAATTTCTTCTCAGGCAGTGGCTCCTGATGGACAGTGGTGGTGCTTATCCTTTCCTAAGTATATGTAGATAATCAGACAAAAGAAAATTGAGCTACAGCGTGGTATAACTGCAATGATGCTTGCCACAGCACAATTACCTTGCTTTCTATGCTTATCTAATCCTGCACTTAATCTTGAAGACAAAACAGTAGCGTTTTTATAATCTGGGGTTATAGCACATCACAGGAATCCATCTAATCTGTCACAGAAGTGCTAGAAGTTAAAATTAATTTTTTTTTCTCCCAAGGCAGAGAAAAAAAGAAATTGCTATTTACTGTGCTTACGTTTCTCATAAGATTTCCCTTTATGGAGGCTCTACAGACCTGCATGGTAGAAAATTGAAAATTAGAAGGGGTTGCTTGAAGTTCAGCATATTTTCAATTTGTCTATAGATAGAAATCACTGTGATAGACCTGGACAGAATGATTTGTGGGTGTGTAGTTGCACTTGATGTAATAGTGACGATGTTCTTGTGTCTGTGATGGAGTACATTTCTTTATAAATAAACATATTTCATTTTTTTTTTTTTATTCAGTAGACTGAAATTGGACTGACGTAGTTGTTGCAGCATCATATAGTTCACACTGAGTGCAGCAGTTTACACTCACCTTCTTTGCCCATCGTCATTTCTCCACAGAATAAGAGTGTTATTTGATCCCAGCAAAGGTGCTGCTGAGGCAGCAGCAGTATAACCTTGTGGTTTGGTGTGATGCCAGAGGACCTTCTGAAAGAACATGAAATTCAACCACTCATTTGGCTATTGCAACTCTTACTGGAGGAGGGCTGGAGAATTGAATGCATATCTATTTCAGAGTAGATAGGTGCCACTAGCTGGGATCCTTGTCAGCATTAATGGGATTTTCATCAGGCTGCATTTTGGTCTTATGTTCCTTGGATTTGTTATCACTGTCAAAAGGGGTTGCTGTGATGAGTCCTTTTCTAAAACAGAGAAAAAAGATTGGCTTTCCCTGCCTTTTCCCCCACAATTCTATGGCAGCAGAAGACTGCACACTGTTAAAGTGTTTATATTCCCCTCTGCCTCCATCATATTTTTTGTGGATTTCAGTTTGACGTTTTTAATAACTTGTGTTATTTATGCATCAATTGTTACTCTTTTTGATTGCCTAATTTCCAGTTTCTATTGGCTGCAAAAGGTCTTTACATGTATAGAGTTTATCTAAACATTATGATACAGAGCTTGTTTTTCACCTTTGTGTTACGAAATTCGGTGACTTGTGCAGAAACACCAAAGATACTGTTTATCTTTCAATTTAAAGTGCCGTTAAGCACTAAACATCACTTTTCTTCTGCGTCCTTGGGGAAGAGTGCAACTACAATGAAACAGGGTGGAACGAGAACAAGTTTCATTAGAGAAAAAACTGGGGGGTTTTTTCTCTAGAAAGAAAATTTTCCTGCAAATGTTGATTTAGTCTTTTATGACTTTCAGTAGACTAACAGGTTTTCCTCTTTTAAGCAACACTTAGGCAGATAGATATTATTGCTGAGTTCTTTTCCAATCTGTACACTTTTCAGCTTTAAGGTCTGTGCCAGAAATTCCTTTTCATGCAAAATCAATCTAGATGCAGAAAACCAATTAATAATTCATAAGGTATAAATGTCAAAAATAAATGGTGTTTGCCTTTCCAGATGAGTCACTTAGAGCTTGTCTGCCTTGGAAAGTTATGGCGTCGTAATCTAAGGGCTGAATTGGAAATGCTGGAATTTTACAAGTGTAACTCTGCAATGGATTGGTTTCCTTCTGCTTGTAGAAGGGCAGCTTCTCAACTTAGTATTTTTTTTTTTTTTTTTTNGAATGGAGACTAAGACCTGTCCTTCCCCTGCAATGAAGGTCTTTGCACAGAACTGGCTAAGGCATTAGAGGTGACCATCTGGTGTATTTTTCTCTACTAATTCACCACATTAATTTTTTTTTCCCCTCTGGGAATCTTATCTTTGTCATCCAAACACAGTTAGCTAAAACTGTGTTTTGCCTCAGTTGAAGCAAAAGGTGGTTTCAGTACTTATGAACAGGTCCTAATTGAGTCTTCTGTTGGTTGCTTCATCCCATTTCTTGTACTGGTCAGGAATGGATGGAATTTGGTTTTATTTTCTACTGTAATGAAAGGAATTAAGAACTTTTAAACCAGAGCTGAGGCATGAAGAATGTTCCAACCAAATGCAAACATTTTTAGGAATCAGAATGTTTGAATGTGGAAATGTACCTTGATGTGCAGAATAACCACGAGTCCACATGTACGGGCTAGACTTTATCATCCAAGGAGCCTTCCACTAGTATTAGCAAATGGAAGCTTGTCTTTCATGAAGAGTGTTTGGATCTTATGTTATTATTTGCAATCTAGATTTGGGTTTTAGATATGCACATAGTATTCTGAGTCCGGCATGGAATCTTTCTTTCTCACAAAATTGTTGAAAAACATATTGCCAAATATGAGGCAAATTCACCACTGTCAGAAGTGGCTATGACTGTTGCAAACAGTAAGCATAATATACCTTTCTTCTAGACTGCCATAAGTATAAATAGGTAAAATATGAATTTTTGAGACATGGGAAGATGTAATTGCCTCAGCTGAAAGCTGAGGCAAGCTTAGGTAAATTATATAAATCTTTAGCTTTACAATGCAGAAGAGTATTTTTTCCTCTATTAGACTCTTTCTCTTTTGTTTCGTGTATGTAAGCTGCTGCAAAAAAAGTCATATAGGAACGAAAGTTAAGCTTTGCATGGTAGGAATGGGATTTTCTTTTTAGAGAGAGAGTAAGAGCCAAGAATATATAAACATCAAAACCTATAAAATATCAAAAGATAAATAGCTTTATTTGTTTGTTTGTTTGTTTCATAATATTGTCATTCAAAATATGTAAGGGTGATTTTGGACCTGTGACTTTTCAAAGGCCTGAACTGGCATGTTTTAGGAAGTCTGCGCTTTTATGGCCAAAAATCTGTAGCACTTGAAATAGAATAACAAAAGCTCTGCAGCTTCTGGAAAGTATCCTTTTTTTTATTTAACAGTAGACTTGGGTGGGAGTAAAATACTAGAAAGGAAGATGGATGAGGATGAAAGACTGGAGAGGTCCACAACAGGGATCCTTGGAAACTGAGCAGAGGTAAACTGTCTGCTCTGGAATGTATGGGTGGGTGACTGACTAGAGGGAGGGGCAATGGCAGATGTTCGTGAATGAAGCTAGCACTTGCTGTTTCCTGCTTCATTAGCCTATTTCCAGGATTCCAGTTCTTGATCTGGACACAGTGATAACGTGTGTTTTTCCAGCCCAGTAGCAAAGACAACTGTTCCCAAAACATATACAGCTTAAATATCACCAATGGGTTAATGAGATCAGCATGAATTTAGTGGTGTCCGTCAGTATAGGTGGAATCGAATGTTACTAAGACGGGAAAAAGCCAACATTGTTTCTAAGATGACAACCCCAGCTGTCGCACATTTCCTGTCTTACAGGGAGGAAGAATAAGGAAAAGGCAATTCTCCTGTGCTGCTCTGATTTCAGGTTAGTCTTTTAACAAGAACTGCTGGACAGCCACTGAAAAAAATAAGCTTTCCATGACTTAGTGCTTTTTTTCTTTCCCTAGGGAGAGTTTGCTGTTCTGAGTAGACTGACAGAGCCTTTATATTTTTTGTGTGGAAAGTTTCCCCAGCGCTGGCTGCCAAAGGCTCTGCTAGGTTTTGATCAGCCAAGTCCCTGCATCAAATCGGTGACTCATTCAAACAGTCCGGTGGAGTTAAAAACCCTCCCAGGCAGAAGCTGAGCTCTGGCTAGCGCGTCCCTGGGGCTCCCTGCAGTGCCGTGACGGGCGGGGCCCCGAGGTGCTCTCAGTGACTCAAAGTACCCAGCCGGGCTGCAGAGGCAGAATGCAGTAACACGTACTGGTTGTGCAGACGTTTAGCTTTTTGGGATGAAAGGCAAGATTGGCCCAGTGTGTCTTGCTTCTCCATAACCATAGGGAGGGAGAAGACCCTGGTGCTTTGACATGAGAAGGCATTGCTGCAGACTCTTAAGATGAGTTTCTGTACATCTGCAGAAGAGGAGCTATCCTTCTGCTCTGTGCTCTTCGGTGCATGTCTTAAGTGACTAAACCACATATAATCTTGTTTGTCAGAACATAAGTCTCTGGACATGTGTGCAGTTGTGGCTCCTGAGGTCTAGAGTCTCGATGGCAGGAGCTGGGTTTTGGCTGTCTTGTTTCTTGATGTACAACCTGAATGTACTAGCCAGGAAAGGAGACACGCATGCCTGGGTTGAGCTTCTGACTGGGCCTACTGGTTCCACTGCAGAATTTATTCTAATAATAAAAATAAATTCCTGAGATAAAAACAAATTGAAATGTGGATGGACTTCTATTTGAAAATGTTTGCCAGACTAGGAGAAAATTATGGGATGCCCAAGCGCTGGCCTTACACTCATTTCTTTTGGGCTGATAGAAAAGTTGCTGATTTACCCCTCTCATCTTAAGAACAAGACCACTTCCAAAATATGTATTAAAAACAGCTATATGAGATTTCTAGCAACTTTTATAAAATACAGGCAGTCTTCCTGAGCAGATTTGGAAGTGTCTCTAGAGACATACAGACATGGTGCTGTTATATCTTGCTCCTTGTAAAAGACTCTTTCTCTCTTTTCTTCCACAGCACATTGGAGCAAGAGAGAATTGAAAATTTAATGAAGCTGCAATAAAACAGTCATTCTAGTTCCATATTTTTCTCATTTCTGTTTGCAGATTAACTACATCTGTGCTCAGGGAAACTTCTTGACCTACAAACAGATTGACTGCTGTAGACTTTTTTTTCCCCCCCTGATTTCCTCCTGATATTTCTTTAAAACATTTGGAAAGTATTGTTACAGTAAATTGCATTTCCTTTAAATGCTGTATTAATTTTCTTGCAGTAAAATTAAAGTCGGGAAGGTAAATTAAGCAGCTGAGGGAGAAGCCATGGATGTCAAATGAGCTGTTTGTTAAAGAATGAAGACTAGATCAGGAGTATAAGTGACAGCCTTGTGGCTGGCTGAGCCATTTTCTATCCCTGAGGATCCTGAGGGCTCAGGGATAGAAACTTAGGGTTCTTTGAAGCCCTTTGAAGCATGTGATGGAGCAGGTAGCAGGGAGCTACAGTAAGTGGGGAGAGTGGGATCAGTTGTTTTCTTTGTATTCTGTGTTTTAGTAATTTTATTAACACTGTACTGAGGACTTAACAGAATAGAATGGGAATTTTTTTTCCCCCTATTTTTCTTGCAACGGCATGTATGTAGTCATGATACCACAGCACACTATGGCTGTATCACTGTCAGAAGTCATCAGTTGTCTGGTGTGTCCATTTCCTGCCCTAAAGTTCCCACTGTTGCCCTTGAAAGTGACTGTGGTTATAGGTCTAAGATGTGAAATACTGACATTTAGAAGCATTAGTAAGTATGGATGAGATAATGCCAACTTGCTCCTTAGTATTCCCAGGTGAGAGATGAGAGTGCTTTAAAATGTTGTTGCCCTGTTTTGGCTTTCATAGTCTTGCCTTTGAGGTTACTTCCTATACATTGAAGAAGAAAGTAGTAGTAATTTCTGGTGCCTATGCTAAGCTGCAGGGAAGACTTGAGAGAAAGGTATAGGAATTCTGTTCTATCATATCACAGATAACCTAAATCAGACAGAAAATCTCAGGGAAGAGTGGAAGTCACAGGGGGGAGAGATAAATTAAAGCATGTTTACAGGTACTTGGTTTCCTGCCACAACCCTCCTGAGCCTGAGCCAACAAGAAAAGCTCTGCAGTGCCCTCTTCTGCAACCATTCCTTTTCCCACATCTCTGCTGCAAAGTGACCAGAAGGGCAGAAGAAGTGTCTTTTTTCTCTTTTTCTGTGCCATCCTTTGACATCTGAGGAATTTCTGGTAGGGTTTGTGGGCCTAGTTTTCTCTGAAGCAAGTCAGGGTGATCAAGGAGCTGAGACTTAAGCAATTAATTTATTGTTTCTATTATTGTGACTCCTTGGCTCTACTGTATTTGGTTAGTAGGCTGGAAGGGTTTAGTTTTGTTCTGATACCTTATTTGTTTTTAAACAGCAAGAGTCCTGGTATTAACTATGGCTCTAAATTAAAAAGCAGTGTAGTGTAGCCTATAAATCAGTTAAAGAAAGCAGAAAGCGTTTATGTATTATCACAGGTTTTGCAAGCAAGCAGTGCATAATCAAGATTTACAAAAATTTTTCCCAGTATTTTGTTTCCAAAGGAGACTTGATACAAAAGTACAGTGAAGGTGATCTTGTTCTTAATATGAGACATTCACTAGTGCATATGGTATATGCCTTTACTCAGCAGCAAGAAAACATTCTACAGACTAAATTCTGCAGAGCTGGGTATTTTTGCTCATTTATNAAATATTAAGGAGACATTACAGAATCCAGGTGTTTTAAAATTAGTAATGCAAGAGCAAAACCTAGGGTTTTGTTATAACTACATGGTTATAGGACTTAAGAGTTTTGAAGGGGAAACAACACATATCAGCAGACAAATGACAAGAGCTGCAAAGAACCATCAGTAATTCTCTGAGTCATTTTGTCTTGCTAAAGTTTACCTCTTTTGAGAGCTGTTCCAGTTTAAAATGTGTTCCAGATCTTTGACAGTGTGTGATTGTGCCCCTCCCTCTTGCTTTCTTTCAGACAAAGAAAGCAAGAGGGAGGGGCACAATCAGAGTGATGTAGCAGCTGACCTGAACTTCTGAGGCAGTCTATATTGGAAAGTCACACAGTGCAAAAAGCTTCTGAAAATTGCAGAAAATATTCCAGTTCCAGACAGGTTTTCTATGTCATGCGAATATTTAAAGTCTTTTTTTTCAGACAGTTGTGAAGAGCTCTCTGTTCAGCTGATGGGTTGACTTGAGTTTTAAATTTAGTGAATTGATTGGGTACTACTAACGTCCTTTGCGAGCAAGGGGGCGGGTAGATGCAAGAAGAAAAGTAACATCATCCACACAGAAAAGCAGTCATGTAGATTTATGGGCCAACAGGGCTGTATTTTAAGAAATGGTGTAATAATTAATGGATGTGGCAGAGCAGGCTTCTTTACCTTCATCTAATTTTAAAGAACTAGATTGTATTTTCTGAGGCACAGAAAACATGGGACTTTAAAGAGACCAGGATGGAACTGCTGAAACACACCCTGTAATCTCTGGTGGTCTTGATAGCACTGCTGATTTGCCATTTAGGAGTGTCATCCTCAGGAAATCTGAGTTACTGGGTACCCTGCTGCAGCACTCATTGTTCACGTCTCCGAGGTTTGAATAATGCGAACCAGGAGGCTGGTGAGGAACCTTTTCTGTGCTCCATCATGAGTTTTGATGTCTGCTGTAGTTGGCCTAAGAAGTGAAGGATCCTTAACCACTTTCTTTCTCTGCACCCAGACATAAGCTAGGCAGTGGATAGTTGTAGTAACCAAGGGATCTGCACTGGCAATGCAAGCTTTGCTCAGAATTCCTCTCCCTGCTTTGCATCACTTTTGTCTTACCAGTGTACAGAAGTTGTGGCAGTGGAAAAGCAGCTGTGAACTCATGAGGAAGCTGTGAATGCATGATCTCTAGGTATGCCAAAGAAGGTAGCTATTGTAAACGTGGCCCTGAAGGCAAATGTCTATTTGTTCTGCTTTTTTTGCTTTGTGTTTTGCTAATCTGAGCCATTGCTCTCATGCAGCCAGAATCCAATGACTAGAGTGGTGTATGGTCTTGACTGATGTTGGTCTTGCTGAAGGTACATGCTGTGTAGTTCTGACTTGCTAATTTACCCGAGTGTGCAGTGCTAGTGAGTAATGGTACTGCCATGCCTGTTTATTGTCAGTGATTTGAAATCTGTAGTTTTAAAACCTCACTTTCGCAGACAAAGATAGATCTGTGATTTCTCCTTGACATGATAACTGTAGTTTTGCTGTTGATCAAGTAATCAGTGGGACTGGAAGATTTGATGAATTTAATCTACACTCAACAGGCCAAGCTCATTGTAGAAACTGAAATATTTTAGGTGAGTGTGGGAAGACCCTGGATTCTGCATCCATCTAAAGAATCAAGAATATGATGCGTCCTGGCTTTTGGAGGCTTATCTTCCAAGATGCTTCCAGTAAAGCAATGCACGTCATCAGTTTGCACCTCAACCTGGTTTTGGTGTGTGGTAGCAGAAAGATGTATATTTATGTTACTTTTAAGGCTTTTTTAAAAATTTCTTTGAAGAGTTGAAGATTTAAATGAAGAGCGTGTATTTGAAAAGGTAAATTTTCAATACTGAGAATGAGTTGATCATAATTCATAATCTTTTTTAAATTTGGGGTGTTCAGCTACACTTTCCAAAGTTCACAAAAAAGCTTGATAAATTGCAATAACTCCCATTTCTCATGAATACTTTAATCAATCAGGAAATTTACAGTTTTGTTAATATAAGTGATTGAGAGCCATTCTATATTTAAAATGATTGGTGTACCCCCTCTTTAATTATAGCTTTGCTCATGTCATTATATATCTGTCTGGTTCTCTAGAGTCGTGATCTCTGCAGTCTCTCTTGGCAGGGGGATTGTGCATGGCTAAACTTCCAAGGCTGCATGGACTTTTGAAGTTTTCAGAAAGCCCTCCTTGTTACAGAAAGCAGTCATGTAAAGTGGATAGTCTGTTTTTTTCCTTTAAATCTTCCTAAATCAAATGTCATCATTGGTGTACTTTACTGTCATGCTGCAGAAAGAATGCTTATCAGTACTTATGCAAATAGACTTTGTGAGAGCTCTATTCCTTCTGCTTGCTTGTGTCTCTAGGACTGTTACAACTTTTCTTCCCATAAGACCTAATGACATCACTGAGTGGCATTACAAGTGATCTTCATCCTTTAACATGAACTAATCAGTAGCACAGAATTGTCCAAGGAGACCACAACCTGAATAACCTGTGTTGTATTTTTTGGTGGAGTTCAACAGAGTTGCACACAGCAAAGCCCAAGATCATGTGTCTAAATAATACCAGAGAGATTGCTTTGCCTTAGACTGCTATAGGTGATACTGCAAGTAACTGTAAAGATTGGTGTATCCCAGTGGAATCCTACATATACACCAAGCCCTCGACCTGTGTCCTTGTTGCTGTGAGGACAAAACTAGATGCTGACAGACACTTTCTTTCTACACTTCCTTCAGACTGAACATATATATATATATATATACACACACATGAACATGGTATGCACAGTTTTATATTTTGATTTCTTGAGTGACATCATGAAAAATAGCTGTCCCCCTGAGACTAACCCAGCTTTGCCTGTGTTCAGATATCTTGGTATTTGTCTGCTTCTGAGGTGACATGATGTGGCAATTGCTCTTCCTCTCTTCTGGTCCTCATCATCTCTCAGGAACTGTGAAGCTTTTAGGAGCCATATAAAAACATTACTTGTACTTGCTTTTTTACACTATAAATGTATTTGGGTTTATAGCATTTCTTCTGCCCACATAACCTGAATTTTCCTGCTAATTTTATGTATTCATTCTCTGTGGAAAGACCTGTGAGTCAGTCTTTGCTTTTCTGCTTTGGAGATGAATTTGAAATTCTTGAATCCAATTAGAGTCTCCCTGTAGACATGCAAGCCTTTTTCATTTCATGTTCTTCTGGTTTACTTGTCCTTGTGGAACTAGCAGTAAAATTATTATGGAGCCTCCCTATTCACATATGTGGATATGATTATGTATCAAGCAGTCCCAGCCATTAGGGATGTGAATGTAATACTCAGACAAAGGAGATAGGTAATTTTGTGTATATGTCCATATTATTTATGTATCAGCATAGGAGATATTTAGATACAGACACTCTACCCCTGGTAATCTGAAGTTCCTCTTTGGGTGATAAAGTGGTACATCAGAGAAAATAGCTATTGTTACCATCTGACCAGTGCAGAATATCTGAAAATGGTGCATCCATTGTATATGTATGTGCTGCAAGCATAAACAAAAGGGAAGATGTGGATACTAGTAGAAAAGGGATCATCAAGCTTTTTGTAACAATCTTATGCTTAAGCATTCGAATCAAGGGATGAAAGCATCTTCTGAAGTGATAATTAATATTTTATGATTTATATCCAAGTAGAAAATCATGGTAGTTTAATGAGACAAGCAGTACTATTTTGATAGTGTAATCAGCTGTGAACATTTAAAGATCTTGAGGTGGGCCATTATGATACTGAGAGGCTGAATTAAAAGCATTATTTAAAAAAAATACACTAGACTGAGTTTGCATTGTTCTTTATTTGAAACTTTGTGTGTTCATGATTCCAAACCTTTCAAGAAGTGCAGGGGCTAAATGTTAAGTTTACAACTCCATGAAGTAGATATTTTCAAGTAAATTGTTTACCTCCAAGTTCTGAAGCTTTTATGAAAATAATAAATAAAATTGCAAGGTTTCAAAGTTTAAAAATCACAGACGTTTCATAATTAAAGTGAATTCCTCCAGAGACTAAGTGTAATATGTGGTCTTTTCTTCCCAATGTTGGCATTGGGATAATGACCTTCCCAATAAGTGACATCAACTGGTCTTTGTAAGTCTTTCTCTGAAGATCTTTCACCCCCTTGGTCACCTTCCTCTGGATACGCTCCTTGAACTGAGCTCCCAGAACTGCACACAGAACTTGAGGTGAGGCTGCACCAGCACAGAGTAAAGAGGGACAATGATTTCTCTTGCCCAGCTGGTGATGCTGTGCCTGAGGGACCCCAGAACACAGTTGCCCTCCTGGCTGGCAGGGCACTGCTGGCTCATATTAAACTTGCCATCAATTCAAACTCCCTCTTGTTTTTCCATGAGGCTGCTTTCCAGGCTCTTGTCCCCTAAGTTGTACATACAACTTGGGTTACCCCATCACAGGTAGAAAATCCACCACTTGGTCTTGTTCAGTTTCATGTATCCAATGATTGCCCACCTCTCTAGTTTTATCCATATCTCTCTGTAAGGCCTTTCCACCTCTGAGGAAGTTCACAGATTTTCCTCTTTTGGTAACATCAGCAAAGTACTTAACATACTTTCAGTTTCTGTGTCCAGGTAATTTATAAAAAACATGAAAGAGCACTGGCCCTAAAACTGAGCCCCATGAAGCCCACTGGTGACAGTTTGCCAGCCTGATGTGATGTGATTTACTACCCATCAGTCAATTTGTCACCCAAAATGTTATAGACTTCCCTAGCTGTGTGCTGGACACCTTTGTCCAGCAGGCTACTGCTAGAGACGGTATATTAATCATGCATAACGAATGCTTTCATTAAGTGCTATACATCACATCCTCTCCATTATAAAACATCTTTTAACTATTTATATTCACAACAGAGCGTTAAGCTTCTTTAGCCAGTTCTTAAGACTGTTAAATAAAGTTTTCTTGAGTACTCTATAAAATTTGCATTAAGTCTCACCTCTTCTAGTTCTACTCTGTGAATTATTTTCCCATGTCTGAAACTGCCAAGATGACTCACCGTGCTAGATGATATCTTGACCCCAATGAAGTGCTTTGATAAAAAACAAAAGTATTGCAATTTTTTTCTGCACTGAGGGACAGACAGATGCAGATGCTCTGCCTGTAGGGTATTGTTCAGTGACAGAGGGAAAAGGAAGCTCTAGCAAACGAAGGGTCACTGTACCAGCATGGAATATTAGCATGTGGCACTGATAAATAACTGTGATTGCTGTATTAAAAACATGCTGGGATTAAAGCCATTATGAAGCTCTTACAAGTAAAATTAACTGTAGAGGAAGAAATTGCTTTGCTGCTTCTCTGTGAATGGCTTCTTTTGGCAGAGATCTGGAGATCAGGAGTCAGTTCAGTTCCTAGCCAACACTTAGCTGTGTTAGGGCAAGTATGCAGTGTAGATCTGCCTGAATGGTGGGTGTGAAAAAGGAAGGACAGGAGTGTGGTCGCGTAGTGTTACACATGCTGGCCAGAGAGCTTGAAACAATAATGAGTTATGAGACCAGGCTGCAGGAGGCTGCTGAGAGCTATAGTGTCAGCCTGTGTCATGGGGATCAACACAGATCTTCAGGTTCTTGGAGGATGCAGGGCCTGGTATTGTGCAGTTAACAAAATAGGAGGCTTTCTGAAACATTCTGTTATGCTTTCAGATTTTTCATCGAGGTTTAAGGTTTTGATTTAAGGTTAGGAAGAGAGATGTAATATTGAAGTAAGTAGAAGCTTGTGGCATAGATATTTATACATAACATATCAAAGATTTATGTATAGGCATTTTCTCTAGCTTAATTCCAATTACAGAAAACATGCGGACATTTTAAGTTCTTAGTATCCTAATTTTTATTACTAATTTATTGTAATGTATAATAGAACTTCTGTTTTATGTAACTTGAGAAAGAAAATACATTATTTTTCTAACTCAAGTTCTGCACATTGATTTTCCTTAAACTTGAATTCTTCAGTAGGTGGTTCTTAAGCTACTTCAGACATGTTAAAGAATATTCAAAACCCAAATACGTTCAAAATTTGGTAATGAAATGTACCCATGAAGGATGCCAGCTATTGTGATTGTAATAGGAAAAACTGTCTGTGATTCTGACAGAAAAGTCAAGTGGAAAGGTTTATGACATCTTTCACTACTAAGTGATAATTGAACAATAGTTTAAAGTCTCATTATCTTGTGGTTTATTTAAAGCACAGATATGTATGGGAGATTACGTATGCTTTTTTATGTCTGTGTGAAATACAAATTGACTGTTAAGTTCCTTATTCAGTGTTTCTTCTTTTTCTGGTGGAGCCATCCACTGGCTGATTTTTCTTGTAGAGATGGTACTTGCTAATGGCTAATCACATGATACAGAAGTAATGTTTGAACACCATCTGTAGAACGGAGCAGTTTTGCTGCGAAATACAAATTTTCACAAAATTTACAACAATTATTGATAAACTGCAACATTTATCAATGAGATGTAGAGGATGTAGAATAAAGTCCATATAAGAATTTGACTGGGGAGCAGAAGTTTCAGTTTGTGTTTCAAGCAGTTTGTAAGCCACTGTTTCTCCGATTTTCTGCTTTTTTTTCTTAAGGAACTTCAGTTTCTTGGAGTAGAAGAGGTAATTTATAAGTGAAAGGCTATGAAAGCAAGAATGATCTCCAGTCATACAGCCTACTTGTGAGCAAGTAGGGGTGTAGTGTTGTAAGAGAAAAGAAGCTTACCTGCTGAAAAATTCTGTCTCTCCTTCCACATGGGCAAAGAGGACCATATCATCTGGACCTTTGCCTGAAGTCTTCATGCTGCTGCCATCAGCAAAGTCAGTTTTGGTTCAGATGTCCAAGTGGGGACCCCCTCACCATTAGGGATGCAAGTGGTGGCAGAATCACTGTTGGGAGAAAAGAAGGAGAAGGCTTCTTGGAGTATGACTCTGGAAAACACTGTTGTCAGGAGACAAACCAGGTTAATGATGAGCACAACAGTGAGGATTAGTGTACAAGGCTGGTGAATGAAGTCTCAGTGGCATTTTAAACTAAATAACGGTATTTATTATCCTTCTTCTCAGCACATCATGAGGAAGCTTTCTAGTTGTGCAAATATGAGAACTGGGGATTTAATTATACTAAAAAAGAGATATTGAGTAAGCCCTTTCATGTAAATAATGGCTTTTTCATAGGAACAGAAAAAAGACCTCCTTAAAATTTATGTTTCCATTCTAAGCTGACTAAAAGGGTAACACAAACATTCTAAAGACAAGTGCTCCAAAATGCATTTTTGGAGTTGTTTTGAGGCAGGAAAAATGCTGATGCATTTCCAAATGGGGATGTAGTCTTTATAGGAACTTCTGACACACCATGATAATTCCCATCATGTTCACACAAGTAACTTTAGGAAATGGTAGTAAACAATTAGTTAAGAAATGAGTAATGTGTGTAATAGGCAGATACTTTTGACTGTACAAATTATGCCGATAACAATTGGTCTTTCAATAACAGTCTTGTTTTGTGTGATGAGAATGCCTTTGTGACGTGATGATGGCTAAAGTTCTGACACATACCAGTCTTTGAGACAGTCAGTGATGCTCATTATCAAGAGGCCACAGCACAGCTAAGCCACAGTGCATGTTTTACTCTGCAACAGGCCCAAACCAACTTAATTTGGTAACTTACTGCAAACTTCTTTTGAGCACTCTGCAGAATCAAGCACTGTCAAAGGGGTTGTCTGCTATGCGGAGGCCTACAGAGGAAATCTGAAGAAAGTAGATCTGGTTGGGAGATTCAAGGTAACTGTCTTTTGTAGAATGGCATATCTGATTAAGACATAAATGGAAATATTTTTCAGGGTATTTTGGATGTTCAACAGCATCAAAAAAATAATGACTTTGTAATTGAACTATATATAGAAAAGTCCATTTGACTTTTCAGTCATATTCAAAATACCTAATTCTCAGTGTGCATACTTCAGATTTAGGTAGCTGCTATGCCAAGTAGAGGAATTATCAGTGAAGTAGGGGTTAAATGAGCTCTGATTATTGCAGTCCAAAGGTAGAGGAGCACTAAAAAAGGTTACATTTGTCACAGGAGTTTTCAAGTGAGACAGTAAAATTAAGTACATTGATTTGTTGGCTTTATGGACAAGACTATAAACGTATGAGCTTTTTATTCTGAGCTTTGGCAATCAAGAACTCACCACAAAAGATATTCAGCAGAAAAGCCAATACTGACCTGAAATTTGCATCATTATGGTAATAATCCCTGTCTGCGGGACATTTCCAGATCACATTTCTTCTGGGCTTCCCCAGAACATTGCTGATTTGAAAATTGAGTCTTCCACTGTTTTTTCCTTTCTGCTTGCTTGAGCAGACATCAGTGACATTGGAACCGTGATGCCTGTTCTGGCACTTCCATCAAATCTGTGGTTTCCAGAATAGTTGGAAATATGCTGTGTGTTGGAGTCACACAGCATATTGCTCCCCTGTGACCTCTCCTTCAAAGAAGCTTCACTTTCAACTCTTGCTTTTGTTTATTTCAGCCTAAGGAAAAGCTCTTTGTGGAGAAGTTTGTCTTTAGTCTACTTTTGCCTTCCTTCCAGCAGAACACTATTTATTTTACATTCCTTTTTCATTCAGATGCATTTAAAACATCCACTAAAAGAGGGACACTCAAGGAGCTGCTGTCTTGTATTTCTCTGTTCCATCTTTCATTTAAACTCCCCTGACACTAGTCATGAGGAAGCAGTGAAAAAGTACTGATTAGCAGGAACCATCATGTGCTAAGAGGAGAAAAGTCAGACTTTTTGAGAGGTCTATCTAGACATAATATGTTGTAACAGACTGGAGCTGACTACAAGAGTGGCTAATGCTTTGAACAGCTGTGTGAATTGGGGCTCCCTGAGGGAAACAGTGACATATTAGTGTGAGTTGTTCAATATTATTTTCCATTCAAACCTCACACTCTTGCAAAGGCATAGAAAGTTAATAACACTTTGCTGTTAAGAAATGGAATTTTCAGGATACAGTGAAAACATCTACAGGTCCTTGCTATTCCTTAACCTGCTTGGAAGCAGAAGCAGGTAAATTTGGTAAGTTTCAGATAAACTGGTTCAGGCAAGGTGTCACTAAAGTAAAAGGATTTCTCTGCTATACTTTGCCTCTCTTTGCATTTCTGGCTATAAATGGATGAACATCACATTCAAGACTATATTTTGAAATGAAAATATCACTTTTTTAAGTGTTAAGTGGTCAAGTAATTTTATATGCATCTAAACAGAAACACTTATTTCAGTCTCAGCCAGAAACCTTGGCTCTGACTCCTGCTTAGATGGTGATTACTGTTGTGGCTGACTGTTGGGTGACTAAATGAGGAACATCCGTCACTAAAGGTGCAAAATGGTTTAGGTTAATCTTGGATCTGTAGGCTCCCTGTCTGGGTTTATTGTCGATTTACATGATGCAGAGATAGAGGATAGGAAGGACCCATTGTTATTGGATCAGAGCTGATTCATTCTGTTCATCCCTTCAAAAAAAGGTTGCACTCTTTTCATCCTGGCTGGCTCAAGCCGGGATGCTGACAACAGAAAAAAAAAATTCCATTGTTTTTCAAGAGGCACCAGTCATTCAATTCCTGATGAGCTGTACTTAAAATGTATTTCTGCTGTAAAGAGTTTGTCAGCATCCTCATCTCCAGACAGTCAGAAATGCTCCTGAGGCTGTGTCAGTAGCACTAATTAACATGTTCTCTCCTGCTAGGAGTTACAGCAGCTATGCTGAAATCTTTTAAACTCATTTCTCGAAGACCCAGATTGGTCTATTTTTAGAGTGTTGAGCAGCACATCAGCGTTGTTAGGAAAATTTTAAAGATGGCACCTTTGATGCCTGCAGTGTCTGTGTCTCAGTAGGATCTGTTTCCTGTGTCTTACACTGTGAGCATTGTTTTGCCCGGGTTTGGTGTGAGGTGAGGCAGCAGGAAGCAGGGGCTGGTTGCTGGCGAGTGGCGCTGCATTGCCTGGGAGCTGGGAGCTGCTTAGTGACTTCAGCACAGCACTGGTTCAGGCCCCCACTTAACAAATTTCAGCTACCATCAGTTACGAGCGCTGAGGGAGAAGGGGGGCACAGGAGACACACTTCACCCCGTGTCTGGCCTTTTCCAGTTGATTTAAGAGTATTACAGTGGTTATATAACGCAGTGTCCCGGGAGGCATGGGCAGCAGATCGCGTGCAGGAGTTTTCCTGATCAGAGAAATACTGGCTTATGAGCCATTGTTGGGCAGCCTTGTCCCCTACCCTCCTGAACTGATTTATTGTCAGCTCACAAAGCAGTGCAAGATACTTTTATTCTCTTGATTTGTCTGATAGGATGTTAAGATTGTATTTAGTCACAGGGTATGATAAGCTCTGTATGGCTTATCTGTAGGTTATGTAATGCTCCACAAACACAGGCTTGGGGTCTCAGTTGGTCCTGGGCTGGCTGTGCAGGGCTTGTGATGTAGCACTATTGTCATGGCTGGTATTTATCCATTTGTTTAGAAACAGCTTATCTGTTTCATATGGTCTTTATAAAAGATGCTAAAGACAACTCTTATGAAGCCAAGACATCTGGAATAAGTCCTTTTTTCAATTTTTTTAAAGCTATAATACTACATACATAGAAAGTGAAAAGATGATATAATGAAGTATAGTATTTAAGAACGTCTTTTTTACCAAAAGCTGATGCAGTATTCAGTAGTAAAAACCTGAATTCTTGAACAGTTGATTTAAAGATCATTATTTAACCCTGACAGGAGTTTTAAGCTGTTTTCTTTGTGCATTATGAACACTGCCCTTTGACATTTAAAAAATCTATTTAATAAAACTGAACTCAAATCAGATATTGTTGAAGGTATTTATTAACTTTGTATTCCTTCTGCAGTTCATATGTCTTATTTTCTTTGTAAAGCACTGTTTTTTAAGGCAATTTCAGTATTTCCTTAAAGTATTCAAAGGCTGTTTAGAAGACTTTTGCTCTTAATTAAAAGAAAGCAAACAATATGTATGGAAAGCGAACAATAGGTATGGAATGAACCATACTGTTTAAACACATATTTCCTGCAAGAAGCTTGTATATGGAAATGTTTTTCAACACATATTTTTCTCCCAACTTGGTACACACTGCCTTATGATTGTATACCTTTTGATAAACCACTGTTTCTGAAATACATTTCTTGCAAACACAGCATCTTATGACATAGCACTACTGTAACGATGATGGGGAAGAGGCTGTGGGTGTTGTAGATATTGTCTGCCTGGACTTCAGCAATGTCTTTGACACAGTCTCCCACAGCACTGTCCTGGAAAAGGACAGGTGCAGCCTTCTTTTTGTTAAGATGGCCAAGCTGGATGGCCAGGCCCAGAGAGTGGTGGTGAATTCAGATGGCATTCAGTTAGCATCCAGGCACTGGTGGCATTTCCTAGGGATCAGTGCTGGGGTAATATCTCCATTGATGATCTGGATATGGGGAGCAAGTGTGCCCTCGCTAAATTCACAAATGACACCAAATTGGGCAGAAGTGTTGATCTGCTGGAGTGCTGGAAAGCCCTGCAAGGGGATCTGTTTAGGCTGGAGACCAGCGCCATGACATCAACAAGGCCAAGCGCTGAGTTCCGCTCTTTGGCCACAACAACCCCAGGCAGCGCCAGAGGCTGGGGGCAGAGTGACTGAAAAGTGGCCCAGCAGAAAAGGACCTGAGGGTGCTGGTGACAGTGGCTGAACACACAGGGCCAGCTGGGCCCAGCTGGCCAAGAAGGCCAATGGCATCCTGGCCTGTTCCAGCAATAGTGTGGCCAGCAGGAGCAGGGCAGGAATTGTCCCCTGAACTTGGAACAGGTGAGGCCACACCTCCAATCCTGTGTTCAATTCTGGATTCCTCAATTCAGGATGTACACGGAGAAGCAGGAGTGTATCCAGAGAAGGGAAATGGAGCTGGTTTGGAACAGAGGTCTTGTGTGGAGTGGCTGAGGCAACTATGGTTGTTTAGCCTGGAGAAAAGGAGGCTCAGGGGTGACCTTATCTCTCTAACTACTACCTGGGTGGGGGTCAGCCTCTTTTTCCAGGCAATTGGTGACAGGATGAGAGAATGTAGTCCTAAGGTATACCAGGGGAAGTTTAGGTTGGCATCAGGAAGAATTTTTTCCTGGGCATTGGAATGGGCTGCCCAGGAGGATGGTGGGGTCACTGTCCCTGGGGGTGTTTAAGGAGAGACTGAATGTGGCATTCAGTGCCATGGTCTAGTTGACATAGTGATGTTCAGTTAGGGGCTGGACAATGATCTCAAAGGTATGTTCCTAGCCTAGCTGATTCTGTGACAATACAAGTATCAACCTTAACAGTGTCTTTCTAAATCTGTTAGCTCTTGCCATTCGCTTGAGTTATTTCTCCTGCTCCTAATCTACTGGAAAATGATGCTTCAGCCACCAATCACAATACCAATGTGACTACTGTGAAAGATCAAAAAATTTGAGAATCTGCTACTGTAATATAACCAGTTAACCAATAGTCAGCAAGTTACTTGTGTGCAGCAAACATTTATTTCTCCCAGGAGTATTTCCATTGCAGCCATAAGCAAAGATAGAGCAGTGGCCTTTCCTGCAGCTACTTATAGATGATGAATAATGTTTCAAGAGCTTTCAGATCTTGTAGAAGTTCTTTTCATCAGGTTTGGACAGATGAACTTTTGATAGCTGTAATGCTAATGTGCATTGGAAAAGTACAATATTTAAATGGAAGTGAATTGCTTGCCTTTGAAGGCTTACCTGTGAGCTTTCTGTGATGTGATTTTAAGTGCTTAATTATGTTATGAATATACTACTTTCTATCTGAAAGAAAATGTTCCTGTGTTGAAAAGCTTATTTTATGCAGATGTTGTTAAGATCTTAGTTTTCAGGGAAGTGCCACTAGAATTTAAACATGAAAAGTATGAATTTTTGATAAAAATTATTATCGTCCTGTAATTTAAATGATTCTCAGGATTCGGACCCAGAAACCAATTAATACATGAAAGAATATTTGTTTCCATTCCTGAATATATGGAAACTTTGCAAGCTGCAACTGCACTAAAGTGACATTCTAACTTGTCATTGACTCTGTACTCTGTTTCTTGAGGGACTGGCTTTGAATACAAATTATCAGTGTGCAAGCATGGAGATATAAGATTTACAAATAAGGTATTCCAAAAGTAGCTATCATGATTGCATGAAAAAGTAAAAAGATGAGTAAGCAGTGAAGATGTGAAAAGTTAAAGAAGAAGCTCAAGATGTCACAAAAAAGTTCTGTCCATATAAGAAAAGGTGCCATCACTTAGGCTTTGATCAAGTTACAGGAGCCACATTTTTGTGCATAACTGTTGCTTTAGCCATGCAATAGTTTTATTCAGTCACTCCAACATTTGTAAATATCTTCTTCAAATAAATCAAACTGCAGTAAAGCAGTTGGATAGTCTTGCAACAGTCTTGGTACTTTTCCTTTCTCAGCCATATCAAAATATTCTGAGGAGTTACGTGTGATAGGATGAATCCTACACGCTAAAGTGGACTCTCGATAAATTAAAATGTCTAGTGAAGATAGACATGTGGAAAATATTTGGAGTCAAATATGAGTAATCAATGAACACATTTTACCATGAGCTGTCCTTAGCTATTTCATCAGAATCTGCTGTCTTGCTTACTGTATTCAGATGGCGAAAGAAAAATCTCGCTAAAATCAGAAATCAGAAGATTGTCGTAAAAAGTTGATGGACTCATAGCAAACTCTAGGACTTTTACTTTGAAAATAGATCTTTCCAAATATCCCACCAAAAATACAGCAGTGAATCTTCTGCTGCTTTTGTGCAAGACAGTGTATAACTACTTGAGATTTCTCACAGGAAAGGATGAGACAGACATTGAAATTGAGAGAGCTAGAAAATGGAAGTACATAGATTTGGAGGCATCTATTTTACTTGAGAGAATACATGATGATTATAGAGCTTGGGATGTGTCTCAAGTAAACCCATTTCCTACTGGAGCATGTTTTTGAGCTAAATAAGAAAAAAAAATTATACCATTGTCTATAACAATAGTTCCTTCACGAAGTCTATTCCCCATGTACAAAGATTTTAGATGGGAAATAACAATCAGTTATAGAGTAAATACAGACCAGGTATGCTCTACTAAAGTTGAGAATGTCAAATTTCAATGCTTTTAATCTCCTTAAGAGAAATTAAAATGGGCATGAAGAATAGTAATTCTTTTTTATAAAGAATTGTTTAGGAAATAATGTCTTTTTCTCCACTGGAAAATAGTAGTCTTTTAGAAATATAAGAGTTCTAAATAAGTTAATGTTCTAAATAGAAAAAAAGCTGGGCATAGCCATGGGGTTCAGTAATGGCAGCAGTTGTGGCTTTCACCAGCCTAACAGTGGTTATCTTTTTTGCGTGTATGAGTAATCCGCAACCTAAATTGAACCCAGCTGTCTTAGCTTGTTATTTAACTGCTGCAGCTTCTGGAATAAGCATGTGTTCGGTAGAAGCTTCCTGGGGATTATCCATGCCAGTGAAAAGGAAATTGCAAAACTCTGATCTGTGCCTCACAGTACTGGAAAAATTAATTTTAAGTTAATGATCTGGGCAAAATAGGTGAAGATGATTTAACTGCCTTCTAATTTTTTTGTGTTATGATTATGCCACTCATCGTGAGAGCTTTTCTATATGTGTCCTCTTCATAGGTCCGTAAATTTTTTTTTTTTTTTTAGGGAAAAAAATTTTAAAAAATTTGTTTTTTTTAAAAAATAAAAAAAAAAAAAAAAAGGAAAAAAGAAAGGATAAACTTTGAAATCTCTGCAACTAGCCAAAAGCAAAATTTCTGGAAAACTGGTGTCTTCAATATGCCATTCCCTTCCCTCTCTGGTTTTCTGTGTCAGCTGGTATCAAAATGGAACATGGTCTACAAATAATTCCTATGATTTTATTTTAAATTAAAGCATAGATTTTGGGGAATTCCAGAAAGTCCACGTTTTAGAATAATTTTGCATGCTTTCTATACTTAAAAATGTATAAAATTCTTTTGTTGGTATTTTTGAGTCTGTGAAACCTACTGTATGTATAATTAAACATTTCTCCAGCCATCTCTTATCTCACCTGCAGTATATGCAGTTAAAAACAACATTCTTTTAGAATGACTTTTGTAGTCTCCCTAAGCTCCTGTCTGTTAATTTCCTGAAAGGATTTTTCCCATGGTTGGTCTTCATTTTAGATTTCTTAATGGAGCTTCATTTTGCAATTATGTTTTATAGCAGGAACTGTGTGGATTGCATGTAAGTCCCTTTTCAGTTAGTGATGACTTCTGGTTATTGGCAAAGTCTTCCACTCTATTAAATTTTTAAACCTCATATAAATCAGGGCTACAAGAGGATGTTTTCCCTTCTTATTTTTTAGGATTCTGATTTGTGTTTCATCTTAATTAAAACCATAGCCAGAGGAGAAGTTAGAAGATGATGACCCATACAGGTTTTCCATTTTACAGTAGTACAGTTTTTGTTCTTTACTTGATAGAATACATTATAGAGCTTGGGATGTGTCTCTTTTACAGACACAAACCACTTTCTTCAAGAAAGATTGGTTGTCTTGGTTTCCCCCCCCCCTCAGCATTTGAATAAAGGTTATATTTTGGACTTTTGGGCTGGTGAGGGGAGGAGGGGGAGGATTCTAGTTTTTTTCACTTAGTGCAATGTCAGTGATCTTCTGTGGAAATTAATTTACAGACTATATTCCGTCAAGCTGGTAGATGGGATTAAACAAGCAGAGTTGACATGCTTGTGGTAAAACTCCGTTTCTGCTTAAGTTTTTTTTATTTTTCCTAAAAATAAAACTATTAGGTAAACTTCAGTTTGACAAGAACTGTCAGCTTCTTAGGTAAAATTTTAACTTTTTATATTAAATATAATAAAAAATTATGATCAGAAAATTTCAGGGAATTTAACTCTGGGAGATATATTTCAGATGTGTTTTTTCCTCTATGGGCTAAGTTTTCATGTGGGAATAACTTGCGTGAAAATGGGTATGGTCTGGTATGCTGTGAGTTACTTTGCTTTAAGGGCCTTCCAGAGAAGGTGGGGCCATATGAGGCTCTTAGATTTTATTTCTTAAGGATACCATAATATCTTTTTTGAGTTTTCTACCTAGAAAAGTGTAAAGATATGACTATATTTGGTTTGATGCTAATAAGAACGTTTTAAGGTAATTATCAGACAGAAAAATTAGCTTCATTCCTCAAGTCTACTAGTTCTATTAAATTCAAGATAGGGAAAGATGAAGGTAATACTTTGAAAATTATGTAAATGTTATTTCTTAATGAAGTCCTTTGAATTAAAGTACTAGTAAATCTTTTTTTTTTCTTCTTTTTGCAGAGTAATGTGTTTTATTGGTCTTTTTACAGGAAGCAGATCAATTTGCTTCAGTAAAATGCTACTGTTAGTAACTAAGAAAAACAGTGGACAATTTATTCAGCCGAGAGCTCGCAGCTCTGAGTTTAAATCACCTGGTAACATGGTGGGAACACGACTTTTGTGACATAGTATTTTACTGTATTTTCTTTTCCTTGCTGATGATTTGTTTCTCAATATATGCAGACAAGTAATGACTGTGTAATCTCTGCTTTCCTAAAACATAATAGCTGCTAAAATAGTGTGTCATGTAAATGTCTTTCAATGTCTGCCATCCTGTAATTTCTGCATTTATCTTCTGCACACTTACAGAAACAGAGACAGAGAAAGAGACTAGCCCTTTTTTTTGTTTTTTGTTTGCAGGGGCTTTGGATTTACCTGCAAGTGTCACAAAGTCAATGTGTATATCTGTCACTTTTGCAGTCCCATACTCAGGTCAAATGTATTCCAGTACTTGGAAACACGTTTGATTGTTGGAACACAGGTATTTTGAAGGGATGTAGTGTTGAGTATAGAATTATTTAAATTGCCCAAATGAAGTGATTTTGAAATCTGCCACAAGCTACCACTATCTGTTGCTTTATTCAGACATAGGTAACAAAGAACCCCAGCTAATGGGAAAAACTTATTTTCAGCACTTAATATTGGAATCTATTAATGGCATGCTCCTGACTTTTATATCCAAGAGCAAACCAAATCATTTATCTTTTCCCCCACTTTTCCACTTGGAAAATTAGTGGGATGACAATCTTTCATCTTGGAATCCTATTTGCATACTTGGATGTCATCCACTGTACCTCTAAAATGAGTCTTTTACCACTTCCTGCAAAGAAAAACATAGACAGAAGTAATACTAATGAAATTCCTCGTTATATAACATAATGTGATGATACTGTGAAAACATAAGGGAGTGCAGCAAGGTATATCTGCTAAATAAGGAATTTTAATTGCTTATACAGCTAAGTGTGAGCCTCCTTGTAGCTCCTGGGAACTACTGAAGAACCTTTTGGGCTTTTTATCCCTAATTTTTAGATTTTGTGGGCTATTTTTGTTGTTGTTTGGTTGGTTGTTGTTTGTTTTGTTTGCTTGTTTGTTTTTTTAAAGGGGCAATGAAGACATGGTTATTTTCTCGGGCTTTTTGTTCAGACACAAATCATAATTGAAAAGCAAGAAGAAATAGACATTTTTACTGCAGTGTTGTGAAGTTTACAGATGCAAAACATCCTAGTATCATCTGATACAGTCTTTTCTAGGCTCCTTTGAGATCCAGACTTTCTACCATTTAGAGATTTTGGTAAATGTTTATTTTGAATTAAGAAAAAGGAAGAGAAAGTCTGAAACATTAAGGATACTCCAGACCAGATCTCTGCATTCTAGAATAAGAAACTTTTTTGCCATAGCTACTCTGTTAGGAGGGAACATGACTTACCATACTTGTAAGTTATATCAGAACATCCATCACTTGTTATGAGGTAATTATTTTTTTTAAAGTGTGTTTTTGAGATATTTAGAGTTTTATTCAGCAAAATAAAAATGTACTATAGAGAAAGTGATATGGAGTTTATTGCTTGGCTGATGGCACTGTTTCAACAGATACAAAATAGAATGAATAAAAATGTTGGAACCCACAGCAAATTGTTATCTTACTACAAACTAGCAAGTTTTGTCTTGCTAAAAGCTTTCAAGTTTTTTTGTTAGCTGCTATATTAAGCAGACAACAGCTGCCAGCTGGGATGCATATAGGTCTGTACTTACGCTCGTAATGAGTTATTCTGATTATGCTTACCTTTGGATTACTTAAAATAAATTATCTCACCTATTCATTCCTATATCTGACACTCATCTGCTTACTATACCATTTCTTCAGTGTGAATGTCTCACTAGAAGATACATTCTAAT
>WBNO01008755.1:0-17151 GCA_013400575.1 Peucedramus taeniatus
TGTATGGACAGACTGGGAAATGAGACACTGGAAAAGCAGTGCTGTGAAAAGGGACCTAGTCCTGGTCAATGGCAAATTGACCACAAGCCAGCAGTGCCCTGGCAGCCAGGAGGGCCAAGTGTGTCCTGGGGGATATCAGACACAGCATCGCCAGCAGGGCAAGGGAGGGGAATTTCCTGCTCTGCTCTGCACTGGAGTGGCCTCACCTNTGCAGTTTTGGGTGCCACAGTATAAGAAAGACACTAAAGTATCCAAAGGAGGACAACAGAAATGGTGAAGGACCTTGAGGAACATATGAGGAACAGCCGAGGTCACTTGGTCTGTTCAGCCTGGAGAAGAGGAGATGGAGGGGAGACCTCATCACAGTTACAACTTCCTCATGAGGGGAAGAGGAGGGGCAGGCACTGATCTGATCTCTGTGGTGACAAGGACAGGACCCAAAGCAACCCTGAAGTTGTGACAGAATAAGTTTAGGTTGGATAT
The DNA here is from genome assembly GCA_013400575.1 of Peucedramus taeniatus. Taxonomy (NCBI): domain Eukaryota; kingdom Metazoa; phylum Chordata; class Aves; order Passeriformes; family Fringillidae; genus Peucedramus; species Peucedramus taeniatus. Next base: position 484 of record WBNO01008755.1, read on the forward strand.
TAGAAAAAAGTTTTACACACAGGGAGTCTTGGACATTGGAACAGGCTCCCCAGGGGAGTGGTCACAGCACCAATCCTGACAGAGTTCAAGTGTTTGGACACTGCTCTCAGGCACATGGTGTGACTCTTGGAAATGGTGCTGTGCAGGGCCAGGAGCTGGACTCAATGATCCTTTTGAGTCCCTTCCAACTCAGCTTATTCTGTGATTCTGTGAAAATATCTTAAACTGTCCCACATAACATCTTTCTCTCTAAGCTGGAGAGACATGGGTTTGATGGACAGACTACCCACTGGATAAGGAACTGGCTGGATGGTCACACTGAAACTGTTGAATTTGATAGCCTTGATAGGAACAATTTCGCTCAATGTCCATCCAAGTGGAGAGCAGTGACGGGTGGCATTCTTCAGGGATAGGTATTGGGACTGTCTCTATTTAACCTCTCTTTTTATGACACGGATGGTAGGACTGACAGCATCATCATCAAATTTATCTGGGTGGTGCTGTTGACATGCTGGAGGGAAAGGATGCCATCCAGAGGGACCTTGAGAGGCTCGAGAGGTGAGGCTGTGTGAACTTCAAGAAGTTAAATGAGGCCAAGAGCAAGGTCCTGCACCTGGGTCTGGGCAATCCCAAGTACCAATAGTGACTGGGCAGAGAATTGATAGAGAAAAACCCTGGAGAGAAGGATTGTGGATGGACAAACAGCTCAACATGAACCAAAAATGTGCACTCACAGCCCAGAAAGCCGAGGTGTCCTGGGCTGCATCAAAAACAGTGAGGTCAGCAGGGCCAGGGAGCCTCTGCTCTGCTCTGGCAAGACCCTACCTGGAGTGCTCTGAGTTCACCCAGCTCTGGGGCCCCCAGCATAAGATGTGAATCTGTTGGAATGAGTCTGGAGGGCTGGAGAACCTGCGCCATGAAGATGGGCTGAGACACCTGGGGTTGTGCAGCCTGGAAAAGAGAAGGCTCTGGGGAGACCTTGGAGCACTCTCCAATACCTAGAAGGGGCTGTAAGAGAACCAGCGAGGAAGTTTTTGCAAGGACATATAGTGATAGGACAAGGCATAATGGCTTTAAACTGAAAGAGGATAGATTTGGCTTATATATTCTTTTCTGTAAGGGTGATGAGGCAGTGGAACAGGTTGCGCAGAGAAACTGTGGATGCCAAATCCCTCAAAGTGTTTAAGGACAGATTGGAGGGGGCCCTGAGCAACCTGGTCTAGTGGAATGTGTCCCTGCCCAAGGCAGGGATTACAACTAGACAATCTTTAAGGTCCCTTACAATGCAAACTGCTCTATGATCTTATGATAATATTTGGGTTATTTTCTGTAAAATAAGTTAAAATGCCTAAATTATACAGAAATAATAGTTCTTCTAGAAATACTGTTTTTTAATCTGTACTAAAGCTCATTATTCCAAAAATAGAGCTCAGCTAAATACTTTCTGTAGTCAAAGCTCATTCATTTCCTTTCTTTCTACTGCTCATCTGCTGTTTTGCTCTTGGTACTTCTCCATGACTGAGCACCATGGGCAATTGTCTACCGAGAAAATGTTGAGTGGCAAAGGCTTCCAGCAGTGAGGAGCGCAGAGATCTACTGACTTCTCACACAGCTGAACTTAGGTCAAGCAACAACTCTGGAAGCACTGTGAACAGGATTTTATTTAGAACAGATTAAAAAAGAAAACTCAGAAGAAAAGTGCTGAAACTCTTTTTCCTTCTAGAAGTTATTTAAGGGTACACTTAGTTAAAAGTATCGATCCCCAACCAAAATAAAGTTGAAATCCATCCCCCCCTGAATCTCCTGAAAGAACCCCACTCATCTCAAGGAAGCAGTAAAGCCCTTGGTCTCACCTCAGCATAAAGTGGGTGCAGAAAGCAGAGGGAAGGGATATGGTTCCAGCAATGATAATACCTCTGTCAGCATCCGTGCCAATTCAACCATGATGTTTGAAGCAGCTCAGCCTGAATAGCTTCCATGCAGATTATTTACACCCACTAGAAGACAGCAGAGATAAATGTAGGCACGTTTCAGCTGTAGTCCTGTCTTTGGACTCATCTGAATATAAACCAGGTAGAGTCACAACTTAATCATTTGTTTGGTTTTTGTTTTGTTTTGGTTTTTAATTAAGTATTTAAATAAAGATATTGCTAGTTTATTGTATTTAATTGGAAAAAGAAAAATCAAACATAACAGGAAGTTCCAGTGCATGAATCCAGCAATTATTCCCTTTGCTACTTAATTTGTTTTTCCATACTGTTTCTCTAGTCAAAACTAACACATTTTTATGGTCTGCAATGCTAGCACTCATTATCCTAATCCCTAATGCAATTGCAAAGGAAAAGACTGAAAAGTGTCACCTTTATTTTTCCCAGAGAGAGGACAGTGCACAGATAATTTGAAGCCTTATTCTAGGATGTGGTACTCATTTAAAAGCTGGTATTGATTTTAGATGCAATGCATTTTTAATACTTTAACACAGAGCAAAAAGAATTACAATGCAAAGGAATAGCATATGAAACATTATTTCTGACAAATTTTTCTTTCAATTAAAGCTGGAGGAAAACAAATCAAAAAAGAGTATGCCAAATTAACAACAAATATTGCAACACTGATTCAAAGTTCTGTCAAAATTTTTACTCTTCTGAATTTATTGGCATATAATTTTGGGAAAAAAGGCAATTAATTTTGAGAGAATCTGTTTAGGATTACTCTTCTCATTTTTTGAAACACAGATCTGTCAAGCAAATCTATGCATTCATAGTTCAATTTTCTCAGTATGTTTACATGGTAGGTGTGAACTGGGCTGAAGCACAAAGAGCTGGCTCAGGGAATCATTTCACCCCCACTGCTTTATCCAGATTAGAAAGTACACTAAAACTGAGGTATTACAGCCAAATGGCTTGCTGAAGCAGCTGCAATTTCTTGCCTGACAGCAGCCTCGCCTATGTGAAAACTACTTTACTGCTCCAGTTTGCAGGAAAACAGAGCTGGTTTTTACACAGTTGTCTTATGGAATGAATACTCGGATTCCAATGACCACCTATGGGCACTAAGTTACCAAAGTGCAGTGTTTGTAACCTTCTAGCTGAGATTACTGATACAGTGCTTTTCAGTTTCAAGCTAATCAGGCCAACAAGGGACTTAAGCTGGCTTGTCTTTCTGTATACTGGACATGTGGACACGAGCTGCTTTCCCAGACAAGCACAAGTTGCATCTGTGAGGTATCAGCATCACACTTCAGGCTCATGTTTTTCCTCTGTGTCTGCCTGTGCACACACTTGCTTGAGGGAGCTGATGCTCCCAGAGCAATGTGATGAGCAAGAGTGATGTTCACTCTTCTCTAAGCTTTTCTTCCAGTCATGGTCAGAAAACTAAAGAGAAATGGGCAGCAGCAAAGCCTTGAAAATTTCTTGTAACAATCACCTAGTTAGTGTTAACAATCTGGTGTGAAAGGAGAACTAACAATAATAAACATTTGCATGCATGAGTATTCACTTGTGTTACAAGGACTGGCTGCCCTCATGGTGAATTTCTCACTAATGCTAATGCCAGCTACTCCAGCGGGTCAGAAATCCACCTGGAATGTTTCTATATGAATTTCAGAAAAGTCAGTGTAGTCCTTGATGCAGAAATCCTACTGAACCTCAGCTAGGAAATAAGCAAACCAATTCAAACACCTCAAAAAAATTCCAACCATTTTTTTTCCCCAGACCATGTATTTTTTTGGAGGATTTAGGCACTGACATACTAAAATTGCACATTCTTTTCTCAATTGCACCAGTATTGATCAGGAACAAGTTCAGTGAAATATTTAAAATTAAAAACCAATAAATTACAAAATTTATACTGGGATACCATGTAAGGCAAAATGAGAGGTTAAATGCAAAGACAGCCTTGTGGCTCAGAGAGCTCTGTATTAGCTCTTAGATACAATACTTCTTTAATACCCTTTAAATATTACAAGGATACTTTCAAAACTGAAATAAGATAACTAGAAGACAACCAGCCAGTCAGAAGCATAACCCAAAAAGGCAATTAAAGTAATTCAAGACAGTCAGTGAAAGAGGGAAAAAAAAAAAAAAAAGAAAGAAACAGTGCCAAAAATATATAGGCAGCTCAAGCCAATGAAAAGCAGCAGCTATCTAGAACGAGCAGAAAACACACCAAGCAGCCAATGTCAGGCAGCCACAAAAGGGCTGCATCTTTCGTGTTCAGATTGGAGACTCCTTTTTTGTTTGCACAAATGTTTGGACAATGATAGTTTCTCCTGTCACAATTCTGATTTACATGTAACAAGGCTACTTATGCACAATCAGGTGTATATATTATTTAGAATCCACTATGAGCCAGGCAACACTTGTCAGCTGTTGCTGCTGGAGAGGCTTCTGCCAATAAATTTATTGACATGCAAATTAGGTAACCAAGCACAGAGCACAATTAAGAAGGAGCAAATAACCTACATAAGTCAACCCACAGGTAAACTGTACAACCAAATTTGGTCTTGATTTTTTTACTACTCACATCTACAAAAATAAGAAACCAATATAAAAGGGAATTGACTGAACTTCTTAGATATGTTATCTTACAAACAAAGAATCTTATTATCCTCCAAACTTCATAACCACGGCTATAAAAATAAAAATTGCCTCTTAGTTCTGTCAGGACACACTTGAAAAATCATCCACAACACCATTTAGTTCTTACCCGGGTGGTACCTTGTGGAAGGGTGTTTGCTTAAGACCCCTGGCCTTCTGTTCTTAAAACAAGTTCACAGCAGTGGGTTCACATTTAAAATTTTTTTTTTTTTTTACTTTATTGAAAAATTGCTGGTACAGGAAGGTAGTATTTAAAAAAGAAATTGGTTCCTTAGCAATACAGACAACAATTCTGGTATCTAAATGTTGGGCGACTATGAATACATCCTAAAGCCTTCTAGACATTGGCACAGGGCTTTCAGTCATCATACAAAACCTACAAGAGATCTGCACCCTTCAGAAAAAAACATCTGTAGGTCAGGAGAGGCTTGTCAGGCCATTTGAAATGGTGCTGGAAGCCTATATTAAGGCATCCAAAAAAGCACTTTGACATGCTATTTTAGGGAGAGAAGAATGTCACATGCTGAAGTATGCCATACATAGCATATGCACCCTTAAAAAGTAAGAAATAAGCTGGAAACACAGGGGAACAAGAGAGAAACACTGGGTTTTGCTCCCTGCCCCACTTCAGCTGCTCTCTGAACTCAGAAGGAGAGTGTGCCAACACTGCATCCAGCAGGAGCACCCTGCCCTGCAGGTGGGAGTCTCCTCCTGCAAAGGCTAATTATGAAATAAGAGCCAAGGCACCCCAGGGCTTTGGCATTCTTCCAATGGCCTGCTGTGAGCCATGCCTTCCAGCAGGACTGCAGCTCTCTGAGGCAGGAGGGCTGACCAGGGCTGCTCTCCATCCCCTGCCTCCATTCCCATGGGAGAGCTGCAGCTCAGTGCAGGCAGTTAGGGTCAACTAGGGAATTAAGGAAGCAGGAAAGGTAGTTATGTTTGCTAAGTGCTCAGTCTAAATCTATCTGAAACTACCCACTGAGGATTATATCTTGCAGGTATTCTACAAAGCAAAAAATCTGGGTAGTGACAGAAAAGCTGGGTTTCATTCTGTTGCTGCTTCTGACTGCTGCTGTCTCAGACCCAAAGAAGTCGCTATATGGAATCTGGTCTGTTGCTCCATTAACATGCACTCATGTAGAAGAAGCTAATATTCCTGCTCCAACCTCTTTTCTTCCTATTCCCACAGAGATGCCTCACCATACAGCATAAGATATCTGCCATTCCAGGTGGCAAAAGAGCCAACTCCACAACATGGGGCATTTGTAAAGCCTGTTGCTATGGTCAGTCAATGCAGGTGGAGAGCAAGTGAAAACCCAAGTGCAGGGTCTTATCTGTTTCTGAGTTTTTGACTGAAGAAAAAGCACTACAAATAACCAGGACCCTCTACACAATTTTGTTTCAGCCTCTGGCCTCCTTGGTAACCTTCCCTTCTCTGTGCATCACTTTGGGAAAAACAACCCTTTATATAACACTGGAAGATCTATTGATAAAAGGTACCAGCCATGACTTTCTTGATTCTACAGAAAAACCTCAATTTATAACATTCTCACAGAAATCCAGATAGCAGAAAATATTTCCTGAATCAAAACTTTAGACTTTTTTGAGTACATGCACCAAAAGATAGGCAGAGGGAGCACAAATAGCTCCCCAAACCTTCCTCTTGTAAACACAAAAATGGAGGTACATTTTTTAATGAAGGTAAGGGAGCACTCTTGTATCAGTTTGTGATTGTTTACTTGAAGATAGGAGGCTGCTTTAATAAAATGGCTATATTTTACTGCTTTCACTATATCACACTGCAATTTTGCATTATGTTCTTAAGCCACATGTACACAATTCAAATTAAAGTTGTTGCTCCGACATCCTCAGCATAATGGTCTCACAAAAGATGTGAATGGATTGTCATCAGGCAAAATCAAAAATCCACATTATTTTGATAAGGTGAGCCATTAAGATAATATATCTGTTAACATTGATACGAAGAACCAGATGAAATTGAACTACATAGTTATAGCTTTGTTGGTTCTTTTAATATACACATCACTATGAAAATAAATGTCTGGGTTTTTTAAAAAACACCTTCCAATTTATGGTTGGGGATGGGGCAAGGAAAGACCAACCAGCCTATGAGCAAATTTATAACCCAATTAGACTGCTCTTTTATAGTTTTATTGTTTGTTTCTTTGTAATTCAGGTCTCTTTAATTGGATGTCATCCAATTTAGAAATATTTATGAAACAAAGACATATTTTAAAGAGGACTTACATTTATTTAGAACTCAATGGAACATATCATCTGCTGCTATTTATCTTTATAAATGTATAGAATGCTCCTTTTTAACATATGTAGACTTAAGAGGGCATTTTCAAGACTGCTTAATTAACTACTATGCCATTTAGAGATAAAATTAATTAGTTTAGTGAAAATCATGCTTCTGTAATATGTATCAATTTTACAACTTAAGTTTGTAGAGGGTTATCATGTCATTATTGTCTTAAAATAAAAATATTATTTATAAACGTATTAAGTAATGAAAAGTCAGAAATATATATTTATAATTAGGGATAATTAATCAGATTCTTAGTGCAATGGCATTTACATAGTCATTAAATATATGCACCTTTTACATCTTAAATTCCTGCATTTTTTCCTCTCCTATATCTGTTTGCCAGCAGAAAATATGCATTAGATAATACAAGACAGCCTGGAAATTTTAACATGTGAGTGCTCTTTCATTTCTTTGTCCTCTTTTGCAGTCCTCCTTATCCTTTTTTCCTAGTGTTGGTTACTTCTCAGTGTAAAAATGATAATTAGAACCCTTCCCTTTCACACTGTTTTTAGCTTTCATATATGTAGCACTACAAAGCAAAGCTGCTGGTTTGCCTTTAACCACAGAAGTCAGAGGTGCTAGGAAAAAAAACAAGTAGGAGGAATCAATGAGGAGAAGAGGAGAAGGAGATTACCTGGCTCAGTCGTATCTTGTGCATTAGAACACCAAACAGTGATCCTTGGACTCATACTAACATGGAATGAGTTCATCACATCTTCTCAAGGATGTTTTGAACCACAGCTGTTCTGTCTTCTCAGCATATTTCATCTCTCTTCATTATGACCTTTTAGTTTTCCAGAAGTACTAAGCCATGGCTCAACAAAGAGTCCCACGAGCAAGTTTCTCATACATCACCAGAGAAAAAGAGACATTTAATTTACTTTCAGATTTCTTCCAGCTTATGAGGAAAGGAAACAATGAAATAAGAACCTGCAACAGGCACCTTGTATCTCTACAAGACTAACAACTGTACCTGTTGCACTATTCCGAGAAAGATGCATGTGTTGAAACCTATTGCATGATCCACTCAAGAGTATCAGATCTGAATTTGTTGATTTGCTGAGTGACATTTATAAAACCACTGGAGAAAAATACTCTGTAAATCTTTTAGTCATGCTAGGGAGAGAATGGTAGTCTTTCTCAATATAACTGCATGCTGACATTTTAAAATTTTCAAGTTACAATACTGATACAGTACAAACAGACAACACCCAGCATTACCAAGGAGATCATCCTAATTAGAAAGCTGCAAAATGAATGTGTCTGTTTAGAGAAAACCATGCATTTGCCTCTTTGCCCCTGAGATAAGAGAGCATCTCTCATTGTAGAGGTAGAGATGATTTGAACTGCAAATATACCTTTTAATGGAACACTTTTTATTGATTTGACCATAGAGGTGGAATGATGAGAGATCCACTCCTGCTGCATGAGGAAGTCTTGGGAGGAGGCAGGACAAAAAGAAGGGTGAAACCTAATTACCTCTGTGCTTCTTACAACATGAGATTATACAATGTAAAAAAGCTTTCATTATATTCATCAGAGAAGTCTATGAATAAGAAACATAAGATGCAGATTGACTGAAAGAAGATTTCAAGCAAGAAAACTGGGCATGAAAAGCACTAAATCTCTTGGAAGAAAACATTAACAAAATTTACAACTTTCCTACCTAAATACAAAAAGCAGTACAAGAAACTCTATTATAAAGTTAAACAGTGACAGGGGTGTCCCCTTCCATACTCTTTGCCCATTGACTCCAGGACTCCTTGGACTCCCTACTGCTCCCATTAAAATTTTGACCACCAGTCATGCCAGTCACATTACATATATGCCATTTTCAAAAGCAGCAATAACACACAGCTTAGATAGGCTTTTGTTACTTAATTGTCATCTTAGCTTCTCTTTCTTAACCTTTAAAGATGTTGGAGAAGGTGTTAATCGCTGTGGAGAACACATTCAGTGGCAAACTGCAATGGAGGAACTCGTGTCTCCAAAAGAAATCTTCTCACACATCACTTTCCTCTGCACCATGGGTCTATAGCTCCTGGTCATTTGAGGGAAAGACAGGGAATGGTGGTATGTAAGCAATCCTCTGGTCTTGCTTGTTCTCTTTTCACTTTCAAATAGACAAGTAGAGCCCTACAGGGGTTCTGTGCCATTGCTCTGTGGATAGAAGTAAAGGAACTTCTTCCAAGGAGAAAACACATCAATTGTGTTACATTAATACCAGAAACTGTTACTGTTCTTTTTCAAAACTTGGACTGCAATAACTGCATTTTTAACAGTTACCCCTAACTTATGTTAACATATCAAACATCCCTAACTTATATTAACATATCAAACATTTTCACTTCTGAATAGGAGACATTGTAATTTTTTCCTTATTCTTTAATGCACCATGAACTCTGCTGATTCTGAACTCTTGGCCTTATTTTTTCACTTAAGGTAGCTTTGTATTGCAAAGAGATCTCCTGACAGTCTACTAATAAGGTTTGTGCCATAGAAAATCCACTGTATGTTCATGTCAAGAAATTATATTGGTTATTCACATTTTGTTTACTAGCCAAACCTACTAGTTGGCAGAATGGTCATGTTATAGTTGGTACCATTTATTTTAAAAATAGCATTAATATTGTCAGACTACAGCAACTTAGATGCTCTGAAGACAAAACAATCGCTAGACTTCTACTCTGGAAAGATATATCACATTTTTCCCTAAGAATGTCTGCTTTTAGCAAACTAAGGGGAGCCAGAATCTTACTTGAGATGGCATTTGCAAACAATTGTCTAATGATGGTTTCCAATGAGCTATTTTTATTTGTCCAAAAGCAGATGGCCCAAACAAATAACTGCATTGCATTCTTTTGCCAGGTGTACATTTAGCAAATTTAAAGCCCTTTACTGGCATCATTTTCCATGCATTTTCACTGCTGCCTCTTAACAGGAGAGAGGCAACTGCCATTTCTAGCCAGCCCTGTGCCAGGAGAGGAATGCCTGCTCTGGTTTGTACATGCAGCCCTTTTAACAGGCAGCTGACTAATTTTGCATGTCTCTCAGTATTCTTTCTATCTGCTGTTCACTGTATCTCAGAAAGGAGGAGCTCCAAGGATTACTGATTTTCCTTAACTTTTTATTTCTGAACTATTAAGGATCCCCTTAGCCTCTTGAAATTCCTGAAGCCATTTCTCTTCTATTTATTTGCAGGTCAAACGTTCTTGGCCATCTCTTCTCTGGAAAAACATTTCTCTCTGTCTTTCAATAAATAGAGTTATTCTGGGATTCTTGAGGTTAGAAGGACACACAGCCTTCAGTTTACAAGGACAGCCATTTACCTTCTCCTAAAGAATATTTTATTAAAGGGGTTAATTCAGATCTGACACTACAGAGTTATGCCGCTGATAAACAGAGACTGGAATTTTGTCCAAATTCTCATGACAGAAAGTCAAAATACCTAAGATTGTACATCAAGGCCAGGCAGACCTTTAAAAAGGAAAGCTGTCATCAAGCAATTTCATGAACCCACTTCTTTAGAAAACATAGGGGAAAGAAAGGAGGTGAGAATGGACACAAAGCTTACAGTTGAACTGTGAAAAGCTGAACGTGCTTTTGAACATGATTAAGTGGTAGCATATGCAGAGTCACTGATCAAATGTGTGATTCAGTTTGCAATTTTACTCTGGAATAATATTTGATAATAGATTAATATTTAAGCAAAATACCTAGGGCAACAGGTAATATGACAAATAGAACCTTGTTGATTAAAAAAAGTAATTTTATCATGGAAGCGGAATCCTTTCTCTAATCTTGCAGATGAGCTTCTGAGTCCCTCTACCATTTTGTGTGTATCGCTGGAATACAAATACAGGGTAAAGTGATAAGTAATGAAGTAGCAGTAGTCCTGCTTGAGCTCAGTAAAAAGTTGATCATGGCCTTATGTACTGGTGACACTTTTGACAAAGCTTTTGGGTATTTTCCTTTAGTCTATGACAAACTCATGAACATGAATGGATGAAATGTCATCAGGTTTCACTAAATATCTATCACAATTCAATCTTTTATATCGTCTTGGCTTTTTATGCATCTCTTACAGGGAAGGTTGTCCATTTACTTGGTATGCATTCAATTTTCAAATCTGGTTGCCTAGACTTCAATTCATTTTTAGACACTCCAAATAGAATGTGATTTTCAAAGATAATCAATCTTTGATACCCTCACTGTGCTGCTCATAAGCATTGCGCTGGTAAAGTATCCCATAACCAAAGCCAACACACAGGGAAGGAGCAAGGAAGTTTTTATTTGGGAAAACAACTTAGGTTAGTACAGTCATACCAGATTTAATGTGCTATCAGATAAGAATAGAAGTACAGCAGCAGTATTTACATCAATAGTAATGTATACAGGAGAGTAGAAAAAGGGTCTCCTTGTCTTTTTAGCTGGACTACAACAGACATTATGTTGAGGCCACACCTCAAATCCTGTGTTAAATTTTGGTCGCTCCCATGGAAGAAAGACTTTGAGGTGCTGTAGTGTGTCCAAAGAGCAACAAAGCTGATGAAGGTTTTACATAAAATGTCTGAGTGGTTGAGGGAACTGGGGCTCTTTAGTTTGGAGAAAAGGAGTTTGAAGGGGAACCTTGTCATTGTCTTCAACCACCTGAAAGGGTGTGGTAGTAAGTTGGGGGTCAGTCTCTTTTCCAAGAAATAAACAAGAGCAACAGAACAAGACGAAACAGCCAGAAGAGGTTTATATTGGATATGAGGAAAACATTTCTTGATGGAAAATGTAGTCAGACATCGGAAGAGCTTACCCAGGGAAGTGTTTAAACCATCACCCCTTGATGAATTTAAAAGACCTGTGGCACTGAGGCATACAGTTCAATGGTGGGCTTGGCAGTGCTAGGTTAATGGCTGTACCCAATTATCTTAGAGATATTTTCCAACCAAGATGATTTGATAATTTTAAAGGGTTCACTTTAAAGATAATATCCTTGTTCAGATGTTGCAGCCCTTCGTGCTTGATGCCAGTGCAACAATCTATTGACTTCAGGGGATCACCATTGCATAATCATCTTTCCCCTAGGAGTTATCTAAAAGATCTGGAACTTCCATTTAAGGAATCCCTCAGAAAAAGCTGATTTTACATTCTCTGAATAATCTTTTATATTCCCAACCTACTCCTCTACACAGAAGACTGAGATTTTGAGAATGAATTTCCACTGCGTTTTCTTGTCGCAGTGCTTTGCAATGCTCCACTCCCCCACCTGATTGAGTTCTTAGGTGTTCCTAAGAAACAATTTGCTCCAGGACAGTTGCCTCCCCCTCTTGCAAATTTAGGACTGGCCAAGAGTTCCCAAGGTTATCTGAGGCTGGGGTACTCAAATGACAATATGCGGTGGATAAGCAACCAGGTCACAAATCAAGGGACAGGGCAGATGAATTCAAACCTTATATAAATGTTTCTCTCATTCTTTTCCTTTTTAATACTTTGCTGCTTTGTACAAGTAGTTTATCTCCTAAGTCTTTTTTTTTAATTCAGAAGCTACATAGCTTACCACACATGAGCATTACAGAAGACTGGAACACAGATAAGACTGCTTCAGAAACATTCATTTATCGAGTAATTTTAAATCTAGGTTTCTGTAAATAATATAAAATGGAATAAAATCTATTGTGCTTTAGTTCTTAAGAGTAGGGAAATAGTGTGCAAAGAAAGAGTTTCTAGTGAATAGCAAAATACATTAGAAATCAAGCAATCTGATGTTAGAGATCTTTCACCTAAAACTGCCTCTATTACCCCTAACATCCGTATTTTGTAAGAATGCCACTTGATCCATATCATATCTCAATTTTTTATAAGTGAGCAGGAAATACTTCTTGCCTCTCATGCACATTTTAGTTACCATTCATCCAGAATTGCAAGACAATCCACTATTGCAGTAGTGAGAGCAAAATAGGAAGAACTATCTAGTTATTCATTCCAGTCCTGTAAGACATCCAAGGACATTTAGGCAAAAATTATGACACTATCAGGGATGGGAAAGAGAATAGCATTTCTTTTAACCAGTTTTTAGCATTTCTGTAACTGTTGTACTATTTAAGTATCATTTTTAAACTCCTTAAGCCCTCTTTGCTGAGAAACACCTACTAAAAGAAGGTCTCCAACTTACAAAAGTCTTGCAATTGTATCAAAAACTGTTATAGCATGATATTTGTTCATTAAAAATATATTTTTTCCTCAAAAATCGTAAGACAGAAAAAGTACAAAAGAGAATTATTTTCTGTGAAACACAATCTTATCCTACTGATCAGACAACTTGACACTATGAACAGCCTAAATCCCTCATCCCTATTTGTTCCAAGCCAGTAAAATAGCCTTACACATTCTCAAGAAAACCAACCAAAACCATCATATTAAAATAAATATCATGGTGATATTTGTATTCCCTGACTGCAATCTCATGTCTCCCTCTCAGTGGTGCAGAAAATTAAAACCACCTGTCAAGTCTTACATTACCAAATTAATTAGATAGCTGAAAGCTAGGAACAGGGAGCAGTAAAGGAAGCTATAATGCATGTGAAAGGATGTTCATGAGCACATTAATTACCATCTATTGGAGGGAATTATACTAACTCTTTCTATGAAGTAAATTAAGACATTTGGGTATTGTCCTGAATCATAATTGAATGTTTACCTTTTTGACAAGAGGTATAAACTAGTTGATGAAACTATTTTTTTAATTCACATATTTTTAAAAGGAATGTGAAATGAAAAAGAGGGACAAGACAGGCTTTTTTAAAGTTTTTAATTCATTAAAAAAAGAAGAAGAAAAAAGAAAACAAACAACCATCAAAAATGAGAAATATCAGTTGTTAGCAAAAAGAGAGATAATCTATAATGATACTACCACTTACAGTGCTATAAATGTTAAATCCATTATGATTAGTCAATATGAACTTTGGTATAAAAAGTAGAAAAAAATCTACACAGAGATGAAACATCAGCAAGGCATAAAAATACAGAAGGAAAATTATGTGAAAAAATTTGAGCTTATTTAGTACAGTAATTCTAAATTTAGCTCATTCTAATATAATTATAAATGTTTTCCAAACAAGTACGCTTTTATACTAGAAGGATATTTTGTGGCACATCTTTCTGGCCATAAATGGTGGGATAAAGATGAATTGAAGCTTCTGAGAGCCAAGTTTTCAAAGGGTAGCAATTACCAAATTGGACACTGATGTAAAGAATATATAAAAAGGAAAAGTGAAATAAAAGAACAGCTAATCAAGAGTTCATTTCCAAAATTACTGAAAGTCCTAGAGGTACAAGTCAGGTCAGTGATGGTGAATTTCCACTATGTAACAAACTTACATATAATCAAGAGAATTTTTTTAAATTTTAGACTGATATTCAGAAAAACTGATTTTTTTTGATTTTGCAAAAATGGGACAGAAATATTTAAACACTGCCAGTTCATTGCCATATCAGATTCTTTATAGCACTGCAACAACAAGAAGAGCAAAAAAATCAAGTTTCTTTAAGAATCTTATTTATGAGCTGGCTAATATTGAAGGTAAAGATAGAGAATTATTTATGGTTTATTTCTGGTGCTTTCAAATACATGCACATTCTTCTTTTAAAATAAAAGAAGTTTCTCTTGCTAACTCACATAAACTCCTACAAAATTATTATCTTCATTATATATTTCTACATTTTATTGAACTATATATTTTAAGGAGTATCAACATGTCTCTCAGGGGAAATAATATTAAAATGTGCAAGAACTTTCTCTTCCAGATTTGAAATAATGCAGTTCCTTATTTTTATTGTCTCAATATGGTATTAACCAATCCAGTGCCCGATAGATATTATTTATTTTATTCAAATATTTTCGGATTCTTTTGGGAATTTTTTGTTTGGATTTTTTAGGTCACGGACACTTTCTACTAGAACAAGTTGCTGAAATCCCCATCCAATCTGGCCTTGAAAATTTCCAGGGAATTGTTTTAAATACAGGTTTCTTCCAGTGCACATTCTATTTTCCATCCAAAATAGTAACTCTTCTCTTTCTACATCTTTTCACAACTTCACTGAGTGAAACCAAGGAAATTTTAATATACCTCACACTTTCTAGCTGATAAAATCCAAGATCCAAGGGTAACTTAGAGCAGTCTGGTCAGGGTAGCTGTCAGAACATCAAAAGATACCTGAAGGAAAGACCAATGAATTTATTTTCTTCTTGCCTGATAATGAGCCAAAATCCTTCCTATAAGAGCTGAAACATCTCAAAACCCTGTGGCATATATGCCCCGTCCCAAGAGCAACTTTTTAAAGACCCAGTTATAATGGCTACAGCATAAACTTCACCACTTAAAGAAAAACCCATCACATTATCAAGGACATGTATGGGACTGAATCAAGATCATGGGACATGCCTACACTTTGATTCTGCTGTGAGAGTTTCATGATGTGCAATGAAAGTCTGCAAAGTTGCATTTACTTTCTTCTTTTTCCAACATTCTTTAAAAGAAAGGCGTAATTCAGTTCAGCTCAAATTTGAAAATATTTGCTTTTAAGATAGGACCAACTATATGACAAAAAGTAATGTTTCAGGTGTCTTGCCCTATCAAATCATGAGAAAAAAAAATGCAAAATGTCTTTGACAGAGGTTAGGGCTGGATCCATTTGCAGGTTAACACTCAACCAAGTTTTTCAAAATTACTTGCTATGAAAAGAAATTCCCCAAACCCTTGTAAGGTTTCCAACTAGATAAGAATTCCAAGTGCTAAAGGTTAACATTTTATTTTAAAATATTGGAATATCAATTGAAAAATTTACTGACCTTATCTTGGAAGATTTTTTAAATTAGAAGGTCTTTCAAAACAGACACATTTGTCAGAAATAATTGCTGTATAAAAAAATGTACCTCAAGGAGGGAAATAAGCCATATGAATTATCAATGTACTTTTGTCTACTTAGTTTTAGGGACATGGACATTTTAAATTAACATCAGATTTTCCTTACATTACTCCCTCCCTATTCCTAATTTAGGCACAATTTAGAGCCAGGGTTTTTGATTTCAGCACTTAAAATCAAGCTCTTAAATTGATGGTGAGGCAACTAAACAAAATATTTGACTCAAAGTGCTTAAGTAACAAGGACTGATGCAGCACAGAGATCTTTCCATGTTCTACAAACATTCATGCAAATAAGGACAGTGCACCAGCAGGTCAACTTTAAACCAGAATTCATGATCAGAATTAAATTGTGTGTCAAATAAGTTTCATTGCCTCCTTCCATGCACTGGAAAAACAAAGTTAATCCTTCTAGTCACTCAACATTTCTCTATTATGAAACAAACAAGTGAAAACATTTTCCAAAATCAGTTCAGCCATCCACATTCACTTGTTCACAGAATTGTGAATGGAAGGATATTCTGCAATGCTTCCAATTTATTGCACAGGTTCTTTAGAGCGAAATAAACTTTAACCTAAGAAATTGCATTTTTAAGAGACTAACCCTGAGGCTTGTCCAGACTCTTTCAATTCATCTCTCCTTACTCTGTTTTACTTTTATTATTTTGCACAGTGGCCATGACCTATATACAATGATTGAACATTTCTGACCCTCAGGAGAAAGACATGCCTTCAAAAAGAATTTGAATTAAGAGAAGGGAAATGTTTCAAGCAGGGAAAAGAGAGAATTTTCAAACATATTCAAATTTATGTAAAAATTTCTTCA
>WBNO01008755.1:17165-41707 GCA_013400575.1 Peucedramus taeniatus
AAAAAAAAAAAAATACCCCAAAGCCTGAAGGGTCAAGACTAAGTAGATTAACAGAGGAAATAAAGGACAAGGAAGTCAAAGTTCACATAGTGCTGTCAATAAAAAAGATAGACTTATTTCAACAGATTATTTTTACCTACTTAATGTACTCCTTTGAAACATCAACTAGATTAATGTTTTTCTTAATCAGCTTTGCTTCTAGTAATAAAATTAAGAAACAGTATGTTAAAAAAACCCAACCAACAAACAAACAAACAAAAACAGCCTTAAGCAAAAGCAGGTTAAGAATTTTAGGAAAAAAAAAATTCAGTTCAGCTCAAGATAATCTATGCATAAATCTGCAGCAGATTTGGACTTGCACCAAGAGCCTCAAATTTTATGTGGTGTAGTATCACCCTGCCATTTGTTGAAAAAAAAAAAAAACAATGAGTATTGCAAGAAGGCAATGAGCAAATTTCTTCAGTAAAAACATTTC
Source organism: Peucedramus taeniatus (assembly GCA_013400575.1). NCBI lineage: Eukaryota > Metazoa > Chordata > Aves > Passeriformes > Fringillidae > Peucedramus > Peucedramus taeniatus. The sequence goes on from WBNO01008755.1 coordinate 17,641, forward strand.
TAGTTAAGATGCAATTTTTTAGAATGAATAATGCAGAAAACCAACTGCATTTAAAGAGAGCGATAATATTTGGATATATCTTTATATATAGTATATATAGAGTAGTACATATTACATAAAGATACAGAAATGCATAGAAAATGCAAAGTAATTGTTTGGTATGAAACACATCAGAGACCAGGGTGTCCCGTGTTTGTCATGGTGTGAGATAAGCACTAGGTAAAACAGCCAAGAGAGATTCAAATCCTTGTTTGATGAAATAATGCAAAGAAATATTTATATGTATTTCAAGAGTAGCCACAAGCCTTAGCAATTCACTTAGGTGTTTTTCAGTCAAGAAGTGTGTGTTCTCTAGCAGGCAGGATAAAATTTTGTAAATAGAAAGGTATCACATGTGATGCAAAGCTGGCAGCTTAAAATGAAAATCTCTGATATCCTGAGGAAACAAAATAAAAATGGAAAGAGCAAATGGTGGGACACTGGAGATTCAAGGAAGAATTAGGAATAAAAAATCAGATGCCCTTCTAGTGTTTATAGGCATCCCAGCAAAACTGAACTCTTAGAGGTGATTTCCAGTTGATTGATGTATAATGCAATTTAGCACCAGGAAACAGCAAAGTGTGACAGCTGTCCCTGGGAAACACAATAAAATAATCACCTGGCAACCATCACAGTAACAATGATGGGTACCAAAACCCACTTTGTAGCCATTGTGGGCAACCATGTCTTGACAGAGGAAGAAAGTGATGAACAATCTATACCTTGGTGTTTTAGGAAAACTCTCCGAATGAAGGAGGACATAGATAGACACATCTCAATAACCTCAGCTGCTCTGAAGGGTGTGTGTTTTCTGTCATCCTTTCTTTATGCAAGGAAATCCTTCCAGGCTTTGTGCATGCCAGGATGGTTAGAGATCCTGATGTACAAATGTTCACTGATTCCTGTCTCCAATAGTCTCACACAGACACTTTTCACACCCTGAAGGGCCAGGAGGGACTGCTTTGAGGGAAGGCCATTGATGAGTAAGTCACAGCTGGAGTAAAATCTAAGGAAGTGGAGTTAACTAACACCTCAGGCTAATCTGGTAGTTAATGTATCCTCTATTTACCCCAGACTCAAAAAAGAAGGAACTAAGCAATCATATTCTATCTCATTATATAGCATCTTATATAGCACATACCCATCCTCTTTCCTTTTCCCACTCCCCTGAAAAAAAATTCACAATCCTACAAATCAAGCTGTAGAAGTCTTTGTGCCACTCTTTTTGAGTGTGAAGCTGCCTGGTATCACAACCATCACTGCAACCTAATCTCTTGGGGACTAAAGCACAGGGAACAGACTTAAGGCCCACAGGTTTTTTGTTTTTGGTTTTTTATTTTGTTTTTTTTTTTTTTTTTTTCTTTTTTTTTTTTTTTTTTTTTGCTATTCATTTACCATCAGTATAGAAAATTGCAGAGCCCTGCGGCTCCCTGCTGAAGAGTTCAAAGCCCTTTTACATATAAAAGGGAATTAAATCCTCATAACTACTTCCCATTTTATCCTCCACTACATAGAAGAAGAGATTCATTACACTGCTTCCCTAATTTGCTGCTCATGGATAGTGTCTTCTATGCCTGAGGTAATCTAGCCTTCTAGACTGTGAAGTGCTGCTCTAAAATTGCTGTAGAGAGCACAGTCAGGAGTATTTAGAGCAGACATAAAGAGAAAAATTCAGGTGGAGCTTCCTGTGCATCAATGTCTCACTGTTACCTCTTGTCCTATTGCTCAGCACCACTGAGTAGAGCCTGGATCCATTTTCTTGGCACCTTCCCTTCAGTTACTGACAGGCATTCATGAGGTCACTTCTCTGTTGTCTCTTCTTGAGGCTGAACAGGCCAAATTCTCTCAGCCTTTCATCATAAGAGAGATGCTCCAGTCCCTTAATCACCTTTGTTGTCCTCTGCTGGACCTGTCCCAGGAGCTCCATGTCTCTCTTGTCCTGAGGAGCCCAGAACTGGATACAGCACTCCAGATGTGGCCTCACCAGGACTGAGTAGAGGGGCAGGATCACCTCCCTTGACCTGCTGTAATGCTCTTCCTAATGCTCCTCAGGATCTTGTTGGGCTTCTTGGCCACAAGGGCACACTGCTGGCTCATGGACAGCTTCTTGTCCACCAGGACACAAAGGGCCTTTTCCAAGGAGCTTTTCCAGCAGGTCATCCCCCAGCCTGTGCTGGTGTCTGGGGATATTTTCCTTGTATTTCTGGCAGACTGTGACTGGGTTGTAAAAGCACAGAAGTTTAATGGTCAAAACCTTAAGCCAGGTGAGCCATGAGGCAAAGGGCTCCACAGGAGTTTCTCAATAAATAATTTTACCTTGACAACACTGATGTTTGAGTGTTTGAGGGTTTTATATATATATATATATATGCACAGAGGACACAGCAGTTCTGTTCAGCATGAATTACCATTTTCTTGCCCCTGCTTATGCAGAAATGATTTGTGGGGTGCTCTTTATCTCCCCTATCCATGTACAGAGCAGTATCTAGAGAGATAGAGGAAAATCTCATTCATAGGGTAGCAAAGACTGCATTGCTTACAATAAAGAAATTCAATTTATTTGTCAGTTGTTTTTCTGGGAACACACTTTGGGAGGAAAACTGAGCCATGAGATGCATGCAGTAAACAGAGCACAAATAACAAGGGACACAATGATCTGGCATTGCTGCTTATTTCCAGTGTAGCATTGATGCATATTCACAACATTGAAATTGAAGACAATCAGGCTGTTAGTCCTGGTGCTCACAGGATTATTGTTTAATACTCTTTCTAACATACCTTCACTCTTCTTGTCATCACTACCATACATGTAGTACCTGACTTGAATACAATGTGTGTCAGACCCAAAAAACTCCTCAACAAACCCTTAATTTTAAATGTATATTACTTTAAATGTTTGAGAATAAATTTGTGCATAAGCTTTTTTCTTGGAATGGAAGAATATTTTTTAAACTGGGCATACTTACGTCCTTATAGAAGAGAGAATCTGTGCTTTATAAAATTTAGTAAGTTTAAATATTTTTTAAAGCTTACATGGGTTTTAAAAATATCCACCCAAGACAGCTCTGACAGCTTTGTCATATGAAAGGCTAGCTGTAAAAGTTTGCATAAGTGTCTTTCCTTTAAACTTGTGAAGCATAAATATATTGAAGAGAAGATCTTAGGTAATTTCACTAATCATTGACTTCCAAGATGATTTAGGAGCTCTAATGTAGATGTGTGTGATGGAAGGATATAAATGTTGTTCACAGAAATATTTGCCTTTTTAAGGCCCTATTTAATCTCCCATCTTTTAATGACAAGTGCTGAGTAAATTTCCACTGTGTCCTCCCAAGCTGATGTACCACAACAGGAATTTTATACTTTCTTTATGAACAATGGGTCCTTATAGCTATGATGTCAGGAAGATTACCTATTTTCATACAAGGACCAAATATCTTTTTCCTCTTCTACAACAGAATTATAGCTCTATTATTCATACTTTCTTGTAAAGAAAACATTATTTCCTGTATTAGTCAGGTTTTTCTTTGAAAACTCACAATGACAGCATGCTCTAAGCTTTACAACTTGGTTTTATTTAGGGATGAAAATCTCCAAAATCAATTTAAGGTAAAGATTCATGTTATATCCCTTTAAAGGAATGCTGGAATATGAGTATCTTATAAACTTTTTCTGAAATCTATAGCACTCGTTCTCCCTCAAAAAACTCAGATTTTACCATTCATTATATTGCTTCATTTTATCTTAATACTTCTCCTACCTGGTTAATATATGCAAGTGTTAATTCCTTGGCTCACTCCATTAAATGCATTCCAAATAATTTCACCTTCTCCTTCAAATGCCCAGTGCCTTGCACAGGTGTCCTCTGGAACCCATCCTGTGTGGTGAAGTACTCAAGTCAACCATCCATGCATTCTACACCAGCCAGTCCTCCTGTTTTTGTACTACTGACTTTCTGTTTCAAGCAATGATATTGACAACCATTAGGAGAGATAAAAAACACTTCCACAGTGAAGGAAAACATGCAGCAAAATTTGTGCAACCATATAGCAATGTTCAGTGCAGGAGAAAAACGTTTTATTTTAAAAGGAAACAATGTTGCTCATACAGCCAAGTCCTCATATGCCCTGAAATGCTTACATCCAAGCAGACTGTTCAGCACACAGGCACAAGTTGTATGTACCCAGTGGCTTGGCCAGAATTTCAGGCAATGACATAGGAAGGCAAGAAAGCTTTTATCAAGCCTTCATTACAACTTCTTTTTTCTTAGACAGGAGACTGTGTGCTTGTTTTGATCTAATAATGGTTAAGAAAATCTGTCCTCTTTAATTTCTGTGAGTATTCTTTAGTCTCCTGATGTACGTCAAGTCTCCAACTCTGTTCTATTTCTTTTAGATATTACTTCTTAATGGCCTGAAGCTCTTCTGCTCTGGGAGCAGGCTCTCTTTTCTTAGTTTCTTCTCTGCTTTCCCAGACTGGTTGTCCTGAGAATTGTCCCAGTAGTATTCTGTGGATAACATAGTGTCACCTATACATGCCACTCTAAAAACCTTTCTCACCTTCTTTTTCTTGCTTTTATTCAGACATTCCCTTTGATTCACCCTTCACACCAATTTTAGTGTACCTACATTTAATGCCACTACGAATCTCAACAATATTTGGCCCTGCAGATTGAAAGAGGTATTTCAGAGCAACATCAGTGTCAGAGAAAGCCTTGAGAAGAGTTGGTGAGAAGAATCTGAAAGGGGAACTGGATCGGGAGTATTCTCCAGAAGTGAAGAAATTCTGTAGCAACTGGGAAAAAAGTGTGTCTGTGCATGTAGGCTTCTCTGTTGATCACAGCCATAATGGAGATCAGGTTTAATGTATTTAAACTCTTTGCCTGGATTGTTTCTGACCAACAGCACTAATTTGTGTTTGCTTTTTTTAATCGTAGATTTAGGTAAGCAGAAATTATGAGGAAAAGCAAACATTCATTATTACTATAATCAAACAAGCATGCTTACAGAGAAAATGCTTGGTGATACTTTACTATCTCTTTCACATTTAAAACCTCTTTACCTGATATGAAAAGATAATCACGGGATATTAAATGACATGTCCTTACATCACAGATGCAACCTTACAAATATAATGACTTACAAATAAATATGTTGCAGAATAATTTTTGGTTCTTTTCTTCATTCTTTAAACACGCATCTATTTCACGAATCTTTCTAGCTTATGAACATTGTTTGAACCTCAGAGATCTCATAAATGGCATAAAATTTCAAACACTTAAAACTTGCAAATAGTTTATATTCATCTCCCAACCTAACAAACTCCAAACTTAGAAATTAGCATGCCCTCATGCTTTATTGTTTTAAACCTAGTATTTTAAACTGATGCCTTCTTCTGCATTAAAGTCATCACAGATATAGCTCTACTCCATTTCCATTAGGTAAATTAAGAAAGGTCTTGTTTAGACAGATATTGCACCTTTGAGAGGCCTTTCCACAACTGTTCTGCTACAATTCTAAGACACCAATATACCAATACACCAATAAGATTAAACTCTGGGTGGGAATCCTGTGACAATATTAAAAATCAGTAGATACCCTATTCATGTTTATTTACATGTAAATAACTGGCACTCAGTAATCTCTAAAGTTTTACAGAAAGCTCAGGTCAAAATATGTCCCAAAAATATTCTGTATTGTTATAAAGTGGGGACATATTTTTATGCTTTGAGTATCATCAGGTACCTTTGCAAAAAATACTTGCTCAGAAGTTTCTCAAAAATCTGACAAGTGTTGTGGGATTCATGCTGCACAAGCAACTGTGCAAGTTTGTCTGATAGATCTGAGTTTGTTTTTTGTTTTGGTTTGGTGTTTTCTTTTCTTTCTTTTTTTTGTTTTTGTTTTTGTTTTGTTTTGTTTTGTTTTGTTTTACAAGACCACAGAATGCATGATGGGAAAATACTTGCATTTTTCTGAGAAAGCACAGACCTTTTGCAGGAGAAACCTACAGGAAGTGCTACTAACATGAGACATGAAGCAGGTAAAAGGATTTTTGAAGCTGAATCATGCTCCATGTGAGCTAAATACAAGGTATTACTTACAGACACACACAGGTGATGTAACAGCACAACAAAAACAGAGGTACCCTGACACATAATGAGGTAGGCTGCCAGTAACATTCATCTGTAGCATGCACCTTACATGCAATTAGTTTTTCTGTACTATCTCAAGAGAGTCATTGCTTAAAATTATGATTTATTACTTAACATTGTTTTGATTAGTGGCAGGCATTTTCTCCTTTGTTTTGTTGCTAGGATTGCAGTCAGGTGGCAGCTATAATCCTAAAATGGAGTGCTGTGGTAAAACTTGAATCAAATAAAAACTAAAAATATTAATAAATCACCTAACCACTAGGGATCCTACAAAAATCAATGATAATACAGATGCTTTCAAGTTACCAGTGTATATTTTAACACGATTTTTATCAGCCAAGAAAGCATATGCCTTTTGACAGGACACAGCAGGCTAAAGCACAACTTGAAAACCATTGACTTCACAGTTAATTCATCTCATTTAAATATTAACAGTGCAAAATACACTGTCTGACAAGTCTGAGATACGCTTTTATAAAACATTTTAATAACCTCATCAAATAAAAGCAGTTCTCTGAAAAACAGGTAACTATTTACTAAGTTACATCAACAATTAAATTACCAGTTGTCATCAAATATTACAAGGATAAGACTCTTCTAATTAGAAGAATTTAGAGACAAATATATAACTAATGTTAAAATGAAGAATTGATGCCCTGAAATGTACTTTTTTTTTTTTTTTGGCAGATATAAGAAATTCCACTAAAAACTGGAACAAGCTCATTAGTTTGTAAATAAACCAACCTCCTTTGATATCATCACATCCCCATGCACTCCTCAGAATCTCCTTAAAAATAGCTTCTACGTCTCCCTTGCAACCAGAAGCTGCATTTTGTAAGAGAAGACAATTGGAAATGAGTGAGGATACAAACATTAAAGCATAGTCCAGCAAATTTTATGAATGCTGCTATATATCATGTATAGTCCAAGACTTATTTTTCTAAGAGAAAAGAAAGAATAAGCTTACACCTGGTATTCTTAGCAGGGTTGTCCTACTACAAGGCCAGGCTTTAAAAATACCTAAAGAATAGGCAAAGCAGTAGAAAAAGTCTGTGGGTTTGGAAACAGCTGTTGTAGTATAGAATCTATGTGTTTCTTTTACCCACAGAGATTCTTTTACTCCATCAGCAACCACACAAAACCTCCTCCCCAACTCTGAAGGCCTTTTTCTAAAAAAATCAAACTTCAACCTCAACGATTTAGGTACTAACACTTTTGAAACTTTTTAACTCATACGATTCCTAAAAACTGAAACTTACTGTCTTTTAGAAACCAGATTTTCTTCATGTGCTCACAGAGGAATAGGTTCTGAATTACATAGTATAATCCATTTAAGTGTTTTGCATTGGAATTGTGGTATATATTAAAATCTCTGATCTTATTATTTATTTGGGTTTTTTTTAATTTCTCTTGCCTAACAAATATGTTTTACAAGTCTTCAAGGCAATTGTTTCCAGTTTCATTCTGTATTCCGAGGTTGCATTCCAGATGTTCTGATTGAAATTTTAACATGGATGTCCATTTTTTTAATGGTGTTAATGTGAAGTAATGCACTTTTCTTGTGACAAATCCCATTAAACCAATGAAGAAAGTTGACAGATACAAATTTTGTCGGCTCTTAATATTTGTTATTAAAAGAAAATATTTTTAATAATATATGGGATTGCTTCTTCACACAGTAGTAAGAATTAACAGACCTCAGAGTTTAAAAAAATATTAAAAAACAGTTTTTCCCAAATAATTTTCTTTCTGTTCAGTTAAAGAGCACAAGAGCCTAAGTTTCTGTCACCTCATTCTGAATTTTGTGCACAAAATGCTTAAAAGAAATTGTATGTTTGACTTGTTCGAGGACATTGCTTTCAAGTATTACAGCAATGCAATAAGGAGACCATGCACACAGTAGTCAGCTTCTACCACTATTGTAGAACTGTTATTGTACTGCCAATTACTATGTTCAATCTCTTGTTAAAATTGAATGAACAACTTATGCTCAAGTCCTGGAGTCTTATGCTCAATTCCTGGAGTTTTCTCAAGATTCTTAAAAATCTATGCAAGATTCTTAAGAAGATAAATATTAAAAAGTGATGTTTTGCAGTATCTATGTAAATATGAAATATTGTGCAGATTTATATCTATGCAATATCAAGAAGCAAAAGGGTTTTTTTCATTTTCAAAAGGAAAAAAAAATTACACTCTAAGGCAAGAAGAAGATATGCTATAAAAAAAAACCCTCAGAAATAAAAAAGACCCTCAATAATATTGATTTATCATTCTTGTTATAATAACCTCAAAGCAGGAGGGAATGGTTTAAACCTTATTAATCATTTTGAACTCTGGGGTTTGACAGCTGCAGTATCGTATATCTTGGGTTTGAGGACCAACTTATATGAAGCTTCCTTACAAATACTTCACTGTATTTCAAAAATTAGTTGTATGTGTGAAATGAATTAATACTCAACCAGTTATAAACCTACAGGTGACAGTTTACAAGAAAAATAAAGCATATATCTCCTTCTATAGATAAATTGTATATGGACTGGCTGACTTGCAATCTACCCTTAAATCCAACAAGAACAATTCAGTGCTTAGGAACTATGAATTTTTCCTCTTCATGCATTTCTGCAGTGCCTCCCACTCTGGAGAAAGCAGTATAGACTGGGGCAGAAGGAATCCTTCCCCTCTTAGTAAATGCACACCTGGAGGTCTGACAAGATGTGGTCAGCAGTGCAGTCACATAGCCACCCAAAGGCCCTAATTCAGCAAAATATTTTAGTACCTTCTATCTTCTTGAATTAGTTTCTTTTGGCTTCAGGAGGACCTGAAGTAAAATGGGTTCATACCAACATGAAGAAGTAGTGCACATCTGCGTTCCACTGGGCAAACCCAGATGCTTTCCCACTCATTTGGCCCCAAACTCTTTGTGCCATTGAGGAAGGCCTCAGTGAGTAGGAATACATGCAAGAAGCCTTGAGGTAAGAAAAACTAATATCATTTTTATAGGATAAAAAAGTGCTTAGTGTGAATGAAACCACACTGTGAGCAATGACAGGGAGAAGGTGTCTTTGCTGCACCTAAGTGCGAGTAAACACATCCCTCTGAAACACAGGCATTCATCTTCTCTGGACACCAAAAACAGGAGGGTGAACTTACACAGACAGGACTGAAAACCACCATAAACTCTGCATCTGACAGTGAAAGAGGTGTGCAGTTTGGAACAAATAAATAGTGATCTGGTAGGTACTTACCCTGGTCAACATCAGAGCTGTACAGGTTATTGACTTCCTAGCTAGTTGTGGAGGACTAGGCATAAGCATGTTTTATCTCAAACATTCCAAATTTTGCAACAGGAAAGTTGTCAATGGAAGGGAGAGTTCCGTGGAGGAGGAGCAGAGTTGTTCTGAGGCAGCTTCCTTCTCAGTTTCTAGCCTTGCAAGTATGCCTCAACACTCCTGTTCCAGTGCACCTGTGTCAAGAGAACGATTGAGCCCCAGGCATCTCAGTAAAAGGGGCTCCAGGACCACCACAGACCCCCAGCTTCTCCCAGCTTATTCCTGGGAGGACTCCAAGGGGCTGACTGTGCACTCAGAAACAGTAGGGCACAAATGATGTGATTTTTTTTTTTTTTTCACATAAGAGGAGTACATAAGGTAAAGTATAAAAGGATCAGTGGATCAGTCTCTTGTTCTCTGTTTTTTGTCAGCCCCAGAGCCAGATCACCCACAGCAGCAGGAAGAATGCAAGATCTAAGGAATGATGATATTTTTCCTTCTCTTTGTCCCTTCCTGCCTTTATTCTTCTCCTCCCTCATTTCATCCTGGCAAGAGCAGCAAGCATATTCTACCCTTTGCTCTGTACCTGAAACTTGTTGTAGAGTTGGGAGCTTGGTAAAGTTCTTTATAAAAGTTGGGAGCTTATTAGTCAACACTCCTTCCAACTAAGTAGTGGGTTATTTGCTGGAGTTAATTTATATAATAAGGCATGAGCTCCCTGACATGGTACCTTTGTTCAACCCAACAAGGATTTATAGTGAACATCATGCCCACTTCCAGGCCATGACTCTAGTCTGCCAGGGAGACATGAAAGAGATGCTTTCTAGAGTTGAAACATATTTTGGTTTGTTTCTTTTGAAGTTGGAGATACTATGTACGAAGTCTCACTCAGAGGATTTATTGCAGACACTGTCAGGTGCCTCAATGGTACCTTTGCTAAACAATTAAGGTCTAAAAGAACGTGGTAAATGGTAATAATTATCTCTTTTAAGAAACAGTGCTTTAAATCCCTGTTAATCGCTATGAGGACATGAATCTGGGCTCCCTACTGTTTGTGTTATTATATTGACATTAACACGTCACATTAAGGAAAGTAAGTTCCCCGCTTCAGGGGATTAGTGCCAGCTACAAAAGACTCAAACACCTAGAGATGAATTAGAATAGCAATAATGATAAAGTTGATCTTTCCAGCTGAAAGAAATCTGAGGTAAAACTAAATTTATACAGAAATAGTATAATCTTAAAAAGCCAAATAGGAATTGACACTGTGGAGTAACACAACAGTGCCTCATGTCTCAGGAGACATAGAGGCTTAAGTTACATAAATATTGTATTTATTATTGCACCCTGTCAGTTTCAGAGAGGCAGTACCACTAATTTAACTAAACTTCATGACAAACCACTGACAAGAAGGAGAAGAAAAGTATGGTGACTTACAAGCAAATTAGAGGATATCATCTTAGTTAAATCTGACGTGATTTCTAACTAAATTCTTACAAATAATTTCCAGGATATTCTCCCCATTCAATTGTTCATAAAAAGACTTTAAACTGGATGTGTAATAAAATTAAATTCCATCCTAAGAACTTTACGCATGTGCATTACGAAATAATTTAAAATTGGCATGTAAGAATACAGATATGAATATTTTTATGAGGGTTACTTAGCAAAATTATTAAATATCACACTGGAAGAAAGGACTATCACCATAATTAACACTTTCCAGTTACTAAGTAATGTAGCTGTAATAGCCTTTTCCTCTGTCAATCACAGCAAATATGCCAAATCCCTACTGAAATAAATACATTTTTAATTCCACTGTTACCTTTCAGGTAAAGAAAAGGACAGTATGTGATGCATAATGTACATTGCATATATGGAAAATCTAATCCTGCCCTTCCTGAATTTCTGGAATAACTAATGTTCTGTGTTGATGTTAATGTCTCAAAGAGCTGATGTTCCTCTCATGTAGAGTCTAACAGCACCAAAACATGCCTAACTAATTTGGTCATCCATTCAGGAAAATGAGATGGATACTCTTCTAAGCCTATGTGGAAAAATTTTCTTTTATTATTTTGAATCACAATCGTTGTCCTGAAGTATCTATTTCATCATCTACATGACTGTCAACAGCCTCTTAGTCTCTCACTTGAGAAGGAAATTTAGCATCCGATTTATTTGAGACAGAAGAAACACTATTTTAACTGTTCTCTGCAAGAGAAACATTTTTTAAACCTATTCTGATAATACTTGAATCAAATGCCCACTGAGGTGAAAATGCAACTGGGCAATGTTCAGCTTCAAGGCACGAATGTTGACTACATAAACATGCTTTGGAACACAGTACAATTTTGTAGCAAAAGTTAAGTCATGTCAATGGAAGCAACAAGATCCTTAGCATATGAGCTACCTTGTGTTCATAGAGTCAAAGTTGCTGGAAGAAACTTAATTTGGCATTCAGTAGATTTAATAGGTCTCAAAATTAATGTTCTGTGCTTAAATTGTGTAAATAAGCAAGAAGCAACTCTATGGAAGTCAGATTTGTATTACCTTAATATTGCATAAGTTGTTCTGTACAGGCCAAGCTGTTCCATCTCTCAGCAGGAGAGATAATTTGTCACTGACCATGTAATAAAACTCTCAATTTTTCTATTCAATTACTGGATTAAAAATATTTGAATGAATTCTTCCAGAAATTTTTTGGCATGACTTGGATATGAAAAAGTGTGTTAGCACTGGAATTACAATCTGTTTAGTTAGGGCTGTTCTTGTTTATTTTATTATTTTCCTCAGATAAAGCATATAAATACTGCTTTAACCAGCTAGTATTACAGAGCATGGTAACACAGCTCACTTTAAATTATATAGTCTGCAGGGAAGTCTCCTGACCTTCTGAAATACACTATATTGTGCAATATTTATTTGTTATGATGGTTAGAGAACTCTTAACTAGTCTACTGCTTAGTGCCATCTGAATGAAAATTAAAAATGTCAAATAGGTGTGTATATTACCTAAAAAATGTATCAAAAAATGCTGCAATAGCAATTTTTTGGTATTAAGGTATGTAGAAAACCCTCAAGCAAAGGATTTGTGTGTAAACATTTGTGTGCGTTTAGAGAACGTAGTAAAAGAGAAAACAATTTGCCTAAAAAATCCATGCCAGTGTAAAAACTTCACTAAGGAAAGGGAGAATGTGATACTTTCACATTTCCTTAAAATACCAATCCCCCACCCCTTCTATTTTTCTTCTTTTTGCTTTTACTTCCTTACTTCGCAGTTCATTTTACATCTGAAATAGCACCACCTAGAGTGAGCGACAAAAATATGTCTCTTTAGAAAAAAATATAATGAGTTTTGGGTAAGGAAAACACACAGTCATGACCTAGTAAAGGATTTTTTGTTCCTGCGCTTGGTTAGCAGTCTCATAAGCTAAATAGGGAACTATGATCCTAGTGAAACTACTACAGAGTAGGTGTAAAGCTCCATGGTAAACACAACTAGGAGGCTGCTTGCCTGTGAAAATTAAAAGATCAATCGAGCATATTTTCTGAGAGATTTGTTTTAGGATGAGAGAAAGTGAGTACTTAGCTGAGAGAGGAATAATCAATCACAAAACTATAGGTCTAGGATCACCTACTTGCACAGAAACCTTCCCAGAAAAAATCAACAATAGCATGAAGAAAAGATAAATATCCTATTCAGGTGTATAAACAGGCAGTTAAGAAAGAAAACCTGAAAGAATGAGGTTATACTAAAGAAAAGACAAGGAGGGACAGTGATTAGAGATTCAAATACAAAAGGCAGCTGCAAAGAGCAGAACAATCTTTTCTCTGTGCCTGTGAACAATGAATTATGGATTCAAAGTACTGCAAGCATTCATGCTAAACATGAATGGGGGCCATTATGAACAGAGCAAACTTTTCTCACGAATCTTTTGCCTTCAGTAGGGTCTGGACATGCACACCATTACTGATCTCAATTTGAGCTTTGGACAATTTCATCTAGGAAGGACCCCAAAAGCTGAAGTGGTGGATGAGCACATCTTACAGAAGATTTCCTAACACTAAAAGTGCTTAACAATGTATCTATAAAATTCATGATGGCCATATACTGAACTGCCTACAGAAAGGAGATTATTTTTCTGAGATACCAGGTCTAAAGGGAAACCAATGCTGAGAGGCTTCCTGAAAGATTAGAAGATTTTGAAAGCCCACACAAGAAGCACAAAAGTTCTCACAATTCAATCCTGTGACACCAAAGCCATAAAGGTCCCTTGACAGCTTCTGATGAGATTTCTCATTTTCCTTTAAATCACCTAAAACATATCTGGCTGTGCTCTAAGCATTTCCATTCAGCAGAAAACCTAGATCATATATGACTAGAGCATAAAGGGATCAACAGATTTATATATCTTGAGGACAGAAAGAGACACTAATATAACCTAGTCTGACCCTCACCTACAGGAAATCATAAACATTGTCAGAAAAAGCACATGCAATTAATACGACACAAAACTGACAGGTACCTGCTACATGATGTCATCAAGAAATGCTTATTTAGAAGAATTCTCCAACCTTAACAATCACACTTTTAATATGATGGCAGTTTAAAATTATTAAGTGCAGATTGTTGTGCCTTGTGTTAAAAAGAAAAAGGTATCCTGTTCTTCTTTGGCTTTGATTGTATGTTGCACCAAACACTAAGATCCATAGAGATTTTCTGGAATACATGGAAAATGATCTGCTGATCTATAATCTTTAGAACAAGCTTAAATGTACTCAAGAGTCCTTCAGAAGATCAATACTACCATCAAATAAAATCCAGGATATGCATTCTATTTAGTAGAATCGTCTCCTCACAAGTTCTTGGGCCAGCAAAAGGATGAGTTTGTGATATTACATAGTCACCCACTTCTTCTCACCAATCTGCAAACATCAAAAACTCACTCAGTGAATAGCATCAGGTAGTTGAATAGAATAAAAAACTTTAAAAATTAATGGCAATCACTGTATTCTTTCCATTTGTTAATAACTTTATACAAATAAAAATAATCAAATTTCATGGTTTCTTATCTTACATTCTTATTGGGTCTTCCGTATGGAACCATTTCTTTCAACAGGCCATCATTCCAAAGTATGCTATCAAATATGAGACAAGACAAATAAAAAAAATCAAAAGATTATTCCAGCCAAGGTTGCTATATGAATCCTACTTCTTCATCAAAAATTAAAATTATTGCTTTCACCTGCTATCCCTAAAAGAATGGACTTCATATGGAATAGTGGTTAGCATCTATAATAATAATCCAAAATCAGAAAAAAATAACTATATTTGGGAACAAAAAAAATTTCAGTTTACAAAATGAGGGACATGACAGAAACAAACATGTGGACTCATCTCCACATAAAATGGGATCCCTACTGACTCCTAAGCTTCACTGAGACTAAATATTGTCATATGCTTCATGTCTATTTATGATGGTTTAAGTCTGGATCCCTTAAAAGCTTTCTCATGGTTAAAGAAGTTTGGTTTTTTTGTTGTTTTTTTTTATCCTACCTGCCCGCTATGCTATTCTGTTTCTTTCATAAGGTTTTTTTCATGCATTTTAATTTTTTTTTTGTTTTCCCAGTCCAAAAAAGTCAGACAAAACCATATTAGGACTGTTTTTTTAAGGTGTGGCATTTTTCAGCATTCCTGCAGCCCAGCTGAAATTGCCTTTTTAACACTATTCACAGCATTGCTCAAGGAAATGTTTATATCCCTTTTCTGATTTCTTTCCACATGCAAGGATAGGCAATAAGTAAAATCAAGATATTTGAAATTTTTCACGGCTTAAAGTATTAAAATAAAAAAGCAATAAAACTGTAGTTTTCATTCAAGCATTCATTTTGAGGATACCTGATTCTCTATTCCTTTTTTTAAGTGGACTACAAAAAAAATTTGCACTGAAGCAACCACATTCTTTCTAAGAAAATGGAGGTAAAGTTTCTTAAGAAAACTTACTTTTTTTAGGGAGAATATCTGCTAGAAGACAAAACACTAAAACTCGACAATAACGTATAATAAATTTATAACTGAAATTAAGGCTTTCAGTAATGAAGCACCAAAATTTTTGACATAATTTTACAAAGAAAAATTACAAGAACTTGCAACTTAGGAAGTGAAATATAAAACAAGTAAAAGTGAATAAAGGCTTCTACTGACTTGAGTGTATTTTAGCTTAATCATCAGATAATGAAACTGTGGGCTTCCAAAATCAGTACTGCAGGTATATTTAAGAATATCTATATACAACAAGTCACAGTTTAGATATTATAATACTACAGAAGCTCCATTTCATACTAGTTTCAAAAAATATTTTGGCTTGACAAAGAAACTCACAACAGTGTCATTGTGTGCATATTCACATTTGAGACACTGTCAAAGAGGGAGGTGATTTTCCCTCAATTAATTACAAAGGCTGTGTATGGCCACTAGGTTTTTAAGCTGGACATTTCCATTGTGTCAAAAATAAGATGAGGGAAATCTAGAGGTGGGTTGCTGCCTTGTTTTTTTGGGTTTTATTTGTACTGCATCTAATATCAATTTAATGGATAGGTGCTCATATATACTGAAGGTTCTATATGTCTCTGAATTTCTTACCTGTCCATCAGAAGCACCTTGAGATTTTAAGTTTTAAATCCAGATTTAAGAAGAACTTACATAAGGGAAAGTCGGCACCTTTCAACCCCAGCTGTCTCTGAAGGATTGCCACCTCTAAAGAAATTGCTAGTGCATGAAACAGGCTGAAAGGTTGCAAAACTGACAGTGAAAATAGTAGACACTTGAATAAATGCCATTGTTTCAGTTAGTGGAGATCAAGTAAATTGTGCAGCATATTGGAAAGGGTACATATTAATCAAAGTGCTTTGCTTAATTAGCAGTTGCCTGCCATATGCTTGGCACCTTAGCACTGCAGGACAGTTGTAGAGCTTGGTTAAGTAAACACTAGTACCAGTTGCAAGCCGTTTGTTCTCATTGCATGTTAATCAGCAAAAAAGCATCCTACAGAGCAGAAAAAAAAAAAATCCTGCCCTAAAAAGGTGAGACAGTGCCTAAGGAGCATCCAATTTTTATTATATTTACATTATTATCAAGGTCTTAAATGAGCAATGACTAACGCAGTTAAAAATATTGTCATTATTTGAGTAACCTAATGGCAGTGGATCAGAAACCTCTGGTTGCAAAATCTGATCATCCTTAGAAAGCATTAAATGCCCCAAGACCTTGCTCTCAGCAGTCCCTGATCTTCAACTGATAATAAATTTACATGATCCATCTCTGTCACATATGCATAAATACAGCCCTCTGTTTTCTCAGGAATATCACATGCACACACAAAGCACCCCATATAAAACAAGCCCTTTGTCATTTTGAAACGAGGACTCTAGGGCACAGTTCTACTCCAAAGAGTTATGGTTTATAGATGACATAAGTTTTGTCATCTGTCAATTGTTATTTTCCACCTACAAATAATAAGATTGGTTTTGAGCTTGACTCATGGCAGGGCACCACATTATTAATAAATGGGAGAGCAAATTACATCTTCTTCCATGCCTAAAGACAGGTGTTTTTCAGACTAAAATCTGTTACACCTGTATTTATACACGAGTTTACCTAAATTTGCAAGGGGTTGTGCAAGGGACTTATGATTCAATCCTCAGCAATATTCTACAATTGAGATTGTTCCACAGAAGCAGTGTTTCCAAATTCTTCAGGACACACATTGAGGTGTGCAGTTATGGATTCACAAAGTATATTCTAGGGTTAGTTTCTTCAATTTTGAAGCTGAGTGTTGAGAAAACGTCGTTAAGCATCATTTATAACAATCAACAGATACTCCGTACTTGAGTTTTACCAAAATTTAAGAATTCAAGTAATTAACTTTTTTTAAAATATGAGCACTCTGGGGATAAAGGAAAGGGCTCTTCTAATTTAATTCATTTTTAAAAATGATCACAGGACAAAATTATATAACTGCTCTCCTTGGAGGAAGAAAGGCAGTTACCAGGAGGATCATATATGAGCCTGCTCACCTCAACATCTTTATATATGATCTGGGAAAAGGGATGACTTGTGAAGATAGAAATTATTCAGGATCATCAAAATATAAGCTTTAAGCAGTACTTGTGGGGCTGAGATAATATAGAGATAAAAGAAGGAGCAGATTAAATTAAATATAGAAAAGTGCATATAACACATGTGGAGAAATAACATTAACATCTACAGTGACCTACTCTGCTGATTAAAAAAGATATCTTGTCATCCTGAGCCCTTTGAAAATTCAAAGTTCCACCACAGAAGGACAAATAGAACATTTGCAATTGTTTTAAAAGAAACAGCAATCACAAGTGTCAATCTGATACTGCGGAAGCCATGAGATGCCGAATTCTGATCAGCATACACAAAGACTATGCAAAAGAACTAGAAGAGGGATGGTAAACAGCCAAAATATAAGATTTATCAGATGTGAGGAAAACTATATATTTTAGTTAAAAAAATACAAACCGCCCCCCAAAAAAAAAGGAAAAAAAAATTTAAAAAAAAATTAAAAACAAACAAACAAAAAACAAACCTGTTGGAAGTTAATAAAGCATTGAATGATGTGGAAAAACTAAGCCAAGAATGATTTTTGCTGGTTTTTTTTGAGACAAGAACATGTGAATGATCAATGAAATCATCACACAGCAAGTTTAAAGTAAATTAACAGAATTTATTTTCCATCAAAAGGAAGGGTAACTGCAGTGCACACTCCTCTGGAATGTGCAGGCCAAACATACAAATGAGTTTAAAAAGGAATTGACAAATCCTCAAAAGAGAGAGTAATCAACCTGATTTTTTAAATCAGGTGCTCCAGATACACCCCACAACTCAAGAGAGCATTTTCTGATTATGAGAACTATATGGGAAATTTCTCATGGAAATATTTTTTTCCCTTTTCCATGTCACAGATTTCCTAATCTGCAGCTACCCAGCTTGTTGAATGAAAGAAACTCTGCTCTTTGGAGACAAAGAAGATGTCTTTATACATTGCAAAAGTATATATATATAATTATATTTTTTCTCCCCTACCCAGCTGAGGCAGGGAGTGATAGAGCAGCTGTGGTGGGCACCTGGCATCCAGCCTGATGCAACCCATCACAGCTTACAACAGAATCACTGTCCCATACTCCTGGATGACTTAATCCAGTAGACCAATTTTAGGCAGTTGAATAGAAGCTCAAATATGCCCTGATTTGAATCTGGTTTGCACACACACTCAAATTCACATGATCCTGAAAACACAGGAGGATCCTTATATGAGCAAAATGTATAGGGGTGTACAAAATTGGGACATAAATGCTAGGTTTCCCATTAAAAATCCAAATGGAACACTTCTGAAATGAGTTCTGCTATGGGTAGAAGTATGAGCAACCCCTTCCTTCCCAACTGT
The DNA here is from genome assembly GCA_013400575.1 of Peucedramus taeniatus. Classification (NCBI taxonomy): domain Eukaryota; kingdom Metazoa; phylum Chordata; class Aves; order Passeriformes; family Fringillidae; genus Peucedramus; species Peucedramus taeniatus. The sequence goes on from WBNO01008755.1 coordinate 36,573, forward strand.
CTACCTCAGTTACATGAGAACCTTCCCACAAACTTGAAAAGTAGCACCATTTGTATCGAGAAGTAAAAGGAATTTCAAGACTTAAAATTGGCACTTTTAAATGCCATCTTTTGCAGATATAGAGATACTTAGGGAAAAGGCTGGATCTGCATGGTGCAGTCCATCAGGAATAATCAAAAAACACCAGTGTATCCACAAGCTGACCTACTTATGCAGCTACATTTATATTTTTGATGTGCATACCTAAAATGCAAACAAAAAACTTGCCATTGCCAACGTTTCTTGGTTCAGAATTGGAATGAAAAATAGCTTTGGCAAAAAGCATCAACCACACCTTAAAACTCTGCTATTCAAAAGAAAAAAAAAAAAAAAAAAAAGGAGGGGGAAATAGATGAGTGAGGGAAAAAATGTGATAGGTCTAAAAAAAAAGATAGAACAGTAGCAGAAAGTTATGTAAGTTGGGCTGCATGAATAGGCAGCAATATATTGATTGAGACACTAACTCTTGGCTTTCTCCAGGTCTCTACCAACTTATAGCAAGCAACTGGTTCTGCAGCTGGGTCAGTAGAACTGCTGTTTGTCTGTCCATCAACAATTTACAGCTCTTCCACTCATGTACGCATGTGTAACATCAGCCAGGCCTCGGATGAACTCTGTATTAGCATGATAAAGGAGGTGGATTGTGAATTTCTGAAGAAATTGAGAGCTAGGAAAAAAGCCACAATTATTGATTATAATTGCATATGCTCAAGGAAAACCATATAGGAGTTTTAAAAGCTCCTTATCTTCCCTTTGAGGTGAAAGTCACACAAAGAGGTTTATAATCTGGGTGGGTTTCCAGATTCATCTTAAAAACTGACGTGTTGCTCACTCTGGTAAAAATGGTCATTCTGCCCATGACAACACAGCTACACGCACTGAGGATGTGCTTTGGACACCTGCTGGTGCTCAGTAAACCATCTGGAGAGCACCATGACTTGACAGCTACCTCACTGAATCAAAACAGGTGATACTCACAGACACCTTGGAAATCCCTAGCTAGCCATTTCATTTATTTAGCTATTTATGCAGGGCTGGAGATACAGCTGGCATTTGTTTCCATTGTCTATGTTTTGAATGAATTTGTCTGGCCTAGACACACACACACTGATGTTTCCAGCTAATATGTCACTTGAAATTTATTTTCATTAGCACAATTCTCAACCAGGAAGCTGTTGATTAGTGTATTCAAGCTGTGTGCACAATATACCATTTTCTCTTTCACAGAATAATGGATAAGAACATTGGAAAGGTTTGGTTCAATCCCTAAACTTCCCAATAAGCTTTGTTCCTCTTATTCTCATGTCTTCCCCTGTCAGCTAATATTAAATCTAATTGATCTCTCTCCATAGGCATATGCCAGGATTCAAGGTGGCAGGGATATAAAGGTAAGATGAAATCGTCACAGTTATCAAAATTACTATGCAGCTGGATTAAAATTTCATTGCCCATAAATTGCACCATTCATGAAACACACTTCTGTAATAATTCTATCTCAATGCAATGAGGTGGTAGATTCAGCTGAAAATATTTTACTAGGAGAGTCTTATGTTGGAATGCTGACTCTACAATATCTGGGTGCTCCACAGCACAATGCTGACTCCATAAAAAGCTTTGATATAAATAAGACAAATGATTTCCAGATGCCTTACAATTCCACCACCCCCTTGACTGTGGAGCTAAGCAGCTTTGTCATTGAGCTTAATAAGCTCTCCAGTTACCAAGCTCCCATCTGGGCATATCCTGGGAAAGACAAAAATTTCTTTCCAGTTTCCTATCTGTGGACTAGAAACTCCAGTGGTGAAACTCTGGGATGATAGCAACTCAGAAGAAATCAATAGTAACCTGAAATATTAGTGATGATAATAGTTAGCAGCAATAAAATTTGCAGTATGTAAATGGACACTCAAGGAAGGGAAAGGAAGCACCAGTGTTTCTGGTAGTTACTGAGAATAGCTGGTTCAGTAAAGAGGAAGACAATAGAAAATCCTGGTTACTCTCAGTTCACTAAGACTTTTGGTTTTGACCTTAAGAATGACAAGGTTTGATTGATTTCTTCTTTGGTAAGAAAACTTACAGATATACACATGCAGTGCATCTGCTTTGAAAGTAAGTCTCCAGATATCCATAGATGGTAAACTTTGCAGGAGCTAAACCTTGATTAGGGACTATCTAAGGGACCAGAAACAAGGAAAGTTCAACATCATCCTTCTCATACAATAGTTTTCACTGTGATTGGTGACTGGTATTTACCTAGAGTAACATTAGAGAAATTATTTTGTCAGGTTATCTTTTCCTCTTGCAACACTGTCTGCTTTTATAGTCTTTCCTTTCATGTGTCCTTCTTTTCAAAAGTTATGCAAAAAAGGAGAATTGTATCACTTCAGAAGGATCATCTAAATGATATAGCTGTCATTCTAGGAAAGCAGCTTGGTATTAGTGGATTGGAACAAGTGACACAAAAGCATGTAAGTCACCAGATCATCCGATACACAGAGATGTATCAGAGAGAGTGATCTGGGATGGTTTAACCTGGGGGCTCACAGGGGATCTTACCAGTGTGTATAAATACCTGATGGCGGATATTAAAAAGATGAACCCAGACTCCCCTCCATGGTGCCCTTGACAGGACAAGAGCCTCTGAACATAAATTGAAAAAAAAAAATTTAAAAAAACACCAAGAAATTATATTTAAATGCAAGAAAAAAAAATAATTACTGTGAGTACAATTGAGCCATAGAACAGGTTGCTAAAGGGATTGTGGAGTGTCCATGCTTTGAGGTATGCAAAACTCAACTGCACAAAGTCCTGAGCAACCAGGCTTTCAGCATATGAGGTGCACTAGAATACAGCCTGGGCCTTTCAGCCTGTTACTGAAACTGTGTAATAATGCATATTTTTGTTTTAATCAACCCAGGTGAATAATTCTTATATGGTCTACCTAAAAAAGCCCAAACTCCTTATAAGCAGAGAAAGAAGTTGTAGAGTGAAAAAGAGAGAACACTTCCTATATTCCATTGGTAGCTCAGATCAGATTGAAATTTGAGTACATTAATTCCTTGTAATCACATTTCGAGTATTTATACTCCTACAGGAATGAGTGCTCCAGAAATAAATATGACATTCACAATTACTTAAACTCCTTGCAGTAGAGGATTAAAATAGTCCAAATCCCAGCACAGGAGGTTGTGTAAGAACTGAAACTGTGTAGAGTAACACCTGATTTACAGCTAAATTAAAGTACAAGATTTTATCCAAATCGCACTTTAAAAGATGTGAGAATAATGCAAGTGTTCCAATTATAACTCACATGGGTCTATTAATTGTTTCTGTAAGTACAACATGCTTATGTAAAGTCTAGTCTGAGACACTCAGATACAGAATAAAGAGATAAGCTGTGTTCAGGAAGTCAATTTATTTGGTCCCTGATAAGTTTTTCTATAAAGAAAAGTATTTTCTACCCTCTGATTTTTGGCACTTTTTACTTACATTGTGTCTTCGTAACCTTCCTGCAATTCCATTGCTATATACTGTGTGGGAATAAAGAGCTCCCTAAAGCACAGAACTTGCTTTATACCCCATTAACAATCTTACTTCCACCTTAAGTTTTATCAAAAGTTAGAAGAAAAGAAATTCAACTTTCCCAAGGAGCACTTCTCCAAAAAATAAATCAGCACACAAGTTCACAAAATCTTTTTTTATGAAATTTCAAGCATGAGGGCATTTTGAAAATTAGCTGTGAAGTAAATTTTCACATTATTTTTCCTTCACTCTCTGACCAATATGTACACTATGTAAGTCATTACATGACATTGGCATTGAACATATGGACCAAAGGATGCCAATCACTTCCAATCAAACACTGACCTGACTGAACAGCATACTTTAAACTCATGGGACACCTACACCAATTTCACCTAAGTCCACAAATAAGGTGGAAGTACCAAGGGCAAGTTGGAAGGCATGGAAAGCAAGCAGAAGAGGCTTGTCTATATAGCCTTTCTACTGATCTGGACACACACCAACAGCAATGGAATGGTCCAGCTGCTTTCTCGTCTGATGTCCAGTGCCAATAGGGAAAAATAGGGAAATAGGGAATAAAAATAGGGAAACAATAGGGAAAAAAAAATCATGGTTCCTCACTAAAGAGCTCCCAGTGAGACCTGCTGAAAAGGCAGATGACAGCTGTGGGCCTCAGGTATGAAAGGGCCCCAAGGTGTTAAAGTGAATACACTGCTCCCTGATGCAGCATGTCCATACCTGACAAACAGAGCCAGCCACCAGTGTTTAATCATTATTTACTGCATGAGCAATATCAAAACACTTGTTTGTTTAGTATCAGTGAAGATTGAAGTGTCACTTTAAAAAATATTGCTCAATAACATTATTTTGACATTTTTCTTTTGATAAGCCTGATTAATAACACATAAGTACATCTTTCAGAAGAAGCACAGATCAGTATTTTAAACAGATAAAAATTGGGATTCTAAAATGCTCACTTTTTCATAATAAGAAGGCATTAAATCAAATGAGCCTTAATTTGAGATAGTTTTTTTGTTCATTAATTTTAATACAGCTCTTCAACTTTAAAAAAAGGAGATTTTAATAGATGTTTAGATATTGATTTAAAGGTTTAATTTTAGTCAGTCAGTTTTCAGGTTTTGTCCATTTTAACTTGCTCTCTATAGTTTGCAATGATCACATTGAGGAAATAAAATTACTTACACACAGTAGAGACTGAAAGCACAGCAGCACAATTATAGTCTTTTTCAGCTAATATAGTCTTTTCATGTTAATAATTTATATACAAGAGAATTTTTAAGTCATCATAGTATTATGCATAATGGATTTAAAGATGGGCTTATATGAAGGTTAGCCTGTAGAAGAAAAAAAGCTATTTAATAGACTACAGAAACATAATGTGAGAGATTAAAAGAAATCCTGCAAAAAAATCTTTAGACCTTCACAATTATCAGGATGTGAAGAAAAAAGAGGTCAGATAAATACATGGAAATATTATTACATAAAAAGTTTCATATGAATCTAGGAAGGTCAAGTGTAAAGTGGTAAAAGATGCCTGACTAATGAAAACAAAT
>WBNO01008756.1:0-39977 GCA_013400575.1 Peucedramus taeniatus
CTCCAAAATCTCTATTTCAGTAGTATCCAGCTTCAGTAACTCTTAATTGGATGGAAATTGAAGTGAAATCAGTAGAAATATACCAGCTCATTTATTTTTCAGCTAAGGAATTTTTCCATTGGAAAACCAACTCAGAACCAACTCCCAATTCAACTGGAGATGCTAAAGATGTGGTGCCAGAATCCTGTGAGGTTTGCACTCCTAGATATGCCAAAGGTTCATAAAGCTGGGCCTGCAGGTCGTACTAACCTACTCTAAATCAGGAACCAAAGGGAAACTTTTCAGAAAAGTCTAAGCTCATAAGATTTTTCTCTCTCTGGGGCACAGGGAGAAGGTGTATGTCACTTCTGCCCCAAGCCTGCAAAATATGTTCTCATTTTTCCCACTTGGATATTCTTTGCCATGATGATTCTGACTCTCCCCACCAAATACCGTTTGGGGAGTTTTGTACAGGCAACCTGCCTATTTTCCCTTTTGCTATTTTTCTGGCCAGCAAAACAATTCAAGAGCAATTTTATTGACTGTAGAACTCCTCAGTTAGAAAATTCTGTCATGATACCTGTCAGACAAAACAGGCCCACAACAAATATCCAGCACCCCTTGTGACAGCAGGAAGGATTCTAAATAATTGATGTACCTTACTGAATAGATGTGTGTTAAAAATGTATTGTGAGTGGCAGAAGTGATTATAGACTCACTTTCACATCACTATAGCTGAATGTTCATTAGCATTTTGTTTTTTATTCAGCTTTCTTGTGATTTTTGTAACTTGGGTGTAAAACCTTGGTTCTTGGTGACCCTCACAAATGAGGATTTCTGCACATGTGAGTAATTGTACAAAAGTGGTGGGGGATGTTGCTGTTTGGCAAAAGTTGTATATTTTTTTTTTTTTCTCCAGCTCTTAATTGATGCATAACAATTTAGGAAATCTGCTGCCAGGATCTGTCAGGAAAACTGAGTAGCATTGGGCTGTATAGAACTACATGTACAAATACTCAAATACAGTAGAGAGAAGATCTAACTTTATTTGTGAATTACCAGCCTGAATTTAAGAATACTTTGGGGTTTGTTTTATATGGTTCTCTTATAGCACAGTCTCTGTTTTAAATCTGGAGATTTTTTTAAAAGTAAGAGTAAAGTGACTATTTTTCTTTTAATTAAGTGCCTAAAATGGCATTATGAAATATTTAAAGACACATCCCCCTAGACTCATTAATACTAACACTCCCTTTCTCCAACAATAAAACAATCAAAATTCGACTTTCCTTTTGAAACTGTAAAAGCATATACTTTTCTGTGTAATACCAGATGAAATCATTAATGCGACTAATAGGGTCGTTTCAATGACTGTCTCAGGTTTTGTTTTGTTGTTTTTTTTTTTTAATGTTGCAGTAATTGATGGGATATGTGTATTTGCATATGAATATCCTTTTAGAATGAAGATGTGAGAACCAAATTCTCAGCCATGATTATGGAATTAATGGTGTGGAACTCTGTTAGTTTGAGGAATAGTGAGTTCATATAAAACACTATTTGAAAAATAATAATTCTTGTATAGTTAAATAAGAGACTTAAATATAATATTCTGCCTGCAATTCCAAAAAAGATCTGAAAGTGTTTATGCAAGTACAGGCCTTGAGACACTTTTCTTGTGGAGTTCTCCAATGCTGGCTGTGGAAGGGTTGATAACCATTGCATTAGAATTCATCACATACAGTTGATTTTAGCTGTAATAAATGACAACCTTCTTTAATATTTTATATTCATTTATGAGCTCTTTTAATATACTGAAGAGCTGACTGTTAGAATGAGCTTTATACTGTCAATAAAATTTAGGGAAGCATTTAAGCAAATTCACCAAGGCAGCAAACTAAGTATTCCAACTAATTTGATTGAAGGAACTGTATTTACTGCCTATGGTTATTTCACCACCCCCTCCACAATTAAAGAAAGTCTATATGGATGTATGCATTCCAGTGTCACCATTTTATTATAATTTTTAATAATGTGCAATTAATACTTGAAGCAACATCAAATAACAAATCGCTAAGGATGAACACTGTTGTCAACACATTGCTACATAATTTAAACAATGGCATAGGGAAAGTAATTAGCTTGACAATAAACCAAGCTAACTCCTCTCCATATTTGCTCTTTGGCTGATAATGAAATAATCAGTAAATGAATGCCTGGGAATCAGTGCTGAATGTATGTTGTTTAAATCATAAGTTCTCAAAATGAGAAGAATGATTTGTGGCTTGATAAATGAACTGTCTTCCTGTGATGAAAACTGGTCACTGGTGAAGAACTGATAAAGTTGGATCCACCCTCAATGTCTGGGGAAGCATTTGAAGCTTTATAAATACAAAAGGACAACATTGCCATGAAAGCTTACAGGAGCAACTTCCCCATTAGCCTGGAATTTGTGACAAATTCATTTGTTAAATTTAGGAGGAATCCTGAAATATTGTGGTAGCATCTTTGTGGCTGAATACAACTGAATTAGTATAAAAATATTCCCTTCTTCACCTTTCAACTCCCAGCTTTTCCATAATAAAGGACTTCTTCCTGTTGCCAGTGAATTCTAAGGGTATGTGATGTTAAATAATATTCTAGCAGGGCCTTCAGAATTTGAGGATAAAGGGACTTGTATGCTGACATACAAGAGAGATATTCAAAAATTTGAAAAATTTGTCCCTTTTTTTGCCTTTGGAGAGTAAAAAAAACCAATTGAGCTGTTTTATTTATTTTAAAAAGCATTTCTATATTGTTAACAATGTCTCTTTCTTTAGGGCATTTATTTAAAAATCTTAGTGGAACTTAATGGAATGAGAAAAAATAATTTCATCTGACTTAATCAATTGCTTTCATGGTTCTACTACTCAAAGTAGTTAGTTTTAAATGGCACTTCTGTGGATAATTCTTCTTTTTAAAAGCTTCACAAAACCCAGAAATAAATAATAAGTGGGGAGAGAGATCTAGTGGCTGAAAGAGAAGATTAAAAGTATTCCTGCGATAAAAAAAAAAAAACAATTTTCTGATTCTTTGTGTGATTTTATAGCTTGACATATCCTGTATTAAGGTAGCACTATACTACAACCATGGTTTAAGATAGCTGCTTCTGATCAGAAAGCTCAGTGGAGTTGTTTGCTTAAGTCTTTTTAAAAATCTCTGAGACTGATACATTATTCATGCATCATTTGGAAGGAAGGAGCCTTTTTTTTGATAGCTGCATTTTTTTTTTCCTGGATTATCATTAGGCTGTTTGTTCCCCTTCATTTTTAATACAAAGGCTGGTTGCAAGGTCTGATCCTACACAGCCTTTTGGGCACCTTCCATTATTGTCTCAGATTTTCACACAATTCTTTGGATATTCTAGGGCCTTCCCTGACATGTCCTCAGAATCTGAGGGATTCAAGAAGAGCTTTTGGATATGTTAGGAAGTGCACATGTAACTTGCAGCAAGCTTGAAGAGGAGCTTAGTCTTAATTAGAAGCACTGTGGATGTTGCAGCTGTCCTCTGTTACAGCTCTTTCCTTGTTTTATTCATCAGCATGGTGCTCATCTAACATGAAGCTTTGCATCCCTGTACTGTCACTGAGGCTGTGAGGCAGTCTGATTAATACTGTTATTTAACGAAATGCAGGCATTCCACGTCTTGCTGCATTATCACAACATGTGAAAGCTTATCTTCTCCCAGCAACAAGGGAACACCACCTTCCCAGCCCTGCTTCAGCCTGGATATCACTCAACACCTGTCTGAGCCACTGTGGAGAGTGCCACGAGCTCTTCAGAGCTTTCTGCAGGTCTCAGGGAATCCCCTCCAGGATCATGTACCTTGGCAGTGCCAGCAGATGTTGGAGCCCCTGTATTAGCTGCCCCCACCACCACCCTGGCCCAGATGCTCTGGCACATCCTGCAGGGTGCCTCGAAGTTCAAGGCTTTTCTCTTTTAATCTCTTGGCTAACAGCCCTAAATGGGATAATTTTTTATTTTGACCTGTTTGCTCTCTGAGTTAAAAAGGGCAAATGTTTTTCTTAGGAGCTAGTGGGAGAAGAAATGTGTGAGAAGTGTAAAGGCTGTAAACACCTAGCTGTGATAATGACTGGCTTAATTAGTGCTGAGCCTTCCTGGTGTTACTCAGCAGCAAAACAGACTACTAATGGTTGAATTGAAGGAGAATAAATGAGCCTGTCTAATATTGTGCTTATTTTTTCATTAATTTTGTCTAATTTAGCCAACTGCTTCCTTTTCAGTAGAGTTCAGAGTAAAAAAAATTCTTCAACTGTGTAATTAGTATACTTTTGTCCTGGCAGATCTAATCTCAGGATTAGTTCAGTGCTCGGCCCACTGATACCAAATTATCTGCCAGCACCTGAAATGGAACTGGTGAGTTTAAAATTAAAAGTTTGGTGATGTTGGATATGCCAACATCATCCTCTGCATTTTAGCAATCTGAAAATAAAAAACCTTTGTAGACAGTTTTCCTGGGGGAACAGCAACTCAGATACCCACACTAAAGAATGGTTTTGCAAATATGCTAAAACCAAGAGAACCAAAGTTGAGAAAGAGGGGATTGTTGGAAGGAGTCTGTGCAACTGCTGATTCTGTACCTCTTTCTGAAAAACCCTTTTCCTGTTGCTTTTATTATTTGCTCCTAGTGAGAAGTGTGGATATGGAAATTCACATTTTAGATACATTGCTATAAAAAGTAGTATCTATAGCAGAGCAAAGTGTCTTATATTGGGAAATAAGGAGATGTCTTACATTTGCATAATTGATTATATTTCAAAGGTTTAAAAAGATTTCCTTAAGAGTTTAGGTATAAGCACATTGAGTGGCTGATGAAAGGCACTTTTGAAAGTAAACTATATTGTTCTGTGAGCCTTATATCATCAATTAATGAAAAAGGACAAATCCTAAGGGAATTTCCTAATCTTAGTTAATATTGTGACTAGCTGTATAGTATAAAATATGCAGAAACCATTTCTCCATTCCCCTCTTGCTCAGTTTTGCAGATGTTAAATAAGCTGACTACACAAAACACTGTTCTCTAAAGAGAGATAAACTGCAGGTGTCTTCCTTCCATCAGTCTTGCTTTTTTTGTAATTTCACAAACTGTTCTCTGTAGGCACTATGAAAATTTGGCAGTGGCCAGTCTCTGACCATGAGATTCTTTTTCATGATGCATGAACTGTTCCATGCCACGTTTCTTTGGGCTGCAGACAGTGACATTTGTGGATGGAGAGGGGCAGAGCAGAGCTCTGCTCCCTGTGTTTTGAGCTGCCTTTTAAAGGTGTTGGTCTCTTGGTTTCAGTTTGCAGTTCCCTAGTGAGTCCCATTTGTGATTTGTATCAATGAATATTCCCTAAAGGCAGGGCTTGAATTTTACCTGGCAGAATAAATGCCAGTATGTTCCATTAAATCAAGGGGAAAACCTGGGATGGGAGGGTAAAGCAGGGCTGGAGATGTGACAACGTGGAAGGTAGAAGAAATGGGAGGAGTGATGAGGAAAACAAGACAAGCTGCTATCAGATTTCAGTTGAGCCAGGTTTTAACTGTATTTTTTACTGTCTTGATCAGCAGCAAACACGAGTTCCCAGAGCTTCTGTGCCTCCCTCAGCATTCTGAGGTGTCACTTGAGCACACACAGACAGATGCCCAAGGGTATTGCTTCCCCAGTAGTGCCCAGCAGGTCAGCAATGCCACTGCCCTCTGGAATGAACCAGTGTGATGTAACTCACCATGGATTTTGGGGCTGAAGGTTTGGGGAGGCAGTTCAGGGCAGCATGTGGGTTCATAATATTTTCCAGTTGTCTTGCGTAGCCCAGATGACACACAATGCTGTGGTATAAACTTCAAAGTCAGCTGTCTTTCCAGAACCTTCATCAAGACATACAACTCCTTGCCTGAAATTCCAAAATGAGGGGGAAAACTGCAGCTTCAATTATTTTTCAATTATATAAAATTTTTCAATTATTATCTTTCCTTTCACAGTGCACGGAAGATTTTATTCAAAATTTCACTTGGCAACATACAAAAAATGTTCAAAACAAATTCTCTGGCATTTTTTGTTACCTTATATAGCTAATTTACATGACAGGAAACTGGTTTGAATAAACAGGAGTTTGTAATTCAAGGAATGCTTGAAGAAAAACCTTGGCATTGGGTAAGATATAAATTTAAATGAACAAGTCTGTTAGCCTCCTCAAATGGGCCTGTAACAGAAATCTGAAGGCAGATTTGTAAATAGAGAAGCAACATTAGTCACCCCTGTAATGGAAAATGTCTAATATGGTGCATACATTTATCAGGATAATTAGATTGCAAAAAGTTACCAGATGGCATAGAGGTTTATATGGGTTTCAAATGAATTAAGGTTGTGTGAGCCCACAGAGAGGCTGTTAAAAGGCAATTCTGTACATAAACTGTGAAATCTGAAGAAGTAAGCAAAAATACTCTTTGTTGAGGGAATAGTTAAAATAATTACAAAATAAGTAATGAAACTCTGAGGATCTGGTTTTTTTCCAAATGTGAACATTAGCATAGCCTTGTTAACATGCTGTTTTCAGGTTTATAATAAAAATATCAGTTGGGAAAACACAGTCCCTGGGCTTAGGAAATGCTCAGGTACAGAATATAAATACTCTATCTAGTGGTCAGCAATGTCTATTAAAACAGCTTTGTTCTATTGATGTCTGAAATTCTCTGCCCAGTTTAAATTTTGGGGGTAGTGAACAAATGTTGGTATTTTAAAACCTGTTTTACTGGTTACTGAGAGTCCTGTGCCTCATCTTTTTGAATGCTAAATAAATCTTGCACAAGTGCCTCTAGCAGAGGCAGTGATAAGTTTTGACAACTGCTTAAGCAATAAGGGAACATCACAGTTTTGGTAACAGATGTGTGTCTTGTATACATTGTGTCACCAACAAGTGAGATAATTTCATTTATTTTGTTTAGGAATTAGTTTCAACCTGAAGGCAAGGACAGAGACAGGCAGGAGATGGCATGTGAGGATGAGTCTTTGTGGAAGGCTGAAATTAAAGAGTTGTCAGGCCTGGCCTTTTTTTCAGAGGATGCTGATGATACTTCTGTGTTGTTTGACAACTCCTGGGTGTCACTGCAGTTTCTTGCAGTCTTTCATTCATGCATCCATAATAAGCCAAAAAAGTCTGCATGGGATTTTTGGAAGTTGGACAAAAATTCAGTAAAAACGGAAGAAACCCTTGGAAATGTATTTTGTCAAAAATGTCTTGCGAATGTCTGGTTTAACATCTCTGGGGAAACTGTGTCAGGTTAGAAAAATAGATATGTATGTTATTCAGAAGCTGTTCAAAAATCATGAGTGTAATGAAGGTAGACATCTCAAGTCAGTGTGGGCTACCAACTTTTTGACACGTTCAGGTTCTATTTCTCTAGAAAAAGTAATCAATGAGTGCACCTGTTTGCTCTGTTAGGGTAGATTTACTGCAGATTTGTGTTACAGCACATGTGGAGGTCTGGTAGCCATTTCCCTCTGATGTGTCTGTATTGATATAGTGCTGTTATTTTTCTGTTAAATATAGCAATTAGGGAAGTTGTATTAGATGGCTGGAGAGCCTGTAAGTCTGAACTGAGAATTAGGTAATACAGGATTTTTCCCTAGATTCTTTTTTCATTGGCCTTTTGTATGTCTGGAGACAAATCACTCATTTCTGTGTCCCAGCTCTTTCATCTGTTAAAATGAAGCTAATGGTGGTGATTTCCTACATTAAACACTTTCATACCACTAATCCAAGCTGCCACTTAAGAGTTAAGTGTTACTTATTACTACATTCCCCACTTCTACAGTGATCCCTGTGCAGAATTTAAGCCTTTGGCTCATGCTTCACTGGCTTCCCAAATTGAAATAGACTGAAGTATATGTTTAACATCTGTCTTTAATTGGGGACCTATAGATGGAGAAAAAGGCACAATGCAGTTTGAGGTCTCTGAATTCTAAATTTGCTTCTTCCCAGTGCACACAACAATCGTGGTTGCCCATCCTTGTGGGAATATTACAAAGCCCAACTTTCTAAGCAGTCTTTTCCAAGAGGAGCTCTGTTCACTGTCTGAAAGCTTTATTAAGAAAACCAGTGTGTGAATGTATTTAAATACATTCAGTTAGCTTGCTAGTTTCCTTACTCTGAAATAGGAGGATAGTCCTGGGCTGTTTATTCAATATATGGTTTTTTGGTTTTTTTTTTTTGAGATTGCATCCATATTTTTCCCCTCAGTAATTTTGTTAATTATTTGTTGGTTTTCAACTGCTGGTTGGGTTGATACTGCCTTGTCATGGAGGTCTTATAAACATGGTAGTGGCATGAACTGGCTCTGGTCAGTCTCCTCTTATACTGTAAAATTTCATACCAGATAATCACCTCCAGCATCAAATATAAAGTCCTGAATCCCTCTGTTTATTATTACTGCAGCCTCAGATCCCATACAAGACTGCTTTTGCCCTGCTTAATTGACAACAGATAATTTTAGCAGCTGGCATGACCAAAAAGCAGAAATAGCAGAAAAATCAGTGTAACTTTATACTCCTCTTCACAAAGCCGGAGAAAATATCCTTTACTCTCATGGTAGCTGCTGTTGTGGTTCTGATACAGAAAGCATTCTGTAACACATGTTCAATGTTGCATAGGCTGTTGTGGTCTGTGAATTAAATATTTGTTAAAATTATGCCCTTTTGGAAAGGACAAAGGAAGTTATATTGAATAAAATGCCAGAGCACTAATATTCCCTAGGCTCTAATGTATATTGAGGGATTTTTTTTTTTATTGTTTAAAGAGCATTCTGTACTTTTAACAGTAAAACTTTTAATGATCCATATCTGAATGGTTCTGCCAGATATACAGAGGCCAAATCCTTCCAGAGGCTCTGTGGGATTGGCACTTTGATCCTGGATCAACTATGTGTGCTGGGAGGACACTTTGCTACTCACTATGAGCATGCAGTAAACAGAGTTTGCAGGAACCACTTCAACATGAGAAAGGTAAGTGATTTTCAGAGCTGTTTTTTCTCGTGTTACGGCCAAATTTATACATGCAATTAATTTCTTTGCTCCAGGTGCGTTTTTTAAAAAATATTTTGAAAATTGGAATGCATTTTAGTCATGGTCAGCGTTTTTAATGATTTGGTGTTGGTACTATGGTATGTTCCACTATAGGTATCAAGATGAATAAAGATGAAATACCTGCATAATAGGTTTTGAGCAAGATTTACAATAGAAGGCTAAAAATCATATGTAATTTGAATCCAAATTCAACTAAATCAGCAGAGATTAGAAAGTGACTGGCATCTCTGCTTTGAAGAGTGACTGACATGCTTCCTTCATTTACCAGCTTTTATAAAAGGAATTCACTGCTGCTTTTTAGTATTTTGAAAGTACTAATCTAATTGTTAAGTGGGTAGAAATGTACAGCAGCATCAGGCTGCTTACTTAGTAAATGAATTTTTTGCCCGGTTGCCATAAAGAAACGCAGTACAATAAAGCTTGCTGAAATTGCTGCAATGAACAAAGAGATTAAGTGCATTATCTTCAATGTGACAGCTACATTTTGTTCTCTGGGGAGTGTTTTGAAGCATTTATTCCCTGCCAGAAAAAAAAACAAACCACCAACCCTTTTGGTGTGACACACTGAAGTTTCACATAAAAAATAATAGTGTAAAATTAGTAGACTTCACTATGAATAATTCAAGATTTCTAATTTTAATCTGAAGCTTGTCTTTACAAATTAAATTAATGGTAAACTTAATGGTAAGTACTGATTCGAATGAAATAATAGACCTTTTTCTTCATGAAAAATTTAAATACTGAGACCAATTATAGAAATTAGATGAGAGAGGACTGAAGTTCTTAAACTAATAATTTTATTCATACTTCTAGCCAAACCATCCCGTAATTGACCCACATGGTTAATAAAAAGTGTAGTTTGAAAGCAGAGAAGAGTATCTGATGACATTAAGTCATCCCTGTGCCATGTGATTGCTCAAACCACTCGATGGCTTAGCCTGGACTAAAGCCGGGCTTGGTGCAGTTAAGCACAAGTTATGTTTGAGAGAAAACTGAACTCTTTGAGTACTGCTGCCACAGGAAATCCGATGAACAGTGAACAAAAGCAGATACTGAGGGTTCTCCATGGTGCCTCGTGAAGGCTGACCTAGAACAGAGGCTAGACAGGGTTAAAGAATAAAGCAGGGATTTATTAAAAGGCCTCGATGGATCCACCTTGGGCAGCACCAGAGCCCAGCCAGGGCTACACCCAAGATGAACCAAAATGGTCACAAAATGGACAACCAGTCACGAGGTCTCTCACTTTTATAACTTCTGGTCCATTTGCATATTGGAGTTAATTGTCCAATTATAGCTTTAGCTGATGCAATCCCATCCTTCTTGTTTTTCTCTCTTCAGTCCACGTTGTTTATGCTCTTGGGCCTGAGATTTGGATCATTTGTCCTTGGTCCCCAGCTAGAGAAGGAATTGCTTTGTCTCCCTACTCCGTGCAGAGAGCTCACCATCCCCTGATATGAAGCTCAGACCTACACACTAAAACAGCACAGAATCTGAAAAATATAAAATCTAAAACCTGAGGCATCATCCAAAACAGACAGGTGACTCCTTTAAAATTCCCGAAGTCCTGTTTCTGGGCCTCTGTTAGGAACAAATAAAAGCCTTTAAACATTCCAAGAAATTCCAGCTACTTTTAGCTCCAGAACAAAGCAAATCCAAGTGGGAATAAGCATGGACCACTTGGAGGGTGTTTATTTTGTTTAATTAATTGTCATTTTATAGTCTGTCACATACCACTATTTCATATGTGATGAAGCAAAGAAAGTAATCTATAAGCCCATAAATGTCTTTTTTACTGAGAAAAGTTTTTGTAGTGGCTGCCTTCTCTTGCACCTTTTAGGAACTTTTTCAGGACATGCCCCTGTTGGCAACCAGGAACCTGCTGAGTAAAAGCTTGTCTTGCAGAAGGAAGGCCATAGGCAGCAAGCCCAGAGTCTCAGATGTGAGAAACTGAAATTTTATGCTTGCTAATATAGCTGAAACCTCACTGGAAGACATGAAAAATTCTTTTCAGAACACTAAAATAACCTCAGCAAAGCCCTTTGCACCATTTCAGAAGCATGTGAGGCCATAGAGGCTTCTGTTTCATGCAAGGTCTTTATTTTTATTCCATGTTCACCCTTTTTTCTTTTCTTTTCTGGGAGGAATATGTTATCTGCCTGGTTCTCTGATCTGAGTTAATTTAGTCAGCAGAGTTAAGCATAGAACTGGGCTCCCAGGGAGGTGAAAGACATCACTTGACTATCTCTGTCCCAAGCTGAGACTGGTATTTATTATGCTAATAAGCACAAGGCACAGAATACTTCCATGCCCTCTGCTACTGATACCTCTCTCTCTAGGAAGGTGATTGGTAAAACCCAAATGTCTGCTTGTACAGAATAAAGTTCATGTCACATTTTAATCAAAAATAAGCAATTTTAAATGGGGGAGTAGTCCAGTGGATAGAGCAGAGGATCACTAGTGCCTTTAAGCGTGTTTGTAAATGTGTAGAAGAAAAGCCTTAATTTTGGTTAGGTGTGTTCATAAAAAAAAAAAAAAAAAAAAAAAAAAAAAATATATATATATACACACACATATATACACTACTTATGGCAATGTACATACACATATATGCAGATCTAACTGTGATGAATTAGAACTTAATACTAAAAGGAGGGTAAATACAGTAAATATACTGTCTCTAAGTAGTCTGCATAGCAAATGTGGAAATAATTGAGGCTTGAGAAACCTGCTGGCAAGTGGCTGAATTATCTTTGGGATCCTCTGTATTCTGAGCATGTATCTGTAGCTTTGTTTTTTATTTTCTCTGGGCCCTGTGCATTTTAGTGCCCAGAACAGCAGTAAATTGAGTGTCTGACAGCTCTTGAAATGCATGTTCTACTGCTTTCGCTTGAATACGCTCTGAAATCAATGAAAGAAAATGTACAATTTTTATACATGTTTAATATCTTTCTACAAGAGAAGGTCAAATGAAGTGGAACATTTCATTTTCAGTGATCTGGTGTTTGTGATGGCAGATGAGAGCTGTGTGGATCAGGTGAGGCTGCAAGGCTGAGATGCTCTGGCAGTGGGTTGGCAGGTTTTTGCCTGGTGATGGGAGTGGTGGTACAGAGCTGCCATAAAATAACACCAATAAATTAGCCTGTGCACTTCACCTGCTGCTTGTAGATTCAATATGCTCAACTTAATTACTTTATGTTGAATTAGAAGTTTTAGTTTGAGGCAGCCTAAGTGTTACAGCCCTGTTTTGTGGGAGGTACATTAATACATACACAATGTGTTCTTAAGGCATCTTCCTCTGGGTGGCAATAACATCTAAAACATCTGCTTCTTCATACAGCATTGGTCAAAAAAGTATCAAGTAATCTGATAGACAGACTATGCATGGAATTTAATTGATTTCAGCAGTATGAAAAATAGTGAAGCTAGCTAAAAGCTATTCTGCAGTATTATACACTGGTTTTAGAGAGGAATGGAGCTTGTGCAACATATATTTTTTTAAATTTTATTTAATAACTTTAGTTTTACTCTTTCTGTAAGAAGAAAAGAAACTTCCACTAGCTCCACTTAGCAGCAAGTTCCCTGAGTACATTGGTGATATAAAAAGGGAAAAGACAGGAATGTGCTTTACTTTATTGTATTATTTAGGACAAGCTGGTCTCATAAACAAAATTAACAGTTATTGGCAAAATATAGTGGGTGTTACAAAATTTCTTGTCTTTTTCAGATACTGGATATCTCAGGGAAGAAAACTAAATCTAAACTTAGAGATACAGAGCATTAGAGCTTCTGAAAGGAAACTATTTTCACTACCAGTGACTACCACTTCTTTGGGTTTTAATCTGGATTTCAAGCAGCTTGAATGCCCTCAACTGTGGTCTCAGGGTTTGGATTCCAAGTCTATCTGGAAAAGTTTAAGATCCCTGCTAAGGAAACTGTGCTGAGCTGCAGTTTTGTCCTGGCTTGCTGATGTTGTAGAGATCAGACCTCTCCTTAGATCTAACAAACCATGTAGTTTAACAGATCAGGGGCTGGAGAGATAGAAATTTTACCAACCTATTAAATTTTGCATATGGGAAATTACAGGGCATTCCCTGGATAGGCCAAGAGAAATAGTCATATTTTTTCCCTATTTATAAGGAAACCACATCCTCTTATGAGGGGAAAGGCAGTTTCTCTGACAGATCCACTCAAAGTACTTCTATAAACTTCTTTTACCTTCAGTGACTCCTGTGGAGACCTGTGGCCCCTTTGCTCCCCACACTAAGAAACCATTCTATGGTGCTGAATAGATGTCACATACAATCTAGGAATAAATAGCCAAAAATCTCTAAGTCTTAGTTAGAATCTTACAATTTGTAGCAAATATAATCTGAGCTGTGTATACTGCAAAAGGAATAATTTGATACTTCTGAAAAGTCTCAGCAAGTGCATTTTTTGTATGTGGGGTGAATTGTGGCATCTACTTTGTTCTGCTGATACAAGGCCAAAACCTGTCTGTTAACTGAATGGTGCTGAGTGCTGCAGAGAGAGGAAAAGCTGCCAAGTTTAGCTAATAGACTATTTTGTTTTGTCTTAACTGCTTTTTTTCTGCCAGACTAATTCAATGCATACCAGCAGAAAGCATTGCCTTCTTCTCTTTCAGACCAACAGTGCTCATGGTGGTTGCTTGGAGCCCTGATTTAAGAAAGTGTTTGATCACAAGAGAGAGCTCTATTTAAACCAGTAGTGACCAATTTCGGTGTGTTTTCTGTCCCATTTTTCCCTTCTTTGACATTAGGTACACGTGTCACTGTATAGGTCCCAAACTTTCTACCCAAATCCTTGTTTTCCAGACTCAGTTCAGATATCACAGAAAAAGTTCAAGCTGTAGCACACACTGGGACGCCTGCCATGGAGGTGTTCTGCAGTTCAAAGATCAGTCTTTGATTTCATTTTGGGGAAGAAGAGGGATTTGAAATAAGTAAGTTAGTAAATGTTCTCTGTGGAACTTCATGTCTGAGCTGAATTCTACTTTTAATTGACTGCTCAGCACAGAATATGGACTGCAGTCCAGCAGATGCAAAGCTGTTAAAACTTCCACTCCTTCATATGACTTCAAGTGCTCAAACAACCTAGAGAAGATCCTCTGTATCTCTGTACATAATGTACCTATGGGATTTATGTGGGTGGATTTGATACCTTTTTCAACCTAGAAATGAAACAAGACACACTTTCAAGATAATATTAGTATGGGAGGTAATATAAAAGTGGATTTTTATTGAAGGCCTTCAGGGACTGTTATGGAAAAATGTCCACAAAATCTCACCCCCCACAGGGGTGCATGCAGTTTTATAAATTTGGTAAATTAGCATTATTGACAAAAAAGCTCCAATTAGGAGCACAAGTGGTGATGCAATACCCCCTCAGTCCAAGCCCCTTGTAAGTCCTCCCCCCATCAGATGGGTCTGTACTTTGTTGATGAAAATGTGTCTGAAGAGCTGGTTTTTGGCCTTGGTTTCTGAGAACAAAGATAGGAGAGGGGCTTTGGAAAATGTTTTGTCTTTCTACCTAGGTAAAGGGCATGGAAAAGTACTGGGGAAACAAGCTAGAATACAATAATCGTCTATAGAGCTCCAAATATATGTGTCAAAAATACAAAGAATATGTAAAAGAAAAAAAGACGGAAATCAGAACAGCATCAAGCCTCCTTCCTTTCAGTGTTGGTCACTTGCATCCTCTGGCTTTGTTTCAGAGGATTTTGTCCCTGCTTATGGTTGGGAGTGGGAGTACCAGGACTTCCCATAAACCTTGAAGCTACTGATGGCTTTTAAACAAATCCAAGCCAAGCAACTGAAAAGTATCCTCCTTTTGGATATGACTGTATGTTGCTTATTCCCCTAGAGACATTCCTTGATGGTTTGTCTGTACTGGAGCAAGGACTTCCATAAATATACAGGGATCTTTATTTAAATTTTTCATTATCTCTGACCTGTCCCTTAGGTTTTACCTGACTTGGCAGGATCTCTCTGTTCCTCTAGTAGGAAAAATGATTGCCAACACAGGAGTAACTGATGTATGCAGAACTCATCTAAAGGTATTAAAATGTATAGGAGGTTGTGCAAAATGACTGCAAAATGTGTGTTCAGGATGATTTGTCTCTATGAGCTGTGACATGGAAAAAGGCTTCCCCCACCTTGGTGGAGTAGTATGTCTCTTTTCAGAAAGTCCAAGAAGGATTTAGGTAAAAAGAACAGGTAGTTAGCTAGGGCTTTGGTTTGGAAAATGGTATCAAACTCACAAGGTACAGAAATTTTCTGCACAACCTCTGCCTAAATTAACAGATTAGAATAACATGTTAAAAAATCCCAAGTCTAAGCAGACATTGTTTTGGCAATGCTCAAACTCTTCAAGGCAGTAACAGACTGGACTGGAACTGGAGGATTGCAGAGCTCTGGGTCGCTATGAACACACTTGTTTAACACTGGAGCAAACATGGTCTGTTGTTAGTACAAACAGAGATCCCATTGATGAATGTCTTCAGCATCCCCTTTGGGCTAAGCCTTCTTCCTCTCAGGCTTGATTAACAGACCTCCCATGCATTCAACCCATGATCTCAACTCTGGCCTCGAATTTATTTATTATATGCCATGTTTAGGTAATAAATAAAGCACAATGTAACTAGTGCTGCCTTCTTTGAGTCCTGCTGTTATTTTCTCTTTTAGAAGAATATTCAGTTCTATTTTTGACTTTGCCTAGGGCCCCCCTGTGCTCCAGCTGTGTTTTTTTAACACCCAATACCACTTTGCATTACATTTGCTTACAAACCAGTGCGTGTCCTGGTGCCCTACATTAAACCTAATGACCCTCTGTGTAACCAGAGAAAATCAAATCACTGTGAGGACATCAAAGAAGCACAAATTCCATAGGCTTGAGTATAATAAATTGAAACAGATGTGTCACAGAAGTTACCGAGTTGAGGTTGAACAGACTGAGCAAAAACCTGGGAGCTCCATAGTGAGCCTTGCGGCAATTTGATTCCTTAGGAAGTAGAAAGAAATCAATAGAAATTTAGTCATCCATTTTCACAAAGGCCCTACTTCATTTTGGTTTCGACCTTCCTGTCCAAGTTCCTGTCACTGTTAGGTGGCATTTGTCTCTAAAAATAAATAAGAGTTATTCTTGCCCTTCCATCTACAAAAGCTTGATGTGATTTTCATTCTGGTGTTCAGATAAACAGCCCACTTTCTAATTTAATGGATGCTTTAGCAGAAATATTTTTTTATATAATACAGTTAAAAGGCATTTATTTTATTTTTTTCTCATTGTGTGTATGCATTTTCCCTCTCTTCCTCTAGTTTTTATAACATACACACATGAAGCCCTTACAATAAGAGACAAGACATCGTGATGTCAGGATCTTACAAGTTCTATCACCGCATTTGTTTTGGCTGGCAAACATATGTCACGGTGCTCTTTGTATGTTAACAAGGCAGAGAAGTGCTAATTAGAAAAAAATCCCCTCTGCAGAGTGTGAGAGCCCTTTTGGCAGTAGCAGGAGTGGAGATAGCTGAGCTGTGGTGCAAACTCAAGCTCTTTTAAAGCCTCTCATGTGCTGGGGTGTTGGACTGAGAGGAAAGTGAGGAGCAAGTGGATGTGCTGTTCCTCTCTGATTCCCAGCCCAGCTCTTCCCACTCCAAATCCAGGGCTGGTTTGTGTTGCATTAGAACAGGAAATTCTTTCTACAAAAAGATGTGTAATGGAGAGGTTACAAAAATTTTAACCATCTATATACAGGTTCCTTTTAAATGTATTTTTAATGCATGTAAAAATCAATAATTTGCTCCTTTTTAATGTATTTTTCTGGAGATAATGAGGCCACCTTTAAAGCTGCTGGATCTCCTTTCCTCTCTGGGGCTGAGAAACCCTGGAACCCTTGAGAGTTGGCAGCCTGGTGCAGCCTCAGCAGCTCAGCACACCAGAGTTGAACTTTCCTGAATTAAAACTCTCTTCTCCTAGTTTTATCATTTACACCATCAACTCTGGAATAATTTCTAGAAAATCCTTAAGAATTCAGCAATTACAAATGTGCTTTTCAGCTTCCCTGCCCTTCTTAACTGGATATTTGTTTGCTTGCTACGATGTTTACAGTGTAAACATTGAAGCATTTGTGTGTGCAAAGAAGGAACTTTGAGCACAAAAACCATAAACCAGCAAGGCAAATAGCACTCCAAGCCAGAGTAAAGGATGAATTTCATGCTGTGGTTCCAATTATGTGCTTTCCAGGCTTCGGTATCTGAGGTAAATTTTCCATTCCAAACCTTGTTTTCAACCTCTCTGAAGAATGACCCAGCCAATTGCAGGAGAAGGAATCTACTGATGGTAGATTTAGGGATCAAGTAGAGGTTTTGTCCCCTTTGTTGATTTGGGTTTGTTTTGATTAGTTTTTCTTCCTCATTTAATGAAAACCTAGGGAAGAATAGTTTATCATTTTTTACTGGCTTTTTTTTGGTGAAATTTGTACATTTCGAGATTAAGCTGTGACCCTCTAAACTTTATATCAAAATCTGGAATTTAAAATACGTACTTTTAATTTCCTTTTGAAAAATAAACTTGGTTTTAATCTAAAATACCTCAGGCTGATGGTTCCATAATTGTTTTCTGTGCTGAGACTAAGATCTTATTGTTGTTCACTACTTGGAGTATTTGGTCAAACCTTGTTTTTCTGAAATAAGAGTGCTTGATTTTGAGTTTTTTAAAAGTGAGATTTTAAGATTAATCTGCACATATTTAATATGTGAAAAATTAAATGGTGGCAAGAACTGAAAAACGTGGATGTGGAGCTTTTCTGTGCAGTGTAGCTGCACAGATCTGGAACTGTTGCTTTATGTTGTACTCTGACAGTATTTTGCATGATCCTTGCCAGTGCTTTGCTTTGTATGTTCATAAATCTTAATTAATACTGAGATAGCTAATTCACAGAGCTCTTCTGAAATTTGTGATTTGACAGAGGCTGATGCTCATTCAGGCCTTTTGATGGTCTGTGCTTTGTGCTTCTCCCCAGCAGTGGCAGTCAGTTTCTGGTGAACAGTAACTGTCAGCAACAAATTAATTATCTTATTTATTTATGTATTTATTTATTTATTAGGAAAAAGCAAACCAAACTGTGAGGCTGGAGGAGGCATTTGCTCTGTTTTGCAGAGGGCCACATAAATTGTGTAGTGCCTCGAACATCACCTTGTGCACAAGTTTCATAGGCTTGTCTTTAAGCTGTTGTCGTGTTGTGTCAAGGTGTCCTGACATTGGGGAGGTTCCTGAACCACAATGGATTTTTGCCATTCCCTTTCTTATAAAAAGCATTAAAAAGCTGTTGTTTCACTTAAATATCAGACAAAGTGACCTCAGCCTAAGGCGAGCTTTTAGAAAATGTAAAAAAAGTGACTCTGAAATCTTCCACATGCAAAAGGAAATTGTTGATCAATTGTGGTGTTTGAAATATGTTTGTATTTTATATAAGACAAAACTAGGTATCCGTGGTAATCTTTTTAGAGAAAATAAATATTTTTGATGGAGAAGCATAAAAACTGTATTGATAGAATTTTAGTCTCTGAATTTTAAGCTGCTGTTTATGCTCATGCTATGTTGTTCTGAGGTAATTTCACTTGGAAAAGCACTGGTTTTTGTGCTGCAGACAAGTAACAAAACCTTTGAACTGCAGAGAGGAACCTGAAAGGCTCGATACAGGCAACATATGATATCTCCTACTAACTTACTCAGACTGGTAAATCCTGATACCAGAGATCTGTAAACACGGTATTATTTCAGTTAGACTTTTTTTTTCAAATAAAAGTGGCACTTATGGAAATTCATAAACAATGTGGGTTGGGGTGTGTTTATTTTGAAAGTATATAATGGAAAATATCTGTGAGGGGGAAAAATTATCAAAAAAAAGAAAAAATAACTCTACCCTTTTCTTAGTGTTCGTAATGCTTTGCAAATTTTAACAAAGTTAACCAGAAATAAAATTTTTGACATGAAAATGAAGGTGAAACATTTTCTTTTCCTACAAACAGGTTGGAACAGATGTAGTTTTTCCTCCAAGCCTTTCTAATGCATTTTTAAGAAAAGCATCCTATACTGACATGATCAGATAGAAATTGCTTAATTTAATGTAGCATGTATGTATTTTATGTATGTATGTTTATGTATGTACCTGCATCCAGAGGTGGCATTTCTTACAAACTGAAATACCCCAGGGAATTTCTGGAAAGCTTGGCAGCTGGCAGGGAAGGGAGAAATGGCAAAGGAGCTGTGAAATTCATGGCTTGGAGTGTTGGAGTGAGTGAATGGGCTGCTGTGACGTCTTGCCTTCATCTCGGGATGGGGGAGCGAATCTCGATGCTGGCTGGCTCCAACCCCTGCCTCCCCTTGGCGAACGTCAAGTATAGCCACCCCCCAGCCTCTGCCCTCGGCAGGCGAAAGAGGTAGCGGTTTTGGCCAGGCTCGATGGGGTCGAGACCAACCGATATGGCTAGTCCGTGGACTCGCACCGAAGACAGGGATAAAGGAAAGGAGGGAGGGCTCTCTTACGTGGTTTTCCAAGCTGCTTTATTCCCCGCACCAGAAGCAGGGTTGTGCCGACCCGGTGGGAGTTGCCAGGCAAGCCTGCTGCAAGGGGAATCCCCATGCGCGATTTGTAACAGTTGCAACCTCCAGGGAAGTGGCAGGAAGGAGCGGGAGCAGTCCAGGCAGCGCAGGACGGTCCGGGGTTGTTGCAGGAAGAGCTACGCTGTGGTCTGGTGTCAGTGCGGCAGCAGGAGGTCTGCTGCCTGCTCAACTCCCTGCTGCCACACTGGGATCACGGAGGAGCGGGATGAGTGGGCTCCAGCTGTCCAAGATGACATCGGGGTGGAGCGGAGGCGCTGCCGTCCAGAGAAGCAGCGGGAGCCCTGCAGGAGTGGTGGGTGCTGCACGGGGCCCGGCGCAGCTTGTTGGGACCGCCGCAGAGCAGGGTGGATCGGCTCCGGCGTCGCCATGGCAATGGAACAGGCAGATGCGGCAGGCTCGGGCTCGTGCCGGCTCCGGCGGTGCAGTGAGTGTCTGTGCCACGCAAGCAGGCTCGAGCTCTGGCGAGGGTGCAGGCGGCAGGAGCTGCTTTGGCAGCTTCGGTGATCTGAAGCGGCGGGAACGGGGCGGACCGCGCCCAGGAGGTGGTGTAATGCGGAGTTGGCAGCTTAAACAACCACACGGGAAAGCCGGGGACAAAGACAAGCGGGCTCCTTTTAAAACCCAGGCTTCCCACCTTGCGGGCGGCTCCCCCCTGCCTGCGGGGCAGCTCGGCAGTGAATCAGGGCTTGCTGCGAAGAGGATTTTTGGGGGTGAAACCAATAATTGAGAGGGAATATCATAACTGGCAGCGAATGTTCTCGATTATGGGTGTGACCTGGCACAGATAGACTGTTTTGCTGGGGCTGGGTTTCAGTTATGGACATGGAAAACTCGAGAAAGCCCTCAGGAGTGACCTTTATGAGGGACTGAAAAAGGGTGAACCAGGGAGTAAACCACTGTGACATTTTTGAATACATTTCTAAACGGTCCAAACCTTCTAACCCCACTGCCACACTGCTGGACAAAGAGCTGGTATCCTGCTTGGTGTCTGTCTTTGGAATTTGGCTTAAAAAGTCTTCTTCAAATAGGATGTCTGTCTTTGGAATTAGTTTGGCTAAAAAAGTCTTCAAGCTGATGTGATTTTTTGGTGATCTCGTTGTAGCCTGTTGAAATCTGTGAGTGAGCCTGGAGAGTCCGTCTGAAAAGACTTGAAGGGATGATGGGACCTACAAAAAACACACTCGCTTCATTTGAGATGGGGAAAGAGGAGGAACCTACAGGTGAAGCAGAGGTTGATGAAATAGCATTTTTTAAAACAACTTTATAATAAATATTTTCTCACTTTGCCAACATACCTCAAAACTGCTTAGAATAGGTTCAAAACTTCTTTAGACCCAGAAACTTCTGTATAGATTCTGATCTGAAAAAACACCCAATGGATAAAATCCTAATACTTGATGGCATTTTTTTTCCCCATTGACTTCAACGGAGCAGCTTTTTTTTTCCTCTGTATGTATTCGTCATCCTGTACCAATGTAGGAGTAAGTAGTAGTCACAGAATTTTGTCCTCAGACTTTGACAGATAATAAAGTATGACTCATCATTTCTAGTTATTCATTTCCCGCTGCTTCTCTCTGATTTTTTCTTTTTTCTTTTTTTTGTATTTCAAACCCAAAACACATTAGTTATTTATGGGGCAGAAAGTTGTATCCTCAAAAGTCTATTTCCCAGTAAAAGCATCTCTTTGACATGAAATTAAGCAGGGTAGTTATGATAGTCTTACAGACGTGGATTTTAGATTTTGAAATTGAAAATTCTTTAGCTTTTCCTCCTCTTTTAATAATTAGTAGTTAATCAGTGTTTTCAAACTCACTAAGCTTTTACCTGGTATCAGATGCTGATGAGACCTACTGTGATCATCATAATTTGTGCCCTTTAAAAAAGGCTGAAATCTTATGTGGTTTTGGTATCCTTGTCATACAGCACCAGGTAGAGATTAAGCTGAAAATCAATATAGTTAAACAAGACTGGGCATATTAAGATCTCTGGGTAACTTCTCTGATCTCTGTAGATCCAAATGCATAATTGGCATTAATATTGATAGAAGTTATGGGCTTTAGCTCAAGGACATAAGACCCAACTGAAAATTAAATATTCATGAAAGAGTGTTATAATTAGCATTCCAGGCAGCATGTTGTTGAAAATTTGCCATAGTTTAATCCCTCATTTTGAGGTAATGGCAATCTTTTCATTATGTTATGGGCTAAATTCACTGGAAGAAATGGATACAAAGTGGGAATTCTTAAAGAGACATCTGTCTTCAGTCTGTGGCTCTCATAATAATTAAATGTATTAATTTTCTGTATCAATCCATCAGGTTTCCAGGACATGGATGAAGTGGGGTTGATGTAAAGATTGCTTTGACCTTAATCCACTTGTTTGGTTTTTACTAAGTTCAGTTGCCTGCAATTTAAGAACATGTTTTATGTTTTTTGAGGATGACAGTGTATGCTAGAGATTTCAGTGTTTTTAAGGCAAGTAGGGGGTACTAGATTATCCATGACTGATGTATAGCATAGATAAAATCCATGGCAATCACACATTTTAGACTGAGTGGTATTTTAGTAGGATTTATTGCAGTAAAAGCATATTTTTTATATTTTTGAAAGTTTTATTATTTTAAGGGCAGTTTGTAATAGCTGAAACTTGTACAAATTATTTTTGGTCAACTCATCTTTGTGAACAAGACATCTCATACTTGATCTTTTCCATTTTGATCAGTATCAACACATCAGCTTTGATCTGCTTTTTCCATGCTCGCTGGCACTGAGCTGCACAGGGCACTGAGTGTGGTATCCATGGAATTTCCTTGCTGGTGTTTTCAAAATCCATCTGTCTGATTTGTGTGAGATTAGCTGTTTGGGAAATGTAGGTAAGTGCATTGAGAGGCCCTGCTAATCTTGCCTGCACACAGTGGTGGAACAGCAGCATGGCATCTCCTTGGGATCCTGCTTGTTCTCCTTTGTCTGACATTAATGGTGAGGGTGTCAATTATATGTATTTAAACTTTGCCAACCTGTAAATGATTCAGCAGATTAAATGCCAGTTTCACATGAATATCCCAAAAGGTAATTATATCATCACAGAACAAGAGAACAGTGGAAAAGTTCTTTGTAGCACAAATCACCCAAATGCTGGAACAAATTTAGTTCCTCTTTCATGTAGGAGTGAACTTGGTTACACCTGTGGGTTTTCTTTCACCATTGTTCTATTTTGTGAACTTTTAAGAAAAACCTAACAAATCACTCTGTAACTTGTGTAATTAAAAGCATGCAGATGACTTTGTAGACTCAAGCCATATGGATGGATATTCAGCCTTTCTTTGATACAGTTCTGTAGATAGGAACTACCTGATATAGATGGAAGCAGTGTTTTACAGAGTTTGAGTTTTGGACTCCTATGAAAACGCATTGTAGCAGAAATCTGTAATACATACAGATTGTAAGACTTGTATGAGCAAAATATGAAGAGGAAGAAAAGGCTGTGGAAGCACCAGAAGGAAGACATGGTAGATGAGGCAAGGTTCAAAACACAGAGCAGCAAGATCCCAGCACAGTGACATAAAGGCTTGTAAGACACTTAGATGGGGAAACAAAGGACAGAAAAAAAAAAATGAACAGATAGAAGCTGTTAGGAATTGAAGAAGGGAAGATAAGAACACGACTGCAACCCTGGGACATCCAGATAAAGGGGAAGAAGACAGTAAATATATGAAAATGTGCAAAAATAGCTTCTCCTTTTTAAGGACAGCTCTGGAGACAGGAAACACTGAGAGCTGGAGTCCCCTCTGCTCCATGACAGGATAGGTATAACTATGGGGCAGACCACTTCAGTCCAGGTGTTTCTGTGCTTGCAAATGTGTGTGTGTGAAAAAATAAGTGCAAATTATTTTATTCAGTCTTTTAATGTAATTTATTATCATGTGTTATGTTTTTTCTCTTACAGAGGCTTTTCTCCATTCATCTTTGTTGTCAAAGTCAAAACATGGTCAAAATATGGCTATGATATTCCAAGCAAATATTATTATAGCCTCAACAGTTGGCCTGATTGATCTATAAATAATATCAAATTCCACTTTACTGCTGGGGAGTCAGTGCAGTTCAGACAGCCAAATGCATATGGGTTTAAGAATGATGGCTCTGTAATGTCTGTAATGCATTTTATGTAGTTATATCACAATTACAGTTAAAAAGTGTGGAAATGTCAAAAGCTTGATATTTCTCTGAAGGCCAGCAAAACAATTTTTTCCTCTCTCCTTTCTGTTTTTGTTCAGTTGTGTTTTGTTGAGCATCTCTAATTACAATGACTTTTAAAAGTGCACTTGCACAGCTAATCTTCTTGTAGCTTTTTCTCCTAGTTAGATGAGTAGCCACAGAGCTCTTCCTGTGAAATATATAAAATGTGGAATTGGGCTTTGCTCCTTGATTATAGTTCTCCCATTACATGATAATTACAGTTTATGATTACAGGTATCAAAATTAATTACAACATTTCAGCTGCACTGTTTTATACAATGATGCTGCTATTTACATGACACTGTACAAATCCTTGGAAATAGATTGGCAGAAAATACAAGTAAATTTCGCTTCTCGTGGAGTCTTTGCTTGGGATTCAGTCAGCATTTGAAGGGTGAAGGATGACTGAGGAAACAAGAGTGTGGAGCACCAAATATGATTCACTGACCAGAGCAGTGACATACTGAGTTTTGCTGTGTGTACAGAGCAGTGGTTTTGACAATGGCATTGCTAAATAAAGAATTGGGGAAGATGAAGAAGTTATTTCAGAACCTCCAGATTTTTAGAGGTAGCTGCTTGAGCAAAAGTCAGAGGGGCAGGGCTTGCTTTGGTTACCTGGACATTTGTCACTTTTCCTTCTCCAGTAGCTCTTTTGCTGGGACTACAAACACATTCCATATAAATACAGCAGATGTGTGTGTGCATTGCTTCTTTGACTATCTTTATGATCAGTTCTTTAATGTTGAAGTATGGCGAATTCTCCTATCCCTGGGAGGCCAGGTTGGACAGGGCTTGGATCAACCTGGTCTAGTGGATGGTGTCCCTGCCCATGTCCCTGCCCAGGTTTCTTCCGATGTAAATAATTTTGTGACCCTATGACCATATAATCCCTATATTTAGCATTTTATTTATGTCTCATTATTTGACTTTTTTGCCTTTATGTAATATTGTCTTATTTGCATGTGGTTTTTTTATGTCAGCTCTCATTAAAATAAATGAGGGTACTTTTGCTCATTTGAATGGCAGTTAGTGTCAAAACAAAATTTGTTAGAATCTATTCTGCCTTGTAATGAAACTTGCAATGCTATATTAGCTGCATAACCAAGAACATTATGAAAATGAACTACTGCACCTGCTCAGTACTTAATATTCATTCTTGCAGAAAAATACCTGGCTCATTTCAAATATTTTACCCACAATACCCAAAGACCTATCCTGAGGATGCTTGGTAGAATAAAATCTAGTCATTTTAATTTAGTGTCTCTCTTTAATTTTAGGGAGCAGACACAACCTCAAATTAGGCTACAGTCATATTTTGTGAGGTTCCAGTATGCAAAGCCATTTAATGAATTTCAGTGGTTTTCTGATACCTGGATGTACTAAATTTTAGGCTGCTGAGATCCAAAGAGAGCCAGTGACTCTGAAAATCTGTTTATAAAACAAGCAGCAGCTCAGCCTTGCATATCATACTGCTGCTATGAAAAAAAAACCAATAGCATTTTGAGGTTAACGAATCTTTTATTTAAATGAGATGTCACTAAGCAGATATTAAGTATATCTGAGTCTTGACAAGTTTTTATGTATTTTAATCCCAAGCCATGGTTGCTTGCAGAACACTGAAGATTACACAGGAATTCTAAATACACCTGATCCCTAGAGCCACTGAAGCTCATGACACTTTATCAGCAATCTTATTAAATGTGCAGAACTTCTGTCTGGCTTTGCTTTGCCACACTTTGTGAGCAGGCAGTCTGAAAGGGCAGTGATATGTCTATAACAGAGCCCATAAAGAATAATGGAGAAATGAAGGAATATGTGATGAAACTGAGATGCTTTTGAGCTGTACCTGCCTATTGTCCCAAGGTGACTCTATGCCCACATGTGTGAGTGGTATAAAAAGCTCTGGACTTTGTCACTGCAGCTGGCTGGTGTGTTTGAGACCAGCAGAGTGACAGGGGCCTGAGCCTATCAGCCTCCAGTGCAGTTTGGGGATAGACCAAGATGAAAAATGTCACAAACCCATTCAGCTGCCAGGCACAGGTCTTGCCTGGTGATAGAGCACATCTCCTCAGGAAGATTTATACATAGATTCGGGAGCAAACAGTTCTCTTTTAAATGATATCTTGGAAGCTTCACGTGCACTTTGGCTTTGGGTTTACCCTGCAGTTTCCCCTCGACTGCATTTTTTTGTAATGACAACATTACTGTTTTATTGTGAAATACCATCCTTATCTGGCATTGCTGCTACTCTTTTGTTATGGATTTGTGAGTGCTGTGTTGTAGGAAGGATGGTTTCTTTTCATTCTTCCTCATGAAAAACAGTTTAACTACCTATTACCCTTAAGAATGCTACTTCCCCACTTCATTTTTCAAAGTATTTTTTAGTTTCTTCTGGCTGGTGTTTTTTGTAAACTCTGTAGAAGTATCTTCCATCTCTGCCACCTCCCCTGCAGTCTGGCCAGTGATTAGTCCTCCTTGCTGCTGTCACTTGGGACAGTTTCTATTCACAACTTTGATCAATGGGTACATGCATTTACTGCTGCAGCTTTTAGCTTTCAGTCAGCTTGTGCAGCCAGTCCAGTTCCCTTCGCCCCAAGGTTTGGGTACCTGGCTCTGCAGCAGCATTGGACTCTTCCTGTGTTAGCCAGGCAGCTCTCTGAGGATTAATTTAATGTTAACTCATGTCTCCCAACACTACAGCTGAAGCTTCTAGTAGTCGTAGTAGCAGTAATGAAAACTAAAATTAAGAAATCAATACCAAGGAGCCCATCTCTTCACATCATCATCTAAATTTGACTTAGAAAATCACTGATTCTGCTCAGAACTGAGATTTCATTTGTTTTTTCCTCTTCATTTTAAAGTTTCAGGGTTTTTTCCCCCCCTCATTTCTAATATTAGACCTTAGCTAGTATTGAGCTTTTTTGCAATGCCATATTATTCTGCATTTTAACAGTTGAATTTGGAACCTGCAGGGGGCTGGTCTAACAGTATACACTTCAAAAAATGAACCCTCTTGAAACAGAAACAAAAATACATTTCCATGTGTACTGAGCTTGAAAATGAGGAGGCAGGCTGTGATTTGAGGGGTTGATGCGTGACAATGCTCGAGGTATTTTTGATACAGCCAGTATCAGAAACTTTTTTCATGTGTGCCAAAAGGCCTTAATTATTCCTATCAGAACATGAAAGGAATATTGGCCTCAGTTATCATTTGTAGCATATTGCATTTTAAGAAGCTGGAGAATGAATATATGCTAGAGAATGTCTCAACTTCCAGCACTGGCATTCCCTAATTGAATAACTGGAGCAATAGCTTAGGGAAAGAAAGAGGGAACCACTTTCCTGAGTGTTTTCTCAGTTCTGTGTGAAGGTTTGAATTAGTTTTAGGGGCTGAAAAACTTTTTTTTTTCTTAACTAGAAAATATTTTTGCTAAATATCATGTTTTAAAAGAAAATTATTAGTGTGGTGAGTAGAATTTCTGTAAAGCTTTCTTTCTTTCTTACTTCCCTCTTTTTTCATTTTAAATTATTTTTTCTTCCAGGAAATTTGTAAAGTGGCTAGGATGTAATTTTATTTTTTTTTTTCCTGTAAGGATCATCTATTCCTTAAACCTAGGAAAACCTATTTTAAAATATATGTTGCTTTATATGGACACATGCATACAAATGCTGCATAAGATGTCATATAAAGTGTTTCATCCTACAGATGAAACACTTTATATGACATTTTATTTTATTATTTGATTCAATTATAGAACTTTTTTTTTTTAAATACACAATAACCACTGGAAAAGAGAATAGTTGAGGAATACAGTAAAGTAATTCTCATTATAACTTTTAGATGTCATGAGGTTTTCTGTAAAATTCTCCTCAGTTCCAGTTCATCTCTTCATACCAAAGGAACCATGTTTTGGTGGTCTGAACAAAACTTGCCCCCTTTTTTGTCAATAAAGAAAGCATGGCACAAAGCTAAGCCTGGCTTAGGAGTGGACTCTGTACCATCTGCTGAGCCATAACCAGAGTAGCAAAAATAATCCTCACAACTGGAGGGTTGTTGTAAGACATGTCCTTTGCATAGAATTAGTTTTTTGCCCAAATTATATTATGCACATGAAGAATGATTACAGGCGAGCCCCAAGACTAAAAAAGATTAATTAAGGGCCTATTATTAGAAGCTTCTTTTGCATAATCCTATTCGTTTGTTCATATGTTCCTTTTTCCCCATATGTGTCGGAGTGTATTTACTATGTTCACGTAGTGGAGTACACTGCTGTTTATTTGGGAGTTTTTATGTTGGTTTATTTTAGCTTTATTTGCCAACATAATTTCAGTCCCTTCTCCCTCTCCCAAGATGGATTTACTATAGGTATTGCATAGAACAGTTAGTAGTTATGAGGAGCTACACAGAGCATTAGGCCTCTTCCTCTGGTTCAGACTCTCACTGCTGGCACATCAGGGTTATTAAAAATCAAACAAATGTAAAAGGCTGAGTTTGGTGCTGCAAGATTTATCACTCAGGGTAAATGAACAGTTGTCACAATGTCGTAAATGTGATAGGCTCCAAGTGCTGCCTTCAGGAAAACAATTTACGGGGCTGCCACAGTCCATTTCTTAGAAAGTATGCAGAGAGTTTCCCTTAAAAAAATTAATTGCATTGAACATTGAATTTTAAGTATTTGGATTTCTTGAGGCAGGGCTATGAATCTGTTGGGTTTTCTCTGTTCCTACTGTGGCTGGCATCCCCTGGTTGTCACACTGGAGGTACATTTAGTGCAAAGCTCTGCTTCAAGATGCCACAGCTCGTGGCACATTAATGTACCAGAGACAAATCCTTGTTTGCAAGGAATACTAATGGCAACACTGGGGAAAACGTCAGAAACTATTTGTTTTATAAATCCAGAGTAGGATGTGGACATTATAATCTGGACTGCTCGTAAGCTTTTCAGTGTGTGGATGTGTTGGGGGTTGGATCTGTTTCTTTTGTGTTTGTGCAACTTTTTTCTGGTGGTTTGCCTGGTAACTAATTGCTGGGTACTTATGGGTACTTGACTGAAACAAAAGGGAGCAGCAGGTTTTTCCTGGGGAGCAGCAGTGAACAGGACAGTTCGGTCTTAAGGGCACTGTTCCGAAAGGACGTCGGAGCACCAGAGGATGACCCTGTTTTGTTTTCCATTGGATTTCTTCCTGGAGGAAGACTAGACTCATCTCGTCACCACTGGACTTTCTACAGGACCATCTCCACTCCACAGAACTGCATTTATTACTCCAGGAGGATTTCATCTGGACTGCTTTTAACACCCTGACACCCAGGGTGTCAGGTCACATCCCTGACTCTGTCAGGGTTTTTCCAGGGTTTTGTTTGTTTTGTTTTGCTTGTCACTCGGTGCTATTACATTTGTATTTTCTCCTTTTTATTTGTTTAATATTCCTAGTAAAGAACTGTTATTCCTATTCCCAAATCTTTGCCTGAGAGCCTCCAATTGCAAAATTATAATAATCTGAAGGAGGAGGTTTTCAATCTCTATTCAAAGGGAGATTCCAGCTTTTGCTGGCAGATACCTGTCTTTCAAACCAGGACAGAAAGTCATCTTTTGTGGGTGCTTAGACCCAAGGTTATGGGGAGTGTAGGGGAATAATCCAGTATTCTAGCAGTTGGTTTTTCTTAGCTTTTGATGGCACTTTGAACCTTAGTCTGGAAAATTTTTTTGGAAGTAATAACCAAATTATACACATTGGAAGCGAGGACATGGGCTCCTGAGTGGCTGTCACACGTGGGAAATGCTCCATGGGGCAGCTAATGGAGCTGAACAGAACAGAAGGGGACATGCACAGAGTGGGCTGGGGCTGGAGCTGACTGAGGAGTTGCTGCCTCTTCTGTGCTTCCCATTAAAAGCAAAACCTGTAGGCACACAGTCTGTGGTGATTGGAATGGGGCTGTGGCCCAGCCTCATTCCCAATGGGTGCAGCTGTGAGAAGCAGGTGAGCAGCACTGACAGTAATGAGCCATGGAGTGCCCAGGGGCACTGACCAACCACCAAAGGGAGCAGAGGGCACACAGGGGCAGTGCATGAACATGAGGGGTATAAAAGGCTGGGCTAAAGAACAAGAAGGGCAGATGATTGCAGCCTTCTGAAGTGCTATGGTGTTACTCTGTATGGTTTGAAGCTTTCTGAAATTGTGTGGTGATACTCTGTGTGTCCTGGCTGTCTCAGCTGTGGCATATGCTGTGACAAAAATCACGTGTGTAGCACTAGCTCTGAAGACCTATCTGAGCAACAGCTGTTCCACACTTGAGATCCTGAGCTTTCTAAAACTCAATCTGAATGTTTAATTCTTTTTACTTGAAAGTGTCATTCCTGCTCTTGGTACAAAATTCTCCCCTTGAGAATACCTGGCCTATAGAAGAACTGTTTTGTTCTGGTGCTTTTTCTTAGGGATGAGAAAGATAATATGAAGCAGAAAGTAGGAATGTGAAACACCTTCCCCCACCCCTTTTTTACACACACACAGTTGTCTTCCCTGTTTTGACTTAATAGAATGTGCCTAGTCACAGAGGGAAAGAGCAAAAGATAAAGCAGGATTAATCACAAAGTAATATATCTGTGTACAAAAGGTTGGGCACTTGTCACAGGTTTTATGTCAGGCAGAATAAAGCCAGAAGTATCTACCTCTTCAGATGTCAATGTTTTTAGGTAGAAAAGCAGTAACTGGATGTTTTTTTTTTGGGGGGTAGTTTGCTTCACACTTGCACTCAAATATTAAAAAAAGAACAAACAAAACCCTTTAATATAATCTAGAAAATATTTACAGAACTTACCTGTCTGTGCATCAAACCAAGATTTTTCTCTTCTGTTGCCAGTGAATAGAGACTGTTGGCTCACTTAAACAGAAGAGCAACAGGAGTTCTATTCCTAGTCCTCAGCACTGAAATCATCAATTTCCAGTGTAACCTCTCTCCTGCCATCTTAGTACATCTAAATCACTGAAAGGTTTTACAGCTTTCACCTTTTTTAGGCTATAATCATGGGTCTGTACTTTACTGGTTAGCTATATGCTGTAGCTATAGGTAGGTACCTATATAAGGTATTCTTAAGGCAGAATGTACATTTGTTAATGTACTTATAGAAAGGAGGAGATAGAAAATAAAAAGTAAAAGGAATTGTACTTTCTCTCTTTCTCGTCCAAAATAATTTTTCTTTACAAAGAGCTTTGGTGTTTGTGGGGTTTTTTGCTGTTGTTTTGCTTCATTTTGGTTTGTTGGTTTGTTGGTTTGTTGGGTTTTTTTGGGGTTTTTTTTTGGTTTTTTTTTTTTTTTTTTAAGAAAGTAAAACAAAGGATTATAGTGATAGATAGAGAAACTGTGCCCTGCCTGATTTTGGTGATGCAACAGGTGCTGGTGAAGAGAACAGCTCTTTGGTAGATAGCTGGTTTTCAAATACTATCTACAGGACAAATCCTATTTAAGAGGTTAAATTTCCCCAGACAGTTGGAGCTTGTGGGAAGTAATCTTTTGTCATTTTCATCTTGAACTTGCTGCCTGAAGATGGAACATTTCCTCTGGTGTGAGTGATCAACTGCAGAATGAAAGGATGCTATGTGAAACCAAATCCTGGCCTTCAGCTTCTTTGTAGAAGAAGCTTCATTTTCATTTCTATCTCTCTGTAGTCTTTTTTTATAGTTGACTCTGGGGTTGATTCTTTATTTTTTATTTCCCCCTTTTGTCTTGGAAACAAAGATCCAGCTTGGGCTCTGCCTGGGACATTTCAGGAGGACAGAGATGAATTGTCCCCAGAGCTCCTTGTGGACCAGCTGGGGTAGTTCAGTTTGGCAGTCAGGTGCAAGAGATTTTTCTTGGAGTTCAACCAGAAGGTTCTGCCCATGTGCTCTTTTTCTTAATTTCTATACTCTGGTTGGGGTTTTTCTGTTTGGTTATTTGCTTGGGATCTGGGAGTATGAAAGCTAAAACTGTTGTTCCACACACACACCACCACACCAGGCAGTCCTTTACATTGGATTCTCACCTCACTGCATAAAACCCACTCATAAGATTTTGATGAGTATTGAGCATATCCATAAAAGAAGAAACTGATTCCTTTCTTAATTTTCCTTTGTTTTCTGTCCTGAAGGAATCATTACTGCTTATCCTGAAGCGTGTCTGGCTGAAGCTTCTTGAGTTGAGGCTTGCCAAGGGTTTTTCTCTTCTCCTAGCCTTGCTATATTATTTCATCATAGTGGATGCCTTGATTACTTTTCTGTCTGCCTGGTAAAATCTCTGCATTGAGAATGATCTGTCTTCCGTTTGCTGTTCTTTCTCATTAAAGCAAAGAAATTGCTTTTGTCTGCTGGCTTTTAAACATATGCATGCACCTGAATGTATTACCGGCTGTATTTGGAAATTTCATTTTAACACACAGAGCCATGCCAAATTAGCATTAATGTCAGGGGAGGGAAGATGTGGAGCAGCAGCAGGAGCTTTAGAAGTGTCCTGAAGGACACACACTCTTATTTCTCTACCCCATCCCAACAGGAATGCCTGTGCTTTCACTGCTGCCCCTTATAAGTGATTTATAACAGCTCTTGTCAGGTTGTCAGTTCAGAGCTTGGTGATTTTATCCATAAGAGATCTCAATGTGGACTTTTAAAATAAGACAAAACCAAAGAGGAGGAAAGTTGTCCTTGTCAGATGAGAGCCTTGGTCTCGGGAGGGAGGTGTGTGCAGAACAGAAGTCCTGGATTCCTGCACATCTGTGCCAAATGTTCTGAGAAATAAGTATGGGATTATTGAACAATACAATGTACTGTTTGCATCCTATTTTTTCAAATAAGAGCATGGCTGCAAAATCAATGTTGCTGGACATGCTGTACCTTTAATAGAAAGGGTGGAATAGAGATATCTGTAAAACAATTTTGTGCTTACCTAATCCTGGTGTGACTGGAGAGCTCCCAGGCATAATTTAGGGATTTCTGGGAATCTGTTTTAATTTAATTTAATAAATTGACTGTGTTGTTAACTTCTGCAACAGGACTAGAATCTCTGCGGTATTGCATGGCTCATGTGCCCAAGTCTAATGCAACCTTGAAGCTTGGGATTCTGCTTGGAAGGTATTTTTTACTCTGATAAAAACTCCTAAGAATTAATCACCACTTTTGAAATTGCACATTTTAAATTTTAAAATTTGGTGGGTTTTACTTTACCTTTCCATCCTCATTCATGACTACAGAACTCAAGCTGAAATGAGAGAGTTTTTTTTTTAATGAGTTGGTTGTATTTGTTCTATAACTCAAATGAAGATAACATGTTAAGTAATGACAATTTAGATTCCCCAAGAGGAGAATTTATTCTTGCAGTCGGAAGGCAAAGCTTCTCACCAAAGAGGAGTTGAATGTTCAACCTGAGGGTGTCAGGAAGCAATCTGTGAGCACGTGGAGCATTCACACTATTGAAGCCCCACAGGAGCTGTAAATAGGACTTTTGGAACAGTTTTACACAGCCATGTTAAAGATGCACCTCACAGTGAC
The DNA here is from genome assembly GCA_013400575.1 of Peucedramus taeniatus. Lineage (NCBI taxonomy): Eukaryota > Metazoa > Chordata > Aves > Passeriformes > Fringillidae > Peucedramus > Peucedramus taeniatus. The sequence continues at coordinate 33,496 of WBNO01008756.1, forward strand.
ATCTGCATGACATAAAATAATGGGATATTAGGAGAGATGCTCAGTTTTTTAGCAACTGCCATCACTACAAAATTCTGGGCATCCACAGGGATCTAGTGGCTCTGTTTGTTTGTTCTGTTTCAAAGTAAGAGAAGTAGTGCAAGCCTTAATTAGCTGAATTACCTCATTGCTATTATTATTGTAATAATTTGAGGTAATTCTAGAAATACTGTTTTTAAAAATGCCAGAAAGAACTTACCTGGTATTTTATTTGTAGCCTTTCTCCCTTCTTGTCTCCTTCAGAGAGGATTTGGTTGGATTTTATTTTTTTTTTTTTTTTTAATTTGGGCAGGAGGGTGGATGCTGGTGTTTGCTGTGTCCTTTGGAATTTTTATATGTGCTCAACACCATGGGAACATTCAGTAGGGGTAGCAATAAGTTGTTAATAGAACTTCTAAAAAATCTCATTTTCTGTTTGCCATGAAGTTTCTTGGGTCCTATGCGGCAATCAGTGCTATAAAAAGAGACACTTTGCCATATCCATGCCACAGAGATTCCTTTATGCTCTGCCTTGTTCACTTGGCTCTGCTCTTATGGGTCTCTTCCACAGCACAGGGAAACCAAATGAGAAGAAGGAGGACCTTTTTTTGGTGAAAATCATTTAATACAGAAGTATAATTGAGTACCATATAACTGAGTACCTCACCATTTAGCAGCAAAAATTTGTTATCTACAAATATTGCTTCTGTTGTATGGAATTTGATTTTAAGCTGATAATATCTAAAGGAATTTTTATTTCTTACTGATGGCTTGATTGACATTGTGGTAAAGGATGAATGAGTAGATTCTTGTGTTAGAGGTACCAAAATTATCTTGATTTTTTTAATAGACAACTTCATGCTCAAAAAAATTGGCTTGGCAGTATTTGTGAGGACTCAGCTCACTTTGAAAGTCCAGCTGTAGAAATGTATCAGCTTATAGGGCCTTTGGAGATCTTCCAACTTACCCATCAAATAAACCTTTTATTCCTCTTAAACCAGCTGTTAGGAAGCAAGGAGAAACACAATGTTTTATGATACTGATTGAAGCAGTAATCTGGTGACTGCTTTATTCAACATATAAAGATGTGCTGATGAAACAGTGATAAGCAGTGAAATTACTGCCTCAGGTTGACAAACCTGCAATCAGTTCTATTTTTTTCCACCCCTTTAGTGGCTGCTTGTTCTTAACCTCCTTGAACAACTGTATTTTAGACTAACCAGATGTTTAATTATTTTGGTTTAATCGTTGCTAGATATTCAGTGACAAGAGGTTTCAGTGTTTAAAGGCCTGACCTTGAATTCTTAAAATCACTGATTTTGATACAAACTTGGTGTATAACGCTTGGCAACTCAGATGTTAATTATGATTGCTTTAGCATCTGCAAACCACCATGAAGTCTTTAAAAGTAACTTGATTGCATTTCACACAAGTACAGTAATCTGTCCAAGTGTATGAAATTGCAGGCTCGTGGCCACAGATGTTTCAATTTAGTACAGTATGGCAGAACAGTTTTGAGGTCCTCCTTTATGTAAATTTCACTGTAGCTTTTTTTTTTTTGGTAAGAACTTATCAGTAAAACCTGTCCATTAATTGATTTTCTGCGACAGTATTTATGCCTTGATGTTTTCAATCTGCATCAATATAGCACAATCTTCTGTTGTGTTTTCTTTTAAAAGTCACATAGAAAAAAGCTAATCTCTCTCTTCAGTCTAACTTTCGTGTGGTTGCTGTTTTATTTATATATGCAGCTTACACACAAATAATAGTTTGAGGAATTCTGTATGTTTAGATATACTTGACACATTTAATCTTGCCTTTTGAAAAAGAAGCAGGACATTGCCAAGAAGTACAGCTGAAATGCAGTGTTCTTTCCAGCCAGGTGAAGCCTTTTAAATGGTCTAGCTGGTTCAAAGAACTTCCTCCCAAACCCACCAAGAAGGAGCATTCCACAAGTTTCTAGATTTCTCAGTTTCTTTCCAGAAATGCCATCAATCCAGATGCATAAAAACTGGCTTTTCAAAAAAAAAAAAAAGGTACATCAGCTACAAGCATTCTAATTAAAGCCTGTTTAAACATCTCTTTTAATGAATTGTGAAGAAAATAATATTCCCAGGCATCTGGACAGCAGACCACACACCAGCTGCTGAGTCAGGCATAGACTTCCACTGGTGGAGTTGTTTCCGTGATGGGAACTTGTTAGAGACTATGAATTAATCACCTGTAGTTTACCAGATAATCAGTAATTTTGCGAACTTCTGAAGTGGCTGTCTGAATGTGTGGGAGGTACTTTCAGTCATTGATGCAGCCTTTTGTTGTAATTGATTATTGAACTCTTCTGTGCACCATCAACATAAAAGAATTTCGTTTAAAGAAGGAATCAGGTGTTTTAGGCCAGTTGTCACCATTCAGACATAAAGGCAACTTTCTGCACGGCCTCCTGTCCTGAGGATTCTCTCTGTGATGTTGTGCAGTGTACAACATCACAGAGAGAATTCACTGCAGCCCAGGGATGGGTGTGAATAAAGGCAGCTGGGGGGGACAGCTGCTGCTCCTGTCAGTGGTCACTGAAGGGCTTATTATCTACACAGATTTAAAGAGGACACTTGTGAGGGTAATTGATTTCCAAGAGACAAAATCAATAGAGCTATGCCGGTTCTTTAATAACATCCTGTTGATGCCTAACAGAATGATTTATTTTTTAAAAGAATACCTGTGGGTTTGGCCCTACAATGGTTTAGTACAGGCAAATGCCTCTGGTGTTTGGTTCTATTTTTCTTGGAGGTCAAAAATTTTGAAAGATAATAATAAGGTTTTGTAATGAAATAGAACCTAATTTCCAGATTTCCTAAGACTTGAAGAATTGTTTGCAGCAGAGCAAGCAATGCAGCTCTTGTTTTCAAGGATTCTGGCAGCAAAAGCAGGCAAGCACTTTATTATCACACAATCCAGGCTGTGCTGGATCTTCATATAGAGATGGGACATATTATCCCTGCAGGGAGGTATTTTCATATGAAATGTTGTTCATATTTCTGGCAACCCATCTAAACTGAAGTTCTTCTTAGTGCAGACTCTCTGGAAAGTTTTAAGAGGAGAGAAAGTTGACTGAGGCTGACAGACACTTTTGGTATATGTATTTGGAAGATTAATTTGCCTAATTACTTTTAGAAATATAACCAGCACTTATTAATCAAGTTTCTGTTGATGTGCAGATTCTAAAATCTAGATAAATAATTTTAGGCTGCAAAGATAACAACCTTATGTAGCCATTGCAAATGAAATAAAAGGACAGTAAGGGTTAAAACAATGTCAGTTCTTATTTACTGTTCTGTTTTCATAAAAGGATGAAAACTATGAGGGCATGAGGGATTAAATACTATCTACCTTAATCAACAGGATTTTTTTTCCATTAAAACCTTAAGAAAGAGGTGTCAAGATGTAGGGGTGCCAGTGGGGCACCTCTCCCTCTCCCCTCCAGTCCTGGCAAAGCCAAGGGGATGAAAATCTCTGAGTGTGGTGTAAACACTGCCCATGGATGGGTAATTCTTGGGATTAGTCATAGATGAGTATTTACAAAATTACAGGCTTTAACATTTCCTAACTGTGGAATACTGTGGCTTGGCTGTTTTAGTGCAGATACTGATCCTGAAATTAGAGTTCACCAGTACCAGTTAATTAGGCCATCAATGAATCAATAGACTGCTCCAATACTGGCTGTCCTTTGACCCCTCAGAACTGAGCAGTTTTCCCCTGTGGCACCGAGGAATTTTTTGTTAAGATTAGTTAATGTGCACATAATAATGTTTTTGGTTTTAAATAAGTGAAAAAATACTTAACACAAATGTTTATCCTTTAGCTTTTATAGCTTGGCAATGGGTTTGAAAAGCAAGTTCTAAGTGTTGCCTCCTCTAATGCTGCATCCTGTAAGCTTTGGGAGTCCAAGGACAGCCTTCAATCAGGCTTTTCACACATGGAACCCTGTTTGATTAAGGAAAAAGAGGAAAAGTCAGTCACTTGAACAGACTGTTCAATATGGTCATTTGTTCAGAGGGGTCCCAGAGCCTGTTCCTTCAGCTATATTAAAGTGTGCAGTGTGTGGTAAATTGCTGTGAGCAGTGATGGTCACACTAGGAATTAATGGTAACAAAAAAAAAAAAAAAGAATTTAAATTCCAAATTTTATGGGTCACTAAAATTTTCCTTCATATCAGGGAAAAGTTACCTAGCAGCCATAAATTTTAGACATTTTAAAAAGAGGTGAGAATAAGCATACAACAAAATACACATACAAAAAAGAGCAGTTGTTTTCTTTTTCTTGCACTTTTATTAAAGGTGAAAGAATAAAATCCTAAAAGAACTTGCAGAAAACTAAGATGAAGAACTTCTCAATAAGCAAAATGGTGGGGGGGAAAAAAGCATAAAACTTAACTTCTGTGTAGGAGAAATCAGTTCTGTTCTTGTTAAACTGTGGACAATGAAGTGTGGCCAGAAATATCCACTCATCTGTGCTGCACCTCCCCCTAAGATAATATTCTACAGCCTCCTACAAAAACTTAAATTTCTGGTGGAAAGCCAGTGATCAGAACAGGTTTTGTAAAGGATGAAAAATCCCAAACCAAATGATCTGTCGTGGACATCAGTGGCTCTGGGTGGTAAAGGTCTAATCCTGCCTGGATCCTGCACACATCCCTTGTGATTTGAATTAAATTCATATACATATAGTGCAAATATAAAGCAAAGCATTTTCTTCTCAAAAGGCTTTGGAGGACCACAGATCATTGGCAAGTTAATGATTGCACTGTTTATTTTTCTTTGTAAGAGTCCAGATACATAGAGTACTTTTAGTAATGTTAAGTTTAGCTTGAAAAGCTGTTTCAGTAATTCCCTTCTCCTGTGCCTACAGACTTAATTATTACTGAGCAGTTGGTATTGATGTGGCCTTATGCCAGTATTTTTTAAAATTCTGATTATTATTGTGGTGTTTAATATATACCTTTTCACAGATGCAATCTGAAGTGTTCATACAAGCTTAGGAATAATCATCACAAACCTTTTTGGTGCCAATACTTGTTCTGAGAAGATTTCTGCCACAGCAGAACTACATTTAATTTGGTTTAGCTGGTTGATTTGAATAAGAATTAAAGATGCATGATTTTTTTTTTGGGGGGGGGCAGGGGGGAAAGGATACTTTTTCATTAGTATAATACGTTCTTTTGCCTGTATCTCAACTAAAAATTAGCAGCTGTGTTATCAGTGGCCAGGCCTGGAGGTGTCCATTGTGCACAATTCCTGCCTGCTCCCAACTCAACCCCTTGCAACTTTAAAGACACAAGAAAACAAAAAGAGTTAAGGTAAGAGAGAAATCCATTGTAAACGAATTGGTGAATATTTAGCAGGTCATATTTACATGTGATACTTAGAGGGGAATTATTCTTTTGAAAAGTGGTAATGGATTTTCTCCAGTGGCTGTCTGCTTAGCATTCCTTAAAGAATACTTCCTTAATCTCATCTCATGAAATAGTTTGCTTGTTGGTTCCTAAAGCTGACATTTTGGCTTATGCCTCAAATTGCATTAAGCATAAGCGTACCTGAAGATGGAGAACAGAATTCAAGCATAGGCAATTTTAATTATCTTTAATCATTCCCATTAGAATCTTACAAATCAATGAGTAAGCACTGCATTCAGTAGCATATATTGGGATCATTTTTTCTAAGGCAGAAATGTTATCTTCCATTTAAAACAACAAAACCAAGTAAGTAAACTATTATTGAAGTTTTCACTTAATCTCAGAAAAAAATTAGATGGATCTAGAATCCCTCCAGTTTTTTATGAATTACTGCATATTACCAATGTTCATATGCATAAAATCCTTTCAGAATCTTTAAGTTAAATTTCTTTAGATTTTGTTGGCTTTACTGTTGCAGTACTTTAAAAAAAAATCTGTCTCTCTAATGAATTTACTCTTTCTGATAATCCAGTTGATAAGGCAAATGTATAAAAATCCCACTAATGTAGGCTGAGACATGTCCCAAAGTAGCTTGCTTCTCTAGTCAGAAAATCATAGAGCACTTAATAATCCTTCAGCCTTCTTGAGAAATGTATAACGATATTATGGTTGCTCAGAGAGATTTTATTTAATCCTTTCAGAATATTGCATTAGGCTGGGAGGCTGTATTTACTCTTGTGTGTTTCCAGTTAACAAAGGATAAAGTTGGGAAGAGGAATTTAAGTTAAATTGACTACTAATAGCAAATAGTTCTGCTGAAACTCAGAGGCAGATCTGGGTGTGATAAAAGACTCCTGGCTTTGGCTTCCAGCAACCAAATTCTTCTTGAAGATGTAATTTTGAGTGTGTTACTTTCACACTTCAGCACAGCAGTTTGTTTCGCACACCCCCCCCCCCCCCCCCCCCCCCCCCAAAAAAAAAAAAAAAAAAAAAAAAAAAAAAAAAAAAAAGAGAGTAG
>WBNO01008756.1:40027-59004 GCA_013400575.1 Peucedramus taeniatus
CCCCCCCGCCCCGGTGAACTGTCTCCCAGGAAGCAGCATCAGTTCCTCACCCTGTGAGTGTGCCTTCATCATCTGCCTCTGTGCTGAAGGCGAGCACTGAAAACCATCCTGGGGAGCAGGGAAACATAGAGCAGCCCAGAGCAACCTCATCATTCAGTAGCTCCACAAGATGCTTCCCAAAACTGAAGTCAAACTTCTGAAAGTCTTTTGATGTAGGTGTAGGAGGAGGGATTCCAGGTAACCTTGCCCCTGATAAGTCACAGCTGTACTAATTACCAAAGAAGAAGAATGGCCTTGCCCTTAATGGGTTACAGCTGTGACTAATAAAGATCCGTGTGATAAAAGGGGTGGCTTGGCTGGTCAAGGGTGAACGTGGAAGAAGAAGACCTAGAGGAATGACCCTGAGGAAGGAGCTGCAGAAGGACTGGGCAGAAACAGGGGAGACTGCATCACTGCCATACATCACTGCTGTGAGGTCAGTCTGGGTCTGCAGCTGGAGTAGCCTGCATTCAGAGTCTGCTAGGGAAGCCAGCAGCACCAACAGCAGGAGCTGGCTGCAGCCAGAGTCAGTGAATAGCTGGATGGATAACTTTGAATTGTTTGAATAGTCAGGATAACTGAATTGTAAAGAGGAACAAACCAGGGCCCTTTCTATACTGTGATAAACAAGAAGTCTGTGTCTCCATTCATTTTCATGTGAGGGCTGCTGCAACATTTTGATGCTGCAAAAGTGAGCTACATATCCCAAAAAAGCAGCATATGAAGAAGTATCAGAGTAAATTATCATTTCTTGGGTGACCTTATCACCATCTGAAAATGGTATTTTGCAAAGGTTGGATGGATTCTCTGTTACTCTCACACAGGTAGAAAGCAACCCCAAACAGGCAGTGGGAGACTGTGCATAAGGCTTTATTCTGCTATACATCAAAAGCCAGTAGTGTGAGGTTGATTCCAATGTGTTGTACTGTGGGAAGCTGGGAACAGCAGGATCCTGAAGAGCTACAGCTCTTGGGAAGCTCAAACTGGTCTCCTTCTGCCCCAAAGAAGTAAAGTTGGTATTTTTTAAGTGTTTCTAGGAGAAACTAAGCATTTATTCCAGTTTTACACACATGTGCATTGTGTGTTTTCGGTTGTAATGATTTTTTTTTTCCTTTTGATGTGTGGGTTTTTGGTTCAGATTTTTTTGCTCCCTTAGTGGCTGAATGAATGATGGGTTTATACAGTTGCTTAGCTGAAAATAACAGGTATTTGGTACTGGATTTGGGGAGTTATCATAAGTACTTGCCAGGCATTTATAACTTTCCTAGGCATTATCTTCCTGCTGGCAATAGGAACAGGGCACAGAATTAGATGGTTCTGGTGTAGGACAGGTGGTTTTTCTGATTTTGTCAGGAGACTGTAAACATGGCCCAGGGACAGATTAATCCCATTTAACAGCATTTCTAGCAACTATTTGTCAGTGATGGTTTCTTGTCTTATGACTTTGGTGATGAACTTTGCCAGGATATTGTTGGGGAGAGCAGCTCTATTGTGTTCTTGACTTTATACTGTTACTTCCTCAAGCAGCGACTCATAGGCCAACAACATACATTTTGCTTGTCTATGTAACAAGGCATTCTAAAATGTTTAAATTCCTTATTCCTTCCTGCTTTGTTTCCTGGAGTGAAAAAATGCATGAGTAAATAGAGAAATAAATTAATTGTGAACAGAATAAACTTGAAGAAAAATCTGCTAGGTGAAGTTCAGCACCAGAATGACAGACTGGAAAATAATAAACGTCTCTTGTTCACATATTGTGAAGATGAAATTTTGTCTTGAATAGTAATTAGTACTTATTGGGGGAGGGAAGAGAAATAATGAAGAGCTCTCTCTGAATGGACTTTTAAAAGCAGCATATAGTCTGTTAACCTTTCAGGGTTAAATATCTATTGCAGGTGCTGGCAGGAAAATGATTGCTTTGCAGAGAGCCCTCAGTTCATGCTGCTTATTGACTGCACTTAGATCAGGGCACTGCTTGGAGGATTCATTTTCTTTCTAGAGTTTCTGCTCCTGCTGTCTCATCCCCCAGCTTTTGCATGAGCAAAGAGTAATACATACAGGGATAGTCATTTTGTAGCTGTTCCATGGGTTTCTTTGAAAAATTAGTTGTCCGTTAATTAGCAGTGGTTCTTATTTATGTTTTTCCAGTACTGCACTTCCTTTTTTTTAACAGAACACTGAATATATGAAAGCCAAGAAAACATTCTTTGCTACAGATGTTGGTAAATGAGCAATGTCAGGGAAAGACCAGATGAGATTGGATATGTCCTCCTGGTTTTAGGTTTCCTAATTAAAAGGAAAGCTCTTGAGAAAATTTAATTTCTTGTAAAGATCTGAGAAGTTTTTACCCATAGTAATATTTTGCTTGTGTTCTTTGAGGAAAGAATATGTATTGTAATGAAAATGTGAAAAAAAAGATCTTTGAATGCAATACTTACTACTTATTACTCATGTTAAGTGTCTTTTAGAATGTATTGAATCAGTAGCTTTTGTTTACTTTTCTTTTGTAATCAGAGCACTCTATCCACTTAAAATTTGTTTGGGAAACCTCCTGGGACAGGATTTCTCTGAACCAAACTGATAATGGAAATTGATGAAGGAAGAACAGTGCAGTGTTGATCTGAGCTATAGCCTTTAAAACAATCACAGGAAATTTCAAGCACAAATGGGTTTTCTAATCATATTTTCTTTAGGATTGCATCATATACAGAGGGAAATAGCACATTATTGAAGTGAATTGCATGTCTAACTCAAACCAACAGCACCATTTACCTTGTGTCATTAAGTCTTACATAAATAGACAGTAGTCTCCCACAAGAGGAATATTTACTTCTGCTTGAAATATGAAGTAATAAGTCTAATAGAAGTAGGAAGGTGTAATGTATTGTAAAGCTATTTTGTGTAACAACAGAATTTCCAATAAGCCTGGTTTTTGTTCAGTAGCTCTGCAGTAAATAATTTACAATGATAATGGATATTGCAAAGTTTATGTTGGACAGAGGGGGAAAATGTTATGCTATGGGTCATAATTAGCAGTAGACTTGATTCATGATAGTTTTTTCTTTAAGGTATGTGATTCAAAATACATGGTAAGAACTCTTAAAATTGGAGTCTTAGCAGCATACATGCTTTTGATGTAGGAATGAATAAAGGAGAATTTGGTAGAATTTGCCCCTTGGAGACTAAAGGGCAGGGGTTTGTTTATACTTTTTAACAGAAGGTTTGAAATTAAGAAAACAGCTGTAGCAGATTTTCTGCAGTAAGCAATGTGAGTTGGTGGTGTGTGGTGCCTACCTGGAAGGAATCAAGTTTGAAATGAGTATTTTGTACCCAAAAAACAAATATAAGATTTTTACTGTTTAAGGGCTGATTTAATTTTATGTCCATTAAAACATTTTTAAGAATGGACAAACTAGGGGTTAAGTTAATCACAAATTATTTGGTTTATCCACAATCAAATTGCTCATTATTGTAGTGAACCTCCCTGCATCTAATTTTGTCTTTATTTTAAGCCCCTATTTTTCCTTGAAGTTAAAAGTTGAAAATTAAGTTGTGGTTTTAACAATAAATGAAAATATTAAAATAGCTGAAAATATCTGCTGCTTCACAGTGTTTATTGGAACTGTGTTAGTTAAGGAAACATATGGCAGTATCTATAAATATTACATATGACACCACTGAGTTGTATTTTACAACACCTGGGTCATGGTTTTCCACTCATTAATCTGCATAGCTGAGATCTTGTTCTCCTCAAGGGGCATCCAGCTGACTGCCAAAATGACAAAAAGAGGTGGTATCAAACCATAGGTAATATCTGCCTTCTAGTCTTTAACTGGAGAAGTCTTTCTTCTGCTTCCTTAGTCCAAACTGGTGTGCATTTGTTACCTAGCATTAAATTTTATAAAAAATTACTTTTATATCTATATCTTTGATTACTTTATAATCAAGAATTTCCATTTCCATACATTTGAGCTAAAAATATTACCCAAACGCTTTCCAGACATTTAAAAAGTGGTACTTATGATTTTAGGAATTTTAAAAGTACTACTTTTAAAAATATTTTTTATGGTACTTGTTACTGGATGTGCAAAAGCATGTATTAGATCCATCAGGTTCATTGACTCAGATTTTTACCTTCTAGAGTTGGATAATACCTCTTTGCAGAGCTTCCTTCTCTGGTCTTGAGGAGGTGTTGCTTCTCTCGCTCTTGTCTACCTTTACACTTGTATTCCATTTTATGGTTAATTTTAAAATGTGACATTTTAATTTAATTTGAGCTCTGTTTAGATTCTTTTTCATCTCCATTTCTAGTTGTATAGGTTTTTCTTCTTTTACTACTTAGAGCATTCAAGCCTCTTCCTAGTTTCATTAATTACTGTGGCAATTTTGATTTCTCTTCCCATTGTTACAGCAGTAGTAGTGCATCCATCCTGTCCTGCTAATAAGAACAGTAATCAAATCTCTGTCTGTGTCACTTCTGTTTTTTTTACAATGCTGTGATAGCATCATCATCATCTTAAAATTGGCTTTTAATGCAGAATGGATACTTATCTCTCCCTCTCTGTTGTCAGAGTGTGTCCAAAAGCAGTTCAGGCTTTTTGTAGGCGGAGTACATCACTATTCCACTTCATTAGGCAATAACCTAAGTTTACTGATCACTGCAGTAAATAATGGTTCACCTGACCAGATGTCATGAAGGAATGAATAAAATTAGATTCAGGAAAGTTCTGGCTTTCTGTATCTGTTTTTATTTCAAATTTTCTAGCAGTAAAGGGTGTTCCTCCTTTCCCCGAGTTCCTAAACCCTTTGCCTAATGGTGTAAAGCATTTTTGTAGTGCCTCAGTGGTTTATGTTATTGTTGAGGTGGTGGTTCTTCTGTTGTTTTCTTTGTTTGTTTGTTTAGCAAGATTGTCTTGCTGAGTTCTAAGCTCAGTAGAGACACCTTGGGGAAAATTCTGTTCAGCATATTTGGGAAGGTGCCATCAGGATTCCAAACTCAAAGCTAGCAAACAGGTTTTCCAGCTCTTCAGAAGAACCAAAAACCAAGCCACATGCGACTATTCTTTCATTCATTGTTCCATTGTATAGACTGGCCACTCCCACCTGAAATCCATGGGAAAAGTGTACATTTAATGTACATGTAAAGAATTTAAAGCCAGCTGGAGTTTCATAAACTTTGAAGAGAGACATGTACCTTTTAAAAAGAGAAGGAGCTTAACTGTGAATTTATTTATAAAATATAATTCTATGTGTTGATTGTGACCATGTAGATGTCTCTCTCTTTATGGCTGGAGTCAGTGAAAAGGTGATTTGCTGCTTCTTGTCCCTGTGGACCTCTTGTTTCCTTGAGAGTGAGCTGGGGAAGAGAAGAGAGGGAGTGTTCAGGCATGGGGTGTTCTGTGTCTTCCAGTCCCTGTGCTCCTTCTGCTATAGGGACCTTGGTTCTGGACAGATGCACGGATCATCATGGAAATAGGCTAAAAATAGGGACTTTGTTGTTGCTTGAACCTGCCAAAATTAGAAATGGCTGTGTTGAAAGGTGATGAGGAATCCATGAAGAACTAACACAAAGGGAAACTGTGGGGGCTTCCTCAATAGTACCACTTGCTGGAGTCTTTGAAGTTCTCACTGTGAAAGCAACAGATTTCTTTATCAAAAATGACCTCTTTCATGGATATTTGTAAACATTTGTTTGAGGGAAAGGTTAGGGTGAGAGATTCAAGTTTTTTGTTTCTCTAAAACTTTGGTGTCATTCATTTAAAGTGAAACTTCAAAAAGGAGATGGTGATTTTTTTCAGAAACTGAGGAAAAACAATGAGAAGTTTCACTTTTAATTTACTCTGGCTTTGCTGACAATCTCTCCTTCTTTAACCTTATTAGCTGGAAGAGAGGAAACAGCTATCCAAGAAATAGCAGAGAGAAATTGATAGCACTTTAACTCCCTGCTAATACCTTTGTGAATGAAGAGCTCTTTTGAAGACAGACTGCAGTAATCAGATGGCAGATCCTCTGATAGTCAGGCTCTTTTAATGACTTGGATCCTGAGGGGTCATGGCTTCACAGCTGGAGAAAAAGTATCATTTCTGGAGGGACGTGAGTCCTCCTGCCTCAGAAGTCATCTTCAATTCCTGGATGACTGCTCTGTAATTGAGCTATAAGAGCAGCCGTGTTGGTTCAATAGAGACATTTTTATAGAGAGCAGTGCCATTAATCCCTTAGAGGTACAAATATTCTGCTGGCAGAGTATGTTGTTACATGGCACTGTCTCCCCAGGTCAAGGGTAGGGAACCAATTACAGAAGAAAAAGATGAGAAGTGTAAGGAGGTGGCAAACAGCTCAGTGAGCTGCAGTCTCAGCATAGCAGAGTTATGCAAATATTGCCTTTGCCAGGTCCAGATAAGAATGGGAGTTAACAGCCTATGGCTATACCCTAGCAGTGCCTCTCTCCATCTCTCAGAGGTGTTCATGATGCACTTGTTTAAAGTCAAATTTTATTTTCATCTGCAGTTATGCTTTAGCAGACTGGTACTTCATGCCAAACACTTCTGTGGAGGTTTGAGCTTTATCATTTAATGCCACTTTTTTTCTTTGCAATTCCATGTCTCACAAGCTTTGCTATTATTAATACTGCCAGCAGTAACAGGAGAGACTTCACTGCAGGTAAGCTCAGCAGAAAGTTCTCCTGGATAACTGGGTAACAATTGAAGTGAGCTTTGTTCAGGTTTTCTGTCATACCTGAATTAAAGAAGGTACTGTGAGGGGCCCAGGCTCTTAAGATTAGCTGCCTGAAAGTGTATTTCTAATGTTCCTTCCGATACTTTCTACTTTCTTCCCTCTTCTGGATGTCTGTTCAGTATTTCTATACTAGACTCCTTTCCAAACAGTGGAAAAAGGTATTTTGCTCATGTTCAAACTCTGCTGATAATATGAGAAGCTGCCTGCTGAAGGGTGCAAATGTTGGGTGAGCATATGATTGCTCCCAGGAATCCAGCAAGGAAAGATTTTCATTGCAGTGTGCAGTTGCTGCAATCTGGTGACACCACCCTGTTCCTGGTGGGGGTGTCTGGCTTTTGGAGAGTATTCAGTCTCTTGGATGTCTCAGCAGAATATGAAGCACATGTGGCTGCAGCTGTTCTCTGCAGTCCCTGCAACGGAGTATTGCCACAGGGAAACTGAGCCAACCCATCTGTAGAAGATTTCCCCCTGTCTATATGACTTGAAAAGAAAATACTTTTTTTTAAAAGATTGCAATCTGTTTCCTGTACTTCAATAAAACTCTGATTTGAACCAATAAGAGGTACCACTGCAGAAAGTTAAAGTAATAGTAGGAAGAACTGATCTTAAATTATGTTGAAAACACTGTGAGTGTTTTCAGAGCTGGATGTAATACACTCCAGAGTGTACAGTTTCCCTTTATGAAACATGCATGACTCGTATTAGCTGCTGTTTATTGCGCCTCTGGTTAGTGCTCAAGTGGTAACTGAATAATTTAAAATCGCAGATGTGAGTCATTAACTCTCCTGTCTTCTGCCATTTTATCAGAAACTGGCCTCTCCAAGTCTGTCTGCAAAACAGGCACAGGGAAATAATAGGGAAACTTTCACTGGTGCTTCTAGCTGTTCTGTAACCAACTTGACTTTGAAATGCAAACCTTACAGGACTTCTAGAACCTTTTATCACAAGCTTAGTCACAGCACAACGTGCATGAGAGAGTGTCTTATGCTATTGTCAGTCTTAATGCTATCCCTGGTTTGGGGGGAAATAAGGCCTGTCTTCGCTTGCCTCTCTTGGTACACACTGGCATTCACCATAGTTACAGCACCAGAAATTTTCTGGTTGGCACAGAATCTCTTTTCCACTTACTAAATAATTTTGGTTCCCATACTTATTGTTTTGCTGGAGGAACATGCTTTAGAGGCTTGAAATGTGGCATTTGACTGTCAGCTGTAAAAGTCTGACAAGATGGATGTGAAACCATAATATCCAAATTTCCTAAGATCATTATTCCATGATCTTATGGGGGAGTACTTAGCTCTGTTATTCAGTGTAATGACAGTGATTTTACAAAACCAGGAGGCAAAGGACAGATTACATTTTTCTGTATGGCTTTTTAAAAAAAAGGATTTCTGAGTAGGTTTAAGCTCAACAGCACAGTGCTTCATTCCTGCCCACAATTAGAGCAGTGACTGGGTGTGAAATAACCAGCTGGAAAGGATATTGATTGGTGGTTTATCTTCTGAGGAAGGATTAATGGGCAAAAAGACTTGCCATACCCTTGTTTTTTTTTTCAAAACTGGGTCTAAAGTGGGAAATTGTTTTAAGATTATATGGGCCATAAAATTTTGGCTTTGATAATTTATGTTCCTGTAGTTGGTTTACATATTTATAATAAATATGTACACATGAAATCCAATATAAACATAGTGTTATGTGTGTGTAATATACATGCCTATCTATAAATAATCGGTATTTAACCAGCAGATTTTTTGGATGTTATTTTATGATTCTTTTAAAAGGCTGTGATCTGTTAACCTTTACAGGATTTGTTCATAAAACTGTTTAGTTCCAGAACAGAAATAAAATTTTATTAGCGTTCGTGTGTTGCTCGTTTTCTTGATTCAACTGATTGCCCTGGCTGTCAGTATTTCCTGACCTGGCCACAGAGCCCAGCCTCATCAGCAGGACACTTGGAATGTGAGACTAACCTTGAAAAGTGACTTTCTGTATCATGTTCTCGGTTATTTAAGCTGTGAAGAACTCATGTGAGTGCCAGAGGACAAGTCCTACTTTGTTGGCTGGGTATTCATGATTCTTGGAATATGAGTAATTACATAGTGAACCCTGCAGTGAGGAAAAGTGAGTGTGCTATTTCCAGAGCTAAGGCTCCCTTGGGATGTGCAAAGTGTGCAAAGTTATCTTGATGTGCATGGCCAGACATTGAGGTAGGTCTGAAAGGCCCTGAGGCAAGAGCAGCTGTAGGGTACCACAACATCTGCAGCTTTTAGTGGCTGCAGTTCCAGACTGAAATTGATTTCTTTTCTTATTTTCAGTTCATACCTTCCCTTCCTGGAAAGCAAGTACTTGACTAACTCACTGTGTGTGCAGCTCCCCTCATAACACCCTCAGGCAGTGGTTTTATGCCATGCTGTATTGATTTGGAAAACTGGGAAGTGGAAGCAAATTATTTGTTCAAACTTCCACAAGTAATTAGAGAGTACTTGAATTACTGCCTGCTTGTTTGGATAGTTATTTAGATAGATGCAAGCTCCATAAGAACCCAAAACTAGGAAGCAGAAAAATAGTAAACAGGCCTGCATGTTACCCCTTTTTGTATCCAATTTGCAGAAGTACAAATCTGCATTTTGAAGGCAAGTCCCAAGAAGTTTGTCCATGTTATCAAGTGCAGTATAGCCCCTAAAGTTGGACAAAATTTTAACTCAAATCTGTTCACCATTTTTTAAGATTATAAAATATTTACTTAGAGAATCATTTTTATCTGCCTCTCCTTTCATTTGAGAAAATTAGAGGCTCTTGTGATGGGATAAGAGCAATTTAATCTACTAGCACCCAAAGAACACAGGGAGCAATGATGTGAAAGAACTGTAGAAGCTGAGAAATTGCAGGGTCTCAGAGGTGCTACAGCTCCTTCCCATAGAGGAACACCAAAGAAATGGGAGGATTTTGGTGTGAGGAGGGCGTCCAAATGATCTGGAGTGGCAGGGTGTCTCTCTCTGACACAAAGGATGATTGCAGCAGTAAATTGAGGGGGGCTGACCCTGATCAGAAGCTGCTGGGTATGATTCCATATTACTGAATGTGTGTGGTGTGGGAAAGTGAACTGAGAGATGCAAAAGTAAATAATAGCTATTGATGAGCAGGATAGAAAAATAGAGCAGCAAATGATCACAGACAGGAAGGCTTTTGAAGCCTTCTCTGGTAGTGACCTTTCCCATTTAAAAGATACTTTTACTGG
Organism: Peucedramus taeniatus; assembly: GCA_013400575.1. Lineage (NCBI taxonomy): Eukaryota > Metazoa > Chordata > Aves > Passeriformes > Fringillidae > Peucedramus > Peucedramus taeniatus. Next base: position 50,040 of record WBNO01008756.1, read on the forward strand.
GTAGTTGAGGCAATTTCCTGGTGCTTTGGAACTGCCAAATGGACCAGTAATGGAAGACTGTTCCATATTTTTTATTTTGGGGTGTTTTTTTTGGGGTGGTTTTTTTTTTTTAGGTTTTGTTTTGGTGATGAGATCCCTATTACTGTAAATGCAGATTCCTGAATCCTTCAGAACTTTTTAATTGTACAGGCTGATATTCCCCCTCCCCCCCAAAAAAAAGAAAAATCAAAAAATCAAATCCCAGGTATGTTATCCCTTGCCTCTAAGCAGTCTAAATGACCCAAAGATAGCAAGTGATACTTACTTATACATAGCAAGTGATGCTTTTTCAGCTGGATCTCATGAACTGAGGAAGAAAGTCACCCCAGTAATCTATCTAAAATTGATGTGAATCGAAAATGTGTTCTTGCTATGATTGATGTCACAATGCTTGGAGAAATGGATAGCTGTACCTTCCCAGAACTGGAAAACATTCAAATTAGGTGAAAAATTCATAGTATTTTCTAGGGGAATTTTTATTTTGCACCCTAGGTAAAGAGCTTAACTTGAAGTGGAATTTTGTACGTGAGTGGACAGAAAATACCTCTAAATATTTAGAAGAAAATGTTGTCTCCACAATCAGGGATTTCACAGAGACTGAGTGTAATGTTAACTTAATGGTGATGACACTTGGTATATTGTATATTGTAGTGTTCCATTTTATTTCCTCTTCATTGCTTTTCAATGGTTCAGTGTGCTTTTATAATCACACACAATTCAGGGCTTCATTGCACCTCACTGCCCTTCCCAACAGTTTGCTATTACTTGCAACAGTAGCTTAAAAACAACAACAAAAAAAAAGCTGATTCTTTTAAGCATCTATTGATAAACATCAACAATGAGGTAAAAGTAACTCCTAAGAGAAGGAGGTTTCTAAATAGGGCAGTCTACTCTTTAATATATGGAAATAGGAATAGGAAAACAGAATAAATGAAACAATCAACTTAGAGATATTCACACTTCCCTTTGAATGCAGCTGCAGACAGCAGCATTGAGTACTTCTGTCTCTTAATTCCCTTTGCTTAAAGACCAGTTGTTTCCCTAAAAACGTCACCAGAGCCAAACCCATGGTAGCAATATAAAGATACTTCAGAAAATGCACCTTTCAAACAACCTAAAATATGTCATTGAGAAAGCTCAATGTAATCTTAATTTCTAAACAAAATATGGCAGAGAGGCTTGGGCAATCTTGATTGCCTCACTGCAGCCTTCTGGGTCTAAGTCCAAGCAATTTTCTAGTTAAGGAAGGCTCTGGATCGTATGTCTTGTTTCTTTGTCACAAGTACTGTCAGTCAATGGAAATACTACAAATATTTAGTATTTTCCAGGGATGAAGACCTCTATAATTCTACAGGCAGGTAGTTTTACATAACGTACCATGCTGGGTTTAGAATGTCCAAAGAAGGATTATTTCCCTTATTCTACAAGACATTCTAACACAGAACATTTTACTGAGAGGTTTGTGGGGTTTGTGTTAATTAAGCACACACCCTACTAAACCAAAAAACAGGTGTTAAAACCACAATGAAAATAATAGTTATCGTTTTCTTAGAGGCGCTTAGGTGGATGTAGCTCCAGGAAAGTGGGAACTAATGCCTTGAGAAGGCTGACCTAGAACAAAGGCTAGATAGAGCTAAAGAATAAAGCAGGGATTTATTAAAAGGCCTCAATGGATCCACCTTGGGCAGCCCAAAAGCCCAGCCAGAGCTACACCCAAGATGAACCAAAATGGTCACCAAATGGACAAGCGGTCACGAGGTCTCTCGCTTTTATAAGTTCTGGTCCATTTGCATATTGGAGTTAATTGTCCAATTATAGCTTTAGCCCATGAAGTCCCATCCTTCTTGTTTTTCTCTCTTCAGTCCATGTTGTTTATGCTCTTGCGCCTGAGATTTGGATCAGTTTTCCTTGGTCCCCAGTTAGAGAAGGAATTGTTTTGTCTCCCTGCTTTATGAAGAGAGCTCTCCATCCCCTGATATGAAGCTCAGAACTGCACAATAAAGCAGCATAGAATCTGGAAAACATAAAAACTAAAACCTGATGCATCAGTTGATTGCCCACAAAGGATCAAATGGATTTCATTGGTTTAAAAAAGAACTAGGTGTGAAGTAGCTGGTTTTGAGATTAGCTGTGGCTTTCCAAAGGAGTTAATGTTAATCCACCAGGTACCCTGTAAGAGAAGAATCATACTATTTACTTTTCATGTGAGAAAAAATATGTCAGGAAGAAATTCCCTTCCATTTTGATTTTCAACTAATATTTTTAAAGACTTCTAGCCCGACTTGTCTGATCCATTTCATAAACGGTGATAGGAGATGGAGGTTTATCAGCACTTCAAATGTCAGTAAAACTTCAAATGGATTATTGTTGTTTTGGCTGATGGCACACATTAAACAGACAGGAAGTTCTTTGGGTTTTAGTGCTTTTAGGTGAGACAAGAAATTGAAGAATGTGATTTCCTTGTCTGTCTCTATCATTTTGGGTCAATAATAATGAACTTCCTTTGAACACCATTGCATGCTTGGTGGATTTGTCATCATCTTGAGTAGGATTTTTTTGTTCCAAGTGTGTAACCTGCCTTGTCCCCTAAAGGCTGGGATTATAAACCACTTCAATGAAACTCTTAAAAATGCAGGTTTGGAGCTTCATCTATGGCTGAAATTCCATTCACTGGTTTGAATGCCATAAATAGTTACCCTTTTTATTGACTGGGCTCCATATCAAATGGGAAGTGTTCTGATAGTGTTCATGAAGAGAAATGTGGTTGGTTTTTTTATGGCTTTGAAAACGTGCATAATACAAACCCCATAACTTCTCACTCCATTACTCAGCTGAAAAAACCTAATGTTTTGCAGAGACTGAAAATATATTAGCTTTCTTGCAGCTGTCATCATGTATACTTCTGGGCTTTGTCTTTAATCTGTGGAATAATCTGTTCTTCCTTGCAAGCTGTAGAACTGTCTTTCCTTGAAATGAGACTGAAATCTTAATGATGCTTGGTGGTAAAATTCACCTCACAGCATCAGCTCAAAAAAATTCTTCTATGCTGATTTTTGAAATTTAAAAATTAACTTCTGAGACAAGCAAGAAGTAACCAGTGCTAATAAACATACTGAAGGGGGAAGGGGAGAAATCAGTGAGGGAAGGTGGAAAATTTAAATACTACAGTAACTGCTCATACTCTAATTTAGATTCACTTACTCCAGAAAGGTCAAATATCTATTTTAACTTCTTCTGTCAGTAAAATTGCTTCAAAAATTATAACCTGGGAAATTCATTGGATAAGGCCATGCCCAGCGTAGAGAGAACCATTTTATTTGAAATGTTTTCTAGTTTAACTGGCTCCCTATGCTAGAATTTTTGTTTGTTCTTTCAAAAAAGTACATATAGATTTTTGAAGCAGAGCTGACATGTTCCACATAATGAGGACATGAGATGGAAATATTGTGATTTTATGAGAACAACAGAATTATTTTAAATAGCTGCAACTTTTCCAAAATTATACAAAATTGTAAATTGCCTTTGATATTAGAGTACATTTAAAAGTATACTTACACAAAACAAAGAAAACAAACCAGACTGTTGGGAGAAGGTATCTAATAACTTCTAGAAGTTACAAGATAAGATATAAACCACATGGAACTGCAGTCTTTCCTACCTCAAGAAAGAATTTCAAGATGAGAAGTAGTGATTAAAATTCTACTATCTATTTTTAAATATATGCAGGCAATAACCATTTTGTGATTTAGGAGTTCAATTAATATGAAGTCAAGCTCTCCCTAGGATTATTCAGAGGTATTAGTCTGTTCTCTAGAGATTTTAGGCTATATTTTTTAAAAGGTAAACTGTACAAAGTATGCATCACTCAAATAATTAAAATAACAACCCAAACACTATTTTTCCTCTTAATTTAATTGCCTCACCCAGACCTCCATAATTAACAGAGACAAGAACTCATGTTAGTAAAATAAAAATGTTCTGAAAGACTGAAGTGATGCTTCTTAATCCTGGAGTATACTTTTAACATCTCTCTTGAAGAATTCCATGAGATGATCACTGGAGAAATAGGTATTTTTCACTTGTGTTTAATATTTCTTTCAATTTTTTAGCACTTTCCTATTGTTTCAAACTTATTTTCATCTAGAAGTGGAAAATTTAGAAGTATTCAATATTTTTATTTAGGAAAGTTTGAAAGCAACACTGGGGAAGGTACCTGGATGCTACAAAGGTTGCCCACTTGCTGTGTCATGTTGCCTGGTGATGTTTGTTCTCCATTAAGGAAAGGGGGGAAAAAAAATCCCCAAAAAAGCAGTGCAAAGCTTATATGAAAGACTAGAAGAATTGCCTAACCAGTTTTTGTGATGATGGTTTATTCAGTGGGAGAGCAATATTTCTTCCTCCCTCCTAGATTGTTAGATTCAGGAGGCAGACAGGAATCTATGCAAACTTTGTTTTTTTCCCAAGGTAAGGTGGCTACATTACATAATCCTTTCCTATGTGTACATATGGATGTGTGCATATAAATGGATGTGTACATATAAATGGGGATGTATGTTTGCCTACAGGCAGTGACAGGAATGTAAAGCAGTTATTTTAGCATGGACAGCAGAGATACAAGGTGTGTCCCAAGCTGCTCAGCTGAAAATAATAATATAGAACAGCTAGGGTCATTCACCTAACCAGTATTTTATATTGTGGAAGTTATAAACTTAGACTTAGTGATGGGAGAGGTATAAACAAAGACATGCAAACTTTTTTTTTTGTTTGTCACATTATAGTGCTACGCCTTTCCTCTGTGTTCTTACGTTTTTTTCTTTGCTTGTTTTGTTTTTGTTTATTCCTAGTTATACTTCAGTGGCCTACTAAATGTGTTCTCTTCAAGAATATTTGTCTCTCCTTGCTGCTTAATTCATCTAAATATTTAGACATTGCTATATTCTCAGTCAGTAGGCACTTGGCTAATCTATACAAATTCATCTCATTTATAAATTATTCCTTCTAGCTCACTGCCAGCTTACACGCAACAATGCAAAGCGGAAGTGCTTCAAACCTTATCAGTCAGCAAACCAAGAACAACAACTCTTCTTATTAAAGTGTGGCAACTTAAGCCAAAGGAATAGAATTTTTAATTTTTTATGAGGAATCCTGAGAGAGTTTGGCAAAGCAAAGCAAGTGACTGTTCCTGTCATTTGGAGTACTGGAGGTGACTGCTGCTTGTTCGCCACTTTCCATTTCTGTTTCAGACCTGACCAGTAGTTTAGATCTGGTGCACACAGATGGTGACTGGGAGAATCTTAAGTAGAAGATGCCCCTGTGCACACGGAAGAGCAGAAGGAGGGCCCAAGCCCTTGGGTAGTAGCAAATGTATGGTAGGGGGATGCACCAAGTATCCCTTGATACAAAGAATATCATTCTTTGCATGATATTAAGAGCGTTGGTGGTACTTTTCTGCCTGAGAGCAACCTGGTATTGAAAACCTTCCAATGTAAACAAAAAAACCCCATTACAACATGAACACATTTACAGAATTCAACAGCTTTTCAGTATATTTTATTTTTAATTTCATTTTCTTTTTTTGATCCTTTAGCAGCAATAGCAAAATAAAACTGTGAGACATGTTTGAGCTTTGTGAAGAGTTTTCTTTACTGAAAAGCTTTAACATATACACATGGGTTTTAAGAGTTTGGAGGGTTTTCCTCATTAAACAGACTTCCTGGAGGGGAAAATAGGTAAATAAATAGAAGAAATCCCTAATTTTTGCTTGCAAATATCCACTGCAGGAGAAGATAAATAGCAGTATGATTCATGCTTTATTACTTAGTGACTATCAAGCTTACTTTTTGAGATTATCCCTTCTTAGAGTATTTGGGCTTGGTTTGACTCAATATCAGTTTAACTGTGCTGTAAGTAAAGAAAACTTAAGGTTCTTCTTGATATTTAAGAGCAGTGGAGTAAAGTCAATGGTGTGGAAATAACATCAGTGGGCAAAAATCCCTGAAATCAACAGGAATACTCCAAAAAGCATTTGTGCCTTTGGCTCAAAACTGTCTCTGTGAGTTTTGGAGGAAATTTGCATGCACATTGATTTGCTCATGCAGATGTCTGTTCTGTATTCAGAATCAACAATTGCACACATCAGCCAGTGTTTTCACTTGCAAATAGTCACTGTGCATATGGATTTTATAGGAGTTTTATGGAAACAGGCCCTGTAATAACAGCCAACAGCATCTCCTGTTTCAGTGGTGTTATTCTAGAATGATCATTGCTGCCCCAGTTGCCTGAGAGCTGTCACATTTTATTTCTGAAATTGCAGGTTTGTGTATTACTTTAACAGTAATACACATCACAAACAGTGGTTTAGTGATGAACGTGGTGTATGAGCTTAAAAGCCTAATATCTGCCTGGGTTTAATAATGCTTAAATTCAGTCATCTGAAACACATAAGCTGGAACCTCAGACCTAACCCAGGCTCTCAAGTCATCCAAACACTTCAGGTATCAGCAGCATGACTTCATGGCCACTGCTGTGAGAAAGGTCTCACCCCATCTAGGGAGTCATAATTCCCTTTAGGAGCAGCCTGTCTTCATCAGTTAGAGGAGTCAAGGGACATCAACTCCACCTTTTGTCTGGGGATGAGCCTAATTATATTAATTTCCTCTGATATGCTTCTTTGCATAAAATGTTTTACTGAGAGCACGATATATTTCTATAGGATCCTGGACCTTTCCTCTGCTAGAATGTGGGAAGTAGAAGGGGCTAGACCAAGTAAGGAGGAGCAAAAATGAAACTTTTACTCTGGTGTGACCTTTTGATTTCCTTCACTGCAATTTAGGAAGTTGAGCCTTGTAAAAATGAGGTTTTTTGGCATTGCCCCCTGGAAGACAAATTCTGACATAGTGGTAGTGGGAATTCCTACACCACTGGCAGATCATTACAAACCTCAGGTCCCCCCAGTCCTTCTGGGAATTTGCTGTTTGTAACAGCCAACACAGCTGGGATGCCCCTGCTCCTCCTGGGTGGCTGACTCAGCTCTGCTGAGGAGGGGAGGAACTGTTTCCATGCAGACTGGGAGCAGATCTGGAATCTAGTGGCACCAGCCTGCCCTGAGTAAGCAGGCCTGGCTTGCAGCACGAGATGGGAGCCAAGCCACAGTGGCACCCCAGTCATATACAAACACATTTAGCTTGGGTTCAAACCCATAAACATAAAATAAACCTGTGTTTTTTCTGAATCTGCTCACAGTTGCAGTGGCTGGCTCTGCCCAACCAGTAGGCAGCCATCACATTTGTCTTTGTCTGTGCAATGCCTTCTATCCATGGATCAGAGCAAAGAGGGAGTTTATATATCATTGACTCCCTCTGTTAGCTGGGAGCACAAAGCCTGGGCTGCATTTGTCACCCAGGCTGGCAGGAAGTACATGGATACAGGTGTTCCTTGTTGCAGCAGACATGTGCTGCTGACAGGACTGGAGAAAAATTGAAGGGTTGCTCTGATTCTTCATCCTCTCTGTGTGTGGCATTTAATGGCACAATTGTAGCAATTTGGTTTTATTATGTAGAATATAGGAGGTTATTTAATTTCATAATATTTGGATTGGCTGTCTGTGTCTATTTAACATCTTGGGACAGACTGGAAATCCTTTTGTTCATCAGGTCTAGACTTAAACATGCAGAAAGGTGGTAGTTGCTCTATGGTGCAGAAGCAGTTGGAGGAGCTGCTTGTTTCCTTTTCCACACAGTGCTCTGGAATGACATGGCCTGTCCCAAAAAGGCCTTGAGGTTTCCTGCTGTGAGTTCATTCAATGCATGCAGTCTTTGGCCCCATATGGAAAGCCGCTCAATTCTCCGGTGGAAAGGAGGCAGGTAAGACAGAGAAGGAGATCACTTCAAATAACATTATAACTGCCATGAGACAGATCCCTGTGCAGCACAGGAGGGCTGCAGATGCTCCTGAGGCTTGCAGATTCTTCCCCCACTCCATAAAGGCTGCAGGGGTAAGGCACAGCAGCACTGCCCTAATCCCTGCAGTTTGTGCTGGGAACACGGGAAGCACAGGGCTGGTGGCCACAGTGGGTCAAAGTCAAACTGGTCTGTGCTGTTGATGGGGCAAGTGAGGGAATCTCTGTTGCCCTCCATTGTTTTACTGGAATGGGTCTCATCCTTACTTTCAGTTTTGAAAATATCTGGCATATGTTAGGAAGGTGTTGGGTTTTTCCTTTCAATTATCCACCTGTAATTTCATGTAAAGTTGGAAGATTATTAAAAAACCACCAAGGAAACTGGGTGCAGAAATTGCTGCAAGCAGCAGTGGTGCCTGAGATGAGAGTGAACAGGCATCACTGACAGTGATCATGCATCCTGACTGAGAGTGAACAGATATCCTGGTGATGTTACTGAGTTTAGAAAGTGCTGTGTTAATCTTTGTTCTTTGGGAAATTTTTATATTTCAGCTTTATTTTTTTGCTTGCAATAGTAATTATAAGAAAAGAGTAAGCGCTGAGGTCAGATAACCGCCTTTAATTCCAAAGACACTTAAACTCAGATGAAATTTCCAGTCAGACTGCACACTCAGTTCAGATAGAGTGTCCTCTTAGCAGTGCCCTCTAATGTTTTTCATTTCTTAATGCATCAACAATTGAGTATGAAATAAATGTCACAACAGTCTTAGTATGAAAATACTTTACAGAATCACCTATATTCTCATGTCTTTGAAGTACATATTGCTAATGGAAGCACTAATGGGCAAAATATTTAAGAATGGGAAAACTTCTCAACAATTCCATTTTGCCATTAATTCAAAATTGACAGTAGCTTGATGGATAAGAGTACCCTGGATCTCCAATATACAGTCCTCTCCAAAAGCAAGGATGGCACTAGGCTGTTCTAGGCTGATCTTAATTACATTCTGAGAGGAATAGTGGATTTGT
>WBNO01008759.1:12666-42053 GCA_013400575.1 Peucedramus taeniatus
CCCAGCGCGGCACCGGCCGCCGAGTTTGTGTAAGTGGGGCCGGGCCGTGAGTCAGAGCGGCGGGGAGGAGCCGCGACCTGCCGGGGGCGGCCCGGGCCAAGGCGGCTCTTGCCGGGCGGGCCCCCGCCGAGAGACGTGTGCGGCGGATAGAGCCCGAGTTTAGAAACGATAACCCTGCAATTAAGAAAGCTTCCTGCCATCTCTGCCTGCCTACATGGAAAACCCGCAAGCCAGAAGTACCATTTTAAATCCATCCCGATCTTACAAATGAAAATTAGAGGTAGTTCCCTAATGATACAAGCTGCAAGGTGATCAGTGGCCTGGAGCACTTCTCCGAAGAGAAGCTTTGAGCTGAGGTTGTCCAGCCTGGAGAAGAGAAGGCTCTGGGAAGACCTTGTTGTGGCCTTCCAGTAGTTGGGATCATCTCTCATGAGGAGAGACTGCAGGAGCTGGTCCTTTTTAGTCCAGAGAAGAAAAGACTGGGAGATCATCTTATTAATACATACGTCAGGTGCCAAGGGGATGGTGTCAGACTCTTTTCAGTGGTGCACAGCAACAGGATGAGGAGCAATGGGCATAAACTAAAACACAAGAAGTTTCACCTCAGCATGAGGAAGAACTTCTTTATGTTGAAGGTGGCAGAGCCCTGGAACAGAGGTTATGGAGTCTCTTTCTCTGGAGACCTTCAAAACCCATCTGGAGGAGTTCCTGTGTCATCTGCTGGAGGTGAACCTGCCTTGGCAGGAGAGTTGGACTAGATGATCTCCAGAGGCCCCTTCCAACCCTATCAATTCTGTGATACTTGAAGTAAGCTCATAAAAAAGAGCGAGAGGGACCTTTTGTATGGGCACATAGTGATAGGACAAGTGGAAATGGTTTAAACTAAAAGAAGAGAGCTTTAGATGAGATGTTAGGAAAAAATCCATATTCAGAGGGTAGTAAAGCACTGCAGAAAGTTCCTCTCAGCTCTGGATGTTCCTTCCATGGAAGTGTTCAAGGCTAATTTGGATGTGGCTTTGATCAACCTGGTCTAGTGGGTGGCATCCCTACCCATGGAAGAGGTTGGAACTGGATAATCTTTAAGGTGTCTTCCAACCCAAACCTTTCTGTGATTCTGTGATACCATATAGTTCTTATTTTTAAACACCTCACTGTGACCATGATAGACTGCTCTGGTGAATAGTTAAGCATAGTTCAATGATAAATTAATTAGACAGTAAGTGTTCTTATTATGGTTTCGCTAAAGACTTAAAATAGGAATAGATGCTGGCCTATTAGGGTAACAGCTCATTTAAAGAAATGTATAATCTACGAAGTGTAACAGTGTTGTCTCTGAGCTCAGGAAGCATTCTTTCCAAAGCTCTATGTAATTAAAGGATAATTTACTGAGATTTCTAACTAACTAGAATCACACAAACTAACTCACACCTAGGTATGCCAGAGTTAAGGTTTCCCAACCCAGGATAAAACCATCATCCAAAAATCCAGTAAGAAATAAAACTGATCTAACATAACTGAGGTTCCTCCACTTAGGAAGACTGGAAGAATCATTGGTTCTTGTACTATATCTTGGCACATATTGAAACTAAATCTAAACTTTAAGGAGCAGGGAGTACTGCCATTTCTAGGAACTATAATTCCTCCCTCACATACTGTTGTTTATTGGTTTTGGAACTGCAAGATGAAATAGTACAGCCATATAATTATTTATTGAAAATGCTATGACAGAGGTGCTTGGTGCTCAGCAGAGCTAGTAACATCATCCCCTCATAGTCTGAATGCAGAATCTATTGCCTAGATGTCTGAGCATGCATGTCTCTCTTTGGAGAGCTGTTTTCCAATGTTAGATCTGGTATTTCTTTACATAAATTCAGGAAGAGGCTTCCAAGTGCTGCTGTTGAGCCCGGATGTGGAGATGGATGGCATTTGGCTACTGTCTAGGACACCCGAGCAGAAGCCAGCTTAGGAATTTGGTAGAATTGTCTAGAGGACTTTAGGAGAAACTGGGAGGATACTTTTGTTTAAATTGTTTCATCTCAGAAGCCCAGGAACCATCAGCCGGCACAGGGAGGAAAGATGCCCTTCTGTGTGAAACCTCTCCTCATAAGCAGATCATTAAGTGAGCCTCTGAAGCACTCCCTCTTGCAGATGCAGATAGAATCTATTTTGCTTATTTCTACTGCTGCTCTAACCATTTTAAAAGCACTCCATGATTATTTTTGCTGTGATAATTAGGATGAATCAAAGATAGCTGTCCTTTTACATCCCTATCTCTTAATCATTTGATAAGCTGTTCTATCACACAGAGTTAGAAGAGATGGAAGTGTAAAGATGGCTTATCACAAGCTCACACTAATCCTCCTACTCACTCTCTTTGTTCTGAAGGCAGTCTTAGCTACTGAGAAATACTTCACCCAAGTGTAAGAGTTAGAGGCATAACATGTGAACCCAAACACAACTGACTGACAGCATAATTGCAAGTAGTAAAGGTTACATGAGAATTCACTACCAGCACTTGCTGGTGTTGAACGTTGGATTACTGATACAATTGTGCAGTACCTCTAGTGAAGTTACTAATAACTACCAACTAACTTTGTATTTGCAGTAGTTAGAGAACACAATAACATTTATACTTATACTTTTGGTCACAAGTTTTACTCCGCAGAAAAATCAGGCTTTCTAATGAAATTCCAGAAAGTTTCTGCTTTCTGTGACCCAGGGCATGCCTGCAGCATCAGAAAGATATTTTCTGTTGCAGACAAAAAATGACCAACTGTGTCTACATAGGTAAACCAGACAGCTTTTAGAAGAGCTCTTTTGCAGCAGATTTCTATGCCATTTTTTCATGTTACATATTTTATCCATTTGTCCATAAAGGAGTGTATTTTATGCAAAGAATTTAATTACATTCTCCAATTACTAGTCACAGGTGTACTACAAAGAGAAAAAATCCCTAAGATAGAAATAGTTTCATTTAAAGAAACCCAGGTTACCGTCAACAAACCAGAATGCTCATTGTAAATTAAGTAACCTCTGAACTGCCCCATTTAACACAGATTTTTCTTAGATTTGATCTAGATACCACCTCAGTAAAACAAACCTATACCACATTTGCTTCTTAGCAAGAGATCTGATTTCCAGGAAAGGTGTTAGAAGATAAACATTTCCCATTTAAGAACGAAAATAAATACAGGCATTTTCTAAGTCATATTATATGCTTTACTACAGCCATTGTTCCTTATCTTCTCTGAGCAACAGGAAAAAAGAAAGTTTGCTTTAAATCTTCAGAAATGTACTTCAGAATTTTCTCTACTCATACCTTTAGACCTTCATATTAAGAAAGGAAAGCTAAATACCTATGAAAAACCTTTGGTTATTTCTACCTAAGTCATATTTCCTCTGAATGGTATAAGCCACATTATCCCTTAACATTAAAAGTTGTCTCCAAGCTTTTTTGAGATCTAGTTTTGCAGATATTTTGCTGCAACACACAAATTTCAATGTAGTACCATTCTAAAATCATTAGTACAGGACAGATAAATGTTGCATTTACATGGATAGGATCCAGACACTTGGCTGGACTGGTAACTAATGCAAATATGTGTATAGATTGGAAATTACTACATTACCTGTAAGTGTTTGTACTTTGATAAACAAAAAAAAATATTAAATATTTCATAATCTATCCTAATTGGTATGTATTCATTTACATGTTTTGAGACAAATCTTTAAAAGAAAATTTGTTTTAAACGTTATGTAACAGGATTTAGTTGAAGGGATTTACCTCTGACTATTACAAGTCAGTGATTTATGAGACAAACCAAAATAAGTTCACTGCCCCTTTAATAAAATTATTTTTCCTCTTTAAAACCAGATTTGGTTATCTATGATACATTGTAAGGGCCTGACAGTAATTTTGAGAATACCTTAATTCACTGTGCTCCAAAAGTCGGCCCACTCACAGTCAGTAATTTCTCATGCACTGTAAAATGTCGCAGGTCAGCGCTGCTAGCAAAAGAGGAAATCTTGCCTTCCTCCACCCTTTCTGTTCCTCCCGACATTTCCATCCTCCCTGATCTATACAGCTGTTTTATAAATGAGATCAGTTCCACGATCTAGATTAAAATTAACCCCCGCTTTTTTGTGCTTAAATTTAACATGGATCAGTTTTTTGATCTGCTTCACCTGCCACCACATAAATCCTTACTCTGGCACAGGAGAGGGAGCAGCATGAGGGCAAGAATGAACTGGGGCACCATAAATTAGCACAGAGAATATATGAAGCTGAAAGTATCATTTAAAAAATGGCTTTTAACAGATAGGCATCTAGAAACAATTGTACTCTATTCTATTGCTTGTGAGGGTGTTTTTTAAGTTTTTTTTGTTTTTGTTTTTTTTTTGAGATTATGTGCCCAAAGCACACAATACAATATTGCCACTTCATTATCTGAGAACTTGCCTATGTCCTCTTTAGGTGCTTACCTTTTCTCTTTGTGCTTTAAAGACACAGAGCTGAACCCTGGACTTGTGCTGTAAATCCTTCAAACTGTGTCTTTGGGGAGGAGGAAAGCAACTGACAACTTAGGAAAAAATCTTTGTTCTGGCAGAAACAAGACAAGACCTCCTTCCTTCTCCACAGGCTGCTAGATTTGCAGGATAGAATTTTTTCTGTCTCTTATAGATTTCTTTCAGATTTGCTAAACCATCTTTGCCAGAGAAGATTTATGTCTGCACCATAGAAAATCCCTTACCTTAAGAATACAGCTGGAGGATATTTAACAAAAATATATCCCTAGAGTCTGAGTAGCAGTAGACATATAAAGGCTCAGTCCTCCTTTCCTAATTACAAGTTGTACTCCAAGTTCCAGTGGGAGATTTGTCCAAGAACTATATAACACATTTTTTGGTGAAAATTAGGTTATCAGCATTACTCTGCTGTTCTGGTTATAAAAACTGTGATTATAGCAAACATGGTATTTGAGCAAATAGAGACAAAGCGACTTCTCTATAACTATCTGTGTCACATCATAATCAATCGTGAAAAAACATCCATGTTTTCTAACACTACCCCCTCAAAATTCATCTCCTGAAAACCCAAATTTAATAATTTAATTGTTTTAGACTTCTAAAAATAAAAGAATGCTGACGGTTCACCAGCAGGGGAAATTTTAATAGGCCACAACAGCAGTGCTGCACACTGGGTCAAACACAAGGCCTCTTCCCAGCTAATTACGATGCAATCTATGAAGATTCCCTAGAGGAGGACTTGCTTATTAATACCTACACAGTGTTCTCTGTTTCCATAACATCTCCCTTAGTATTCACCATTATATTGCCCTTCCAAAGTCACACCTCTCTCTGCCTTCATAAAACCTTCTACTTTGTCCTCCTGATAGACCTTTTGGTAGACTCTAATCACTGAGCTGCTGACAATGGGGAATAGGTTACCTGTGATATGGGAAAATCCCAAATCCCACAGTCTGAGTTACACAAAGCCTATCTACCAAATGTGAAATCAGACATACTGGAATTTTGCAATTTTTTTTTTTTTTTTTTTTTTTTTTTTTTTTTTTTTTTTCCTGAGCTAATATAAATTTTCATCTGCTGGAAACTGAAGGAAGGAAAAATAAATTTTTGTACTGTACAAGCCTCCTGCTCTCTGAATACAATGACTGTGCAGCTGCATGCCTGGGAAGATGCAGAGACAAACAGGCAATGGAAGTTCATATAAGCTGGCATGTCTCTCTTATTTTACTTGAAATACAATGAAATATTATTAAGAAGCATTCTTGTGTGAGTATATGAATGCTGATTTTCTCTGTGAATAGCCTAATGCTAGACAGGAGATGAACCATTCAGCTGCAAGGCAAAAAAATCTAAAAATCAGAGAGTAGTTGTTAGTAATGTTTTGTTTCTCTGCAAGGACTTTTTTCTCCTTGCTTTAGTCTGGGATAAAGTGATTCTTCACCATTTTCAGATACTTTGCATGGCCAGTAGGTGTTACTTTCTACAGAGAAAATAAGAGACAGAAGTAAGACTTGCTAAGGAAGAAAGCTTTGCCTTGCATTCTTGCATTGGCTGTATAGAAAATAAGTTAATTTCTGGGAAACTGAGTTAGTTTTAATGTTTTGCGTAGTAGCTTAACTTCTCTTCAGAATTTTTGGGTGACAAAAGTTAAGAATCTTAAGTATAAAGTTCTTAATTGATAGAAGCTTTTGTGTAATCTTTTGAGAAATTGTTTTTAACTTTTTTTTGCCAGTAATTTGATTTATGCCAAATAAATACTTAGTTCAAGAGAAAAGGTGAGCACCCATATTTGTATGTGATTAAACACTTTGAACTCTCAGAGTAGACAGCTGGAGAGAGACAAAAACCTCCAGAATGACTACCAGCCAAATCATACATGTAAAACCCCATATTTTAAAGTCCCTCCTTGTTCTGCAAGGTATTCAATAGGAAGTTTACTGAAATTCTCATCAATTTACTGAATTAGAGGTCAACGGCTGTTGGAGATTTGGGGGTCAAACATCCGCATTGTTAGGTGCCTAAATTATTTGAAATAAAATCCTGTTGGGATTTTTCAAAAGCATCTAACAGGTGAGAAGCATTCACAACCCTTTGCATTTTAAAATCACTGTATAAAATGCAAAGATCAAGTTCCAAGTCTCTTTCTCACCCTTTGAGAGTTAGTTCCTAGCTGCCAGCTGAGACAATCATCCTCCTCTTGCTTGCTCTTCCAGGACTGTGCTCTTTGCAACATAGTACTCCAGCTCCAAAAGACTCCCTCATTTCCCACTTTGCATAAATTGATGGGTAAGAAATATTGATGAAAGGAAGGGAAGGTGAGTTTTAATTTTTTTGGCTGAGTTAAAATTAAGTCCTAATCTTTTATATTGCAGGCAAATGATCTATTAATGTACTATATCTAGAGCCAACAGCAGCTCCTCAGCAGATATGTTCTGAAGGAAGCTCCCTTCTGTTCTTTCTGGGAGCAGTTTCTAGACTCTGTGTGCTCCCTAAATAAAAAAATCTTCATTTGCAGCCCTAATTTGTACCCTTAATCTCCAGGGAGTACAGAACTGCAATTACATGCTCTGTATGACACAGCCCTTCAGCTGGCTCAGAGCAGCTCCCTGCACTTGTTGGATGGCCTGTGTAGGGGCTTGGTTCTCCCCACACACTCCATGAGGGGCACGTAGCTCAGGGGTGAATCTCACTCCAGTGCCTGAAAGTTAGGCACTGTCACCACCGGTGGAAATCTGCCCATTGTCTTGCTGAAGGCAAAATAGAGAACCAGAAATACTTAGAATTCAAGGGAATTTGTCTTTCAGCTGCCTTTTAGGGTATTTCTGTTGATTTTTTTTTCCTTTTGCTGTTCTTCCTTGTATTTCTCTCCCCAAAATGAGATTCTCTAGTATTTTACTTGCATTAAGGGAAACTTGCATATTGTTGCCATTTACCAATACAAATGTGAACAATGCATGTTACAATCCAAAATAATTTGGATGATATATTAAGGTGTTATTAATTTTGAATTTGGACCGTTACAGTTCAAGAAATGTGCCCTAAATGTAGAGCATAAGTTGTATGCACTTGTCTCTGAGAAATCAGTTTGCACAACCAAGAATTCATACATTTAGAATGTAAGCTGCCAGATATTAGTATCTTGAGATTCTTTATCAAAATAATTATTTAAATTCAAGCTTCACACACTTGCTTAAAAAAATAACAATTTTAGAGCCTCTGTCCTTTAAGATGTAGTCACTGGAAATTAAAATCCTGATAGAATTGAATGTTTTTTATTTGTTGGCCCTGGCAGCTGTGCATTAGTAAAATAAATAAATTAAATAAACAGAAACATCTGTTCCAGTCACTAGAGGCTTTTTGCTGGAGTTATCTGCATCAGATGGGAGGAGATGCTCTAGTAGAGGAGCTTGACTTTCCAGAGCAGAGATTAGTGAAATATGTGAAATACAGAATATTAGTGAAAATTTATTAGGAATAAATATGTAGAATTGTGGGACTTGTGGGAAATATCTCACCTGCCAAATGATGATGCTAACTAGTGTTAAAGTTTGAAGTCCTCTAGCATCTATTCTGCATTATTCATATGAGTAGAAATCCCATTATATTCTAAGTGCTAGCACAGTCAAAGTCTATATCTTATTAAAAGGAAAATCTGTGGCTTAGTTGTAAGCCTGTAAGATTTTTCTTTTAGTTCATTATTATTGGATTCAGGATACCTTACTCCATATATGTGTAAGAAGAGTATAAATGTGTGAGTGTGTGTATATGTATATATATATATGACTATACACATAATTTTTTGCATGTGAGTGCACTGGATAGTTGTCATGCACAGAAAGCAAGAAGAGGCAACCTAATAATGCCTCAGAATTCCAATTCCATGAATATCTCAATAAATCTGAGAGACAAAATAGGTATCCCTCTGCAAGTATTTCTATGCTGGTATTCCTACACAATAAATTAATCAAAGCTCTGGTATAATTTTAAAAAATATGCAAAATAATTTCTTCATCAGCTGGACACGTGTAACTTGTTAATTTCATGAAAATAACATGGGAAAATTGCATATAGCTGTAGGAAAAAATGGCAGAAAGAACTAGAATGTTTTGCTTTTTGATTGTAATCTGCAAAGTCAAATGGAAGTTGCTTACTGGGTTTGCAACTATATCTAGGAATACAATATAATAACAAATAATAAAATAGGAATGAAAACAGAATTGAAGTTTATAGACTTCTTCTGAAGATGATTGGACTACTGAAGGGCTATAGCTTTATAATGCATGGTTATTTCAAATGGCAAAACCAGATTTCTTTGAAACTAGTTCTGTTACTGAATCCTAAGCACTTCAGAAAATAATATCTGGTAGTTAATCTGTTCCTAGGAGGAACTCACAAGTTGGCTTCTTTTGATAGAAATCACTCTCTTCTGGCAATCATGGAACCATAAAATGCTTTGTGTTGGAAGGGACCTTAAAAGTCATCCAGTTCCAACCCCTCTGCCATGGGCAGCGACACCTTCCACTAGACCAGGTTGCTCAAAACCCCATCCAATGGTCTTGAACACTTCCAAGGAGGGGGCAGCCACAGCTGCTATAGGCAACCTCTTCCAGTGCCTCACCACCCTCATAGTAAAAAATTTCTTCCTAATTTCTAATCTAATCTATTTTCAATCTACGTTCTCTCAGTTTAAAGCTTTTTCCTCTTGTCCTATAAATGTCCATATAAAAAGTTCCTCTCCAGCTTTCTTGCAGGCCTTCCTTAGGTACTGGAAGGCTGCTACAAAGTCTCCATGGAGCCTTCTCTTCCCCAGGTCAAAGAATCCAAACTCTCTCAGCCTTTCTTCCTAGGAGTAGTGCTCCAGCCATCTGATCATTCCATGGCACTCCTCTGGTCTCACTCCAACAGGTCCATCCACATCCTTCTTGTGTTCCCCACTTTATTCCTTACCTTCTTCTGGTTCAGTTGTAACAACCAGGGACTCAGAGAAACAGAATAATTCATGTTGGAAGAGATATCTGGAAGCCACCTTAGTCAAGACCTTGCTCAGAGCAGGACCAATTAAACCTGGTTGCTCAGAGCTTTTTCCAGCCCAGATTCAAATGCTTCAAAAGTTTCTAAGAATGGAGATTCCACAGCCTCTCTGGGCCAGTTTTCCAGTATTGGACTGCCCTCATGGTAACAGTTGTTTCTGATACCTCATGGGAATTTCTGTTTTCTAACTTACTCCCATTGCCTCTTGTCATATCACTCTGCACCTTTAATAAAAGATAAGGGCATGCTGCCATCTCACATTCAACTCAATTTCAAACAAACTCCACCAGTATCTCCAAATCCTTTTATGTCAAGCTTCTCTTTATCCATCTGGCTTCTAGCCTGTCCTATTGCATGAAGTTATTCCATCCCTGACACAGGATTTTGCATTTGCCCTAGTTAAACTTTATGAGGTGACCATCAGCCCATTCATCCAAGATACAGAGGTCCTTCTGAACAGCAGCCCTGCTGTCTAGCCATGCCCTCCAGTTTGGTATCACTTACAAACATGCTATACATACAATCCATCTCATCTGGGTCTTTATTAAAGATGTTATACAGTATTGACCCTAGTATCCAACTCTACCTGAAGGCCCTGCTAGTAAGCAATAGCTGGCTGGATTTTGTACCATTGATCCTAGATAGTTTCCTGAGGCCTTTTGATGTTTATTCCCTTAATTTCAGTCAGTAGAGTCTGTGGCACCATTATTACCATAACATAAGCACTAGAGTGCTGCCAATAAAGAGATCTGGTTGCAGATTTAAAGCACATGAGCAAGCAGCAGGTAGTGGTAGTGTGAGGGATAGTGACCGAAGCCTAGGAGGAGGTCTCAGGATCAAAGGGGAGTAAATAAAATGGAGGACAAGGCTCACTGATTATAATTGATAAAAAGTAGTTCTGGCACTTCCTTGGCTCAGAAAATTTCTGAACACCTTGCTGCTGAAGAGAGAGATTACTCAAGCTATTTTCATACTTTTCCTGGAAGTATGGACTATTTGCTATTGCAGAAGATGGGACATTGGGCAGGACAAATCCATCTGTGGCTCACTTTGTGAGCCATTATTGCTTACTTGACTTTCATCTCTTTTCACATTAAAAAATGAAAGTATAAACAGGCTAAGAGGTAGTGATGTAGAAGTTGGAGAAAAGAAGATGTTGGCATTGTTTTGATAACCAGGAGAATATTGAGAAGGTTGGAGGTTCCCAGTATTTTTTAATTCTTTAGAAACACCAATTTATTGCAAATAACTGTTACAGTTCTGGGAAGTATTGTATTTACCAGTTCTCTGAACTTTAATCATTGAATGTTCAGCCAAGTCAGATGGATGTGAGTGGGTAAAAGGGATATGTGGTAATTTGGAGGAACATGAATTTGCTTCCTCAAATTTATGTGAGGGTGCTCTTTAGTTTTCAATTTGTATCTCAGTCTGCTAGATAATCTTCAGTCTTGCTGAAGTCAAAGTTGTTAACTTTAAAGTATAGTGCAGCCAATATTTGATTACTAATTGGTTGGCATTTATCTCTCCACTTTTCTCAATTTTGTATTACTTCTAGTTTCCAGTAATAGTAATATGTGTGGACATCACAGACACAAATACCAGGAACTGCAGAATGAAGATATTTGTTGTGTAATAACTAAATTTGATAATTGCAGCTATTTGAAGTAAAATTATAAATGGTTCATACAAAATAATTTTGGTTTTAAGGATAATGAGCTGTATAATTTAGTAGTACTGGGAATTAACTTCTTTAAAAGTTGCTGTGGCTAATGCTTTTCTCACACTAATTTCATGCTGTTGAAACTCCACCAGCATTAATGGAGTTAATCCTAATTTTCATGTACATAAGTGCAAAGAAAGCTCAGCCTCAGTAATTTTTTACATACTGTTTCAAGAGTGCTTGAAATTGCTAAACCCACTTAATTCCACATAAAAATAAAGCTTAATGCAGAGAGATCTAATTGTTCTTATGTCACACACAAAACTCTGTGGCAAACAACAGAACAATGAAATTTTGTTCTTTGACATTTTAGATTTCCAATGCTGGGTGAACATTCAGAGGCTTTTTGAGCTGTATTTTTATCAATGAAAAGTCTGTGAAACTGCTTAACTAAAAATTAGCTTGTGTTAATGTTAGCTTGTCCACTAGTCTCCACAGATGATGGAAGTGCTTAACTGCCTGTATCAAAGGGAAGAAAAAGCATTTGATTTTTAAGACACAAATCGAAGACTTCATTTCTTACTCTTTGATCAGCTTTGCTTGTATGGGCACGTAATCTGACCCCCTTTGCCATCCAATTTTCAACCTCTTTCCCCTGCCTCCCCTTAGTACTGAGCTTTTATCAAGGCCAGATTTCCCCCTCCCCTTCCCCACTACTCCCCCCTTCAGGGAGTAGTCATGCCTCCTGCATTTTTTTCTCTCTAGTGTTTAGAAACTCCTCTGAGATGTTAAACCCCTAGGAAACACTCCTTGTAACATCAAGTGCTTTTTTTTTTTTTTTTTTTTGTTACTAGGCTGCCACTCTACGGCCGTGCACATAAACTGCAACTGTAGTTCCATTGGAGTAAGTTGTACTGGAAGAGTTTCTGGGAATGAGAGAGCATCTGGGTTTCATGTCCCCCAATGGGAGTATGAATACCTTAAAAGAGGACAAAGGAAAAATCTACCATATCATGTGCAGGCATCTACCAGACTGATATCTTAAGTACATTAATAACGTGCATCCTGTAGTGCCCTAACATAGACCCTGCTTGTCCTGGCTGTCTAAAAGAATGCTAATTTGCATTAGATTTTCAAAGGAAAGCACAAGGATAATGCTTTCAAAATACTCTAGCCAGGAAAACAAGTAAACACTTGGACTGACCCATGCCTGGTATCCTTCATAAGTATGCAGCTTTGATGATTGTGAATCTGTGTGATAACTAAGCCTTAGAAGTGAATCAAGTGTTTTAAGAGTAGACATTTATATGTAGCCATACACAGTGGTTTATAAACGGGTTAAAGGGGTATTAAAGTTTTCTTAAGAATAGTTTCATTTACACAAGGTTAGAATATGCTGCATAGTAAGTTATTACAATAAGTCACTGTTTTCATAGCTGCATCTGAAAATGGAGAAGATTGAAATTTAGGAGAGCTGTCCATGAGTAGAGTACTGTGAGGAAGTTGTAGATCTGTCTGCCTGTAAACACTTTTACTTGAGTCCTACCAGTGTCAAGACTTTTCATAGCCAAAAGTCATGTTCAAAATGTGGGAGTGGCACTCCGTATGTGTGCGCTATTATTCTTCACCCTTGGACAAATTTGCATGTTTCCATTCAGAAAGCGGAACAAAAGCAAACTGGAAATGTGTTCTTGCCTTCATTTTTAGCACACCCAAGTTAAGAGGAAAACTCCAAGGTTGATGGAGATCTAATTTCTTGGAGATGTTAACTTCTAAAGAACACAGTCCCTGGTCAGTGACCATCAATTACTACCTAAAATATTGTAAGGGCTTCAAAATTATACTGTTTTCTGTATAAATGATATCTACTGTTTGAAAGTGATCTCAAAAGCTGAGTCCAAAGCAAATTCATTTATTCTAGTGGACTAAAGAGGTCTTATTGGCCAGAGAAGCCCAGTAGATGGAAAAGAAGCTCAGAAGTTTTAATATGTGTTTTGCTTTGAATATTCTCCTGTATGCACTCCTAGAGGGCAGAGAGGAAGAAGGATTGTTAAAAATTAAACAGCTTGCTCTTACTAAAATAAAAATCCATTCTACAGTTTTCATTGATTTAAACTGAAACAGGTGCTGACAATTGGCCATGTTAGTAACATTGTTCCAGACACTCATTCAGCATTTGAATATATTTTGTTAATGTAGGTTAATATTATAAGAAGGGACAAATCTTCTTAGAATGGTATTTTCCAAGATCTTCAGCCATAAGGCAACTTTGGTTTCTAAACAGAGCCAGCTGTTAAAAGTGCTAATTAGTTCTGCCAAGAAGGTAATAGTGCCTTTGTCCTAATAACCCAAACTGTTATATATATTAAGAGATTCTCGATGCCAGTTATATCCCCCATTTAGGAATATTACAAGAAAAATTTACTATGAACAGGAGGTTAAGAAAGAAGGAGAGATCATTAAAAAATATAAATTAGGAGCTGAGAAAGAAGTTGGACAAGAAACATCTTGGGTATAGAAAATAAACCAGTATAAAAGGAGATATGATTACCTCATTTCCTAAAGTATTTCTACAGCAGTCAGTGCAAGCAAGAGCAACATAAGTGATGTGACTTAAAACCATACGCTGAAGTTCCAAGTGACAATATTGAAAGATAATTAAAGCATTTTCAAAGAACAGGGATGCTGACCAAATAGCCAGAGGCCGGAAAGCAAAAGAGAGTGAGTTTGCCTGAAGCACGATGCAGGCAGCGCAAGATCTCTGTCTGTAGTTTATTTATTGCAGCAGAAGCACCAAGGCCCCCAGCTACCATCGGTGCCACGTAAAAATCTACAAGGTGCTGCAGTGCTGCAGTCTTTGACACCTAACACATACAGCTGAAATGCTCAAATCTACCAGCCAGGCTAAAGAGTGAGAATTAGAGCAGTAAACAGTGAAAAAATATCAACACACTTTCTGTTAAGTGGCACTGTGTCAGGCAGATGCACATCAAAATACATATGCAGAGACACAGAGCCAGCAAAAGCCAGGTTAGCTGTCATTTGCAATAATTAATTTAACTGTTGGTTCATGAAGGTGAATTGAACTGCAAACCAAACCTGGTACTCTAACTGTTAACACTGGTTTTGAGCTGCTGTAATAAACTGAACTATTTCCTGCACATGGAACTCCTAAAATGTCCATCTTGTACAAAGCGTATTTTTTCCCCTGAAACTTTTGGAAAACTTTGTCACCATAATTTTTATCTGGCATTATTCCTAAGTGGTTGGAAATGCCGGTACACTGTTTTCCAGATATGGCTGCAATAGGGCTGCAACAGAACTCTATAGGAGATTATTTATTCTGCTGAATTCCAAATGTGATCCATGGCTATTCTCAGAACGCCACTGTTTCTTTGGTTTTACAATGGCATCACATAACAAACATGTTTTTAATTGCTTTTTACCTAAATACTTTTTACCTGTCTGGTTTGGCTCTGCTTCTTAGACCATAGGTGGCCATCATAGGTGGCCCAAACTGATACGTTTTCTTAAAACAAAATGATATGCCCTCAATATTTTGGAAATGTAAAAATGTCTTAGAAAGGGATCTTTTCATCCCTGTGCATCTAAATTAATCAAAAGGAGAAAAGGCCTCTAAAACCAAATTAGCATTATTGTCAAGACATGAAAATATAAATAATAGCTTTTACCTTACATTTCTTTTCTCTTGTTCTGTTTACTAGAAATTAGTCCGTTAAACAGATTCAGTGTGTTTTTTTATCATAGCATCCAGGTGATTTAGTTATATCAAGAATCCTGTTGTGGCAACACAGAAAGTGCCTAGAGGACCCAAAAGTTGATTTCCTAGTCTTCCTGACCTTTGCCACTAAAGATGTTGGGTAGCATCACTGAGCTAGGAAGGGGTAGAGCCTTAGAGAGGCTGAGTTAATTACCCATCTCTACCTTTCCTTGTGAAGTGCTGTTTCACTTTTCTGTATTTAAGTTTCCTCATCCATTGTATTTCCTTCCTCTTGTCTTTTTAGTCACTTGTTTGCTTTTTGGTGCTTTTTGGTGCTTTTTTGTTTGCTTTTTGGTGTTGTTGCTTAGGGTTTTGTTGGTCTTTTTTACATATTTGTTTGGATAATAAGCTATTCAGTGTAGGAACAGTGCATCTAAACTGTCCAATATGAGTTGGAAGCTCTTTGTGTCAGTATAATCACACTAATAAATTCTTCAGCTGAGCTACTCTAGCTCACTTTATTTCACTGGACATAGCTCCTCACAGCACTTCCTCCTCACTAATACTCTGTTTTAGTGGGGATGAGCAGATTAAAATGAGTGTGCTGGACACCTGCTACCAATCTTGCAAAACAGTGGAGGTCATGGTCCAATCCAATCAAGAACACAACCCTAAGAGATATTGAAGGTAGTATCCCCTTGAGTTGCCCAGTGCTCTGCTCTCTCTCACCTCAGATCAAGTTTTGCATTGAAATAATCTTCTGTCTTGATTCTCCTGCTTTGTTTAATTATGTGTACTGTTTGTACTGTTTCTTTTCATGTTGTGTCTATAAGGCTACCATTTCTTTTCCTGTTGCCTTGACTGCAAAAGTCTTGTCCTGAATATGCATGGATTCTAGCACAACCTTCAGGCAGTGGTGAATCTCTGATACTGTTATTTATATAACGTATTTTGGGGACATTGTACACACAGTAGTAAATTTATTGAAGTGTAAAGAGAAAAATGGCTCAATACAATGCAACACTTCAGGAACACATTTTGATATAGCTCTCAATCACACACAAACATGAAGTTATACTCACTGTCATAAAAGAATTGGATGTGATAAATTCTGTGAGCAGTATATTAAATATAAGGCTCAAAAAGCTAGCCACTTTCACAGTGCCAGCTTCAAGAAGCTGGCTTGATTTTTCTTCAGTCTTATATTTTACAAATTGCCACAAAATTATGTGGCTATTCTTCTCTTTCCCTTCAAAATACAGCTTTTTGAAACATCATCTTTTATTATTCTCATTTCCCATCCCAGTGGATAAATATTCATATCTCAGAATTTCCCACAGCTGGAAGAAATTGGCAGCCCTGTTGTTTGCTAGAAGAGAGGCAAAGGACTGAAATTGAATGGCCCTATTGCCCCACAACTGTGATCACATCAAATCAATCTGCAGGTTTGGAAAAGATGTAGTTTTCCATTGAGTTACTTCAACATTGTACATGTTTTGTGGATAATGTGAGGATTTACATGCCTGACCCAAAATCAGCTGAATTTTGTAGAAAGATTGATTGTAACTCTTTGGAGTATGTGTCCTCTTCTGCTGGCAGAGATAAAAATAGATGTAAAGAAATACCTGTGCTAGGCTCCTGTGCCTTTCTACAATACAGGAAAAGCATTCCTATTTGTGCTGTTTTTTTAAGTGAGGAAACCCAATTCTGATGTAGAAAGGAGCCTGACAAATTAAGTAAACAATGCAGCAGGGCTACAGGAGAAATTTTACACTGCATGTGTAGAAGAAGGAGAACTGAATTCACAGCCTTACGGGAGGATAAGCAAGACTGCCTTTAAACCATCTTTGTACTCCTCAGATTCTGGGTCGCTCAGCAGTCTGAACTGGTTTCTGACTGGTGCTGAGATTCTGGCTCTGACAGCTCTTGCCTCTTGCAAGAGGCCTTTGGATAAACAGCCTTTAAATTCCTTATACCAGCACCAAGAAAGACTCCTCCCGTTGCAGAACACTCCAGCTATCTTAATGAGCATAAAGTGAGTAGAGTACAGTTGATGACACTTAAAGTGCAGAAGAACTACTTCAATACTATTGCAATGCCCTAAGGTATTTCAGTGAGGCTCAATCACCTGTGCTGATACATCTCTGTTGTCACTGTTCCTGTTCACCACTGAACTTGCTCCCAAGAGTAACAGGAGAAATGGAGAAAACATGACACCAGAGGCTGTGGTGAAACCTACACAGAGCTTCTTGTGATCAGGGTCTGGGTTATTGTGGACCATGTGGGTTCATCCTAAATATGCAAGAATATTTATTATACAAAGAACAAATACATAAACATAACTTTTTATTGTAGCCAACAAAAAAAGTAATGTAACCAGGAGAAAAGTAAGGAATTTTTCAACTATAGAGCTGATGGCTCAGAGAACTATGATATCAAATGTAAGGCCAGAATTTCTGTGAAGTAACATCTCAGTGTGTCTTTTCATTATTTTAATTTCCTGGCTTAACATGTGAATGATCAGGAGATGCTTGGGGCATTTAGAAGCCAGAAATAAAGTAAAATGTATAGCAGTTTGTTCTGATCTTCACTTTCCTACTGCCACCCTTGCTTTCTGTCTCTCTTACTTCCAACTCATTGTTCCTTAAAACTGCTTTTCCTCATTGTGATCATGTCCTTCACCAATTATACAAGACAGTTCCTCTAGATGGTTTCTGATTCTATCATTTTTCCTGAATCCTCATTTCTGATTCTACTATTTCTCCTGATTTCTCATTAGCCTTTAATGAAAGTGATATTTCTGCTAGCCTCAGGATTTCCTGCTTGAAACAAACTCTCAAGTAGCATGTGTGTATTAGCCAGGCTGAGTAAAGACACAGGAACTATGACAACTGGGAGGCCTTTTAATGAATATTTTAAATATAAAAGGATTCATTTTACAGGACTCTGGAAACAAGACATTGGCAAATCAAAAATTAAATCAAACAGACATAATTTTTAAAGGTTTTCACTTAGTTCAATAGAATATCTTTGGGTTTCTTTATTAGAAGTGCTGTGAATTTTGTTTTTCCTGTTTCTTCTTGACTCACTCTTTTTATTCTGATATCACTTTGCACAGAAAAAGATTGCCTCTTGCAGAGTTCAGTTACATGTGCTGTTCAAGTGATCATGACAAAGATGAATGGTAATAAAAATTGTTCATCCTTTGAATGTGATTTGGATTACACTGCAGAAATTGTATATCAATATTGGATAGAGCTGTAAGAGGACTATACACAAGAGATACAGGGTTATATCTAGACATGATTTGTCATTCCCTTCTTGGCACCACTCATTCTACATGCCTGTTCTTTATTTATAGGCAAGAAGCATGCTTACATTTCAATATTCCTTCAACTCAACAGTTCAGAGTAAAATCACAAGGAAAGCAACATGTGTACCCATGAATAGCCAGAGATTCATTTTACTGGATTTTCCAGGTATTGAGAGGTAAGCCACAATGCTAATTTTACAGACTTTTGATAAGGAGAGGTCAAATTTTAGGATTAAAAAAAGAAAATACATTTGAATAGCATTCATAAGATAATTAAGAGATTGGGAAAAAAGCATACAAAATTCCCTTTACATTTTAGTAGTAACTACAGGAGAAAACAGATGCTGTCCTGTCATGCAACATAATGTTTTATTTCATTTAGTTCTGGGCTTTAATTGCATAACTAGGGACAAAAGTCAATCTTAGCTTATTTCTGTAAATTATGTCTTCATTACTGACAGAAATAGTAATGATTATGTGTACACAAACAGATGTAAAAGACACAAATAAAATTCATGCTATTGTAATTAGAAGGATGAAAAAAGTGTATTAATTGAATTAGGCTTCAGTTAATTTAATTAACATGCCAAGGTATTGTGATCATGAGCACATTAGAGACATCTTAACAGTGATGATTTTCCATCTCTCATGCCCTCTTCAAATATATATTTTGTCATAGGAAAATATGAAAATTCATAGTTGTTCCCCGAAAGTCTTGTCCAAGTAATGATGCAGAATGAACACAATATTTCTCCTGGTAGAAGACTAAGAATGTTGAAGCATTTCAGAATATCTACGATGAAGATTCCATCTTGCAAAAGCAAGGTATTTTTGTGTTTTAAGCTAACAAGAACCTTTGCCCTGATGAAGAAATTAACTTCCCAGGGAGAACAGGAAGTGTAATCAGGCCAGTAAATTTTCAAAAGCCTTGAACAAATTCCAAAAAAAGACTCTATTTCAAAATAGAAACATTCAGGCATATAACTTTTCCTGGTTTTAGCATACCAGTTGTAATGTTGGCATATGTGAACCTGTATAGAACTAAGCAGTCACTTTTTTCCCCAACAAGATCTTTTTCATCAAGAAACAAAAATAAAGATCCTACTAGATTCAGAAATCTCTGGTTCAGCCAACACTATGTCAATATTATTTGGCTTCAGTTGCTAACAACTTGCAAGCTGGAGAATTAATAACTAGACTTCAGTTGCCACCATTCGCTAATGAGGCTGGAACGTGACCTGTGCACCTAACCAGCTGGGAATAAAACAGAAAAAGCACAAGGCTCACTTACAACTGTCAAACTAAGGCATTTTCTTTAGTGCTAATCCAAAGATGGATGAGCCCTAGTGCTGCAGCAGTATATCAACATTCAGCCAGTGTAAGCACCAGAGTAAAACAAGACACAGTTTACTCCAGAAGTTCTCAATATCTTTTTTTCTTTTTGCTTTGAACATTTCCTATGTTTTGCCCTAGGACTGGATGATAATCCCATATTAATCCCCTTGGAAGACTGTATTTACTGTATTTGTGACCAAGGTTTTATCTGCCTATTTTATAGTATACTTTTGCAAAATTTTGCATTCCTTTCTCAGTTTTAAATCATTGCTTTGCCAATAGTAATTGTGTATGCCAGAGCTATCAACAGTAGAAAATTCCATATGTTGCTGCACAGATAAAATACAGACAAGAGAGTAACTCAAACCTACCTTCTTTATATGCACCCCTCCAACCTGAGCAAAAGGGAGGGTGATCTATGTAGATTTCATAGTTGAATTCTAGATCAAAAACTGTGTTTTAATTTTATGTTCAGTTCAATCAGAACATCTCACTTGTTTTCTCTCATCTTGAAGGAAGTCTGAAATTGTTTGTCCGGGTACAAATTTGATGCATGACCACATCATAGACTTTCAGAATAAAAAGGCTTTGTTAGAATCCTGAAGGTTTTGTGGAATAAAGTTGTGTCTGAGAAAGCTGCTTCAGGACTGATAGGTTGTTCCTGGCTCCAGCACAGTGCTGAACACATGGCTTTTGTAAAAGCATCCCAGAAATTCCTTCTGACACTCTCTTCCTTATTTTCCAGACCACTGAACTCTTACTGATCGGGAATTGAACACTGTAGAGATCCTTTAAACAACTTCTGGCATTTAGACAGCATTGGGAGGAGGGGAGTTCACAGTAGACATAAAAGATTTTTTTCTGTGAAGCAGTTCCTGAATTGATAAAGTTATCCTCAGATAAGCATTTAGGGAATTTTGTCAATAAAGACAATTTAGTTAGTCAATGGGAACAACCATAAAGAGTGCAGAAAGCACAGGTGAGTGTGTCTGGAATTCTTTTTGCCTTACTGATTCCTGGATGCCACTTCCTGACCTTAGAAACGAGAAAAATCCATGTAAATTGGAGTCAGGCCTTTTTTGGAGAGAGGAATAGCCAATACCTCCTTCCATGGTGTAAAACCCCAAGAAATTCTACCCAGGCTTTTCTCTGCCTTTCACACTTTCCACACTCCTAAAGCTCTCTGCTCAGCAGCCCCTTGAAGAATGTGGCATTTCCTTCGAGCTAATGAAATTGCAACAAGCAGCTGTAAGATTTGGACTATATAAGCTGTTTTTCTGTGAGGAAAGAGTGCATTTTCTTTATGGGTAAAGGAGTAAACATTGTGAAGAATAAACAGTATGAGTAGCTGTAGCTGAGGAAGACAGAAGTTTGGGATAGGCTAGAGGTGTTACGATATATGCACATTGTGGAAGAGTAGGAGAGACATAAAGTGCCACGGAAAAGAAGATATGAGGGAAGTCTAAAAAGGTTTGAAAATTATGCTTTAGGGAAAATCCAAGTTGCTTCAGTTTTCAGCTGAGAACTGTTGTATACAGATCTCACCTAGAAACCAGCTACTGTGAAGCTCTGATTCAAGGTGTGAGTTTGCTGTGAGAAATTTTCCATCCTTGTCAGGATTTTGCCAACAGTATCTTGCAAAAGTGCTGCTTCATCAATCCAGACTTACTGGGAGCTCGAGAAATTTGGCAGATATTAGGATTTCGCTTCACTGAATCACAGAAGGGTTAGAAGAGAGCTCTGGGCATCATCTAGTCCAACCCCCCTGCCAAGACAGGGTCATCTAAAGCAGGTGACACAGGAACATTTCCAGGTGGGTTTGGAATATCTCCAGAGAGGGAGACTCCACAGCCTCCCTGTTCCAGTGCTCTGCCACCCTCATCGTAGGAAGTTCTTCCTCATGTGGAGGTGGAACTTCTTGTGGCTTAGTTTGTGGCCATTGCTCCTTGTTCTGCCGCTGGGTACCACTGAAAAGAGTCTGTCACCATCCACTTCCATGACTAAACCAGGAAATGTGGTTACTGTTCTACTATCACATTATAAACTTTAGCTTTGTATTTTTTTAATCATATGA
This sequence comes from Peucedramus taeniatus, assembly GCA_013400575.1. Taxonomy (NCBI): domain Eukaryota; kingdom Metazoa; phylum Chordata; class Aves; order Passeriformes; family Fringillidae; genus Peucedramus; species Peucedramus taeniatus. Next base: position 34,328 of record WBNO01008759.1, read on the forward strand.
AGCCTTTTCTTTTGAATGATGCAATCCTATGATCACGCTTGGTGAACATGGAAAAAACACTGAACGCAGTGAATGTGTATATGTATATGCAAAGTAATTAGGAGATAGAAAAAAACAGGATAAGGCCTCCTTTCTTGCTATACTGCTAAGAAAACTCAACATTGAAGAAATTAGCAAGAGGTCATTGATACCAAAAACACCAGATTGCTTCGTAGTAGCAATGTATAAATAACATTAAACTATTGGGAGTTAATGTTAAATAACATTAAACTATTTCTGGGAGTCAGAAAAAGGAATAGTTCTGGAGCTGAGTTTTTCATCTGTCTAAATAGTATGGAAATGCCTTTGGCAATTGTCAGCTCAGAAACTACAGTTGTTTAAATAAGTATTTTTAACTGGAGTGAAGGACCCCTAAAAGCCTAGCTAAACAGATTCTTGCAAGCATGAGTGTGAAATACATAAACCCTTTAGTTGATGTCAAGTCTTAAGCCACTTTAAAGCTACTATGGGGGTCCTGATGATGAAGATGTTTGTCATTATCTATTCCTCTACTGACATTTGGTGATTAGAGAAAGGGTTGTGGTGTAAAATTGAAAAAGACAGGAGTGACACTATCTTGTAGGATTATTTTTCTTTTCCCTTTAATTGCTACTGAGATATGCAGGTCCTTGCTTCTTACCAAAGAAACTGAAAAATAAACCCTGTTATATCTTACATCGTGTTTGGCTGTCTGGCTTAAAATAAGCAGGTGTCATCCACAATTTGTCAGGGGTCCTAGACAATTAATCAAAACTGTCAAACTGTTTTTTCACTCAATATTTAATAAAACAAAATTGTTCTAAGAAGTTCTGTGTTGTTGAATGTATGACTGAAACGTAATGTCTGGAACAGATCAAAGTAATTTATTTTTAAAGTTGGAAACACATAATATTCTATTTGTCATAGTGTATTTTGAATTGTTTTAAAACTTCCACATTAGAAAAGTGGTTTTCCATTAGTAAACACACATTAATGCATCTAGACTGTTACAACCTCATTAATATTAAACTTCTGAGCACTGAATTAGTAATTATCATACAAATATTTAATTGCAAAATTATTCTGTTGCGGTGTATTACTGTTGCTTTGTGAACACTACACTTCTGTTAAGTGTGAATTCTGTCAGTGTTCAGCACAAGAAAAACATGAGAGAATGCTTAAGTGCTCACAGGTGGTACTGTGGAGGGGAAAAAAAACCCAACCCCACCAACTAAACACACACACCTCCAAATAAAGAATGACAACCAAAATCAGGAGACTGTAAATTTTAATATTGAACTGCGAAGACTCTCTACCTGTAATGCATATATATTTCCAGTGAAAGGCAGTTTAGATGCATTTAATGACAGAAGAACAGAAGAAAACAAAATCAGAGCTACTCATACCTTTAGCCCATTTCAGTACTGTGAGAAACTCCTAGATTTACCTCAATTGACAAATTACTGCAAGAAACTCCTAAATTTACTGCAAATGACAAGTTTATGACCCCATTTCACCTTTTGGAAAATTTTTAGGACTCTGTGTGCTCTCTTCCTTAATTTTTTCCCTTGTCAGCTCTTTGCACTGAAGTGCAAGCTGCAGCAGGAAAGCTGCTGGACTCTCTCCTGGGGCTAGCATTGTAAATCCTTAGGTATTAGACTCACATGTATCCAGTGTGGTAATACTTCTTACATCATGCTGCTGCCAGCTCGCTTAGCACTACATCAACTTTGATAACTCTGTGGTTATAGAGCAAACATGAGCATATTTCAGCGCTCAAACTGTGAATCAATTTGGCTTTGACAGCCTCTCATTCTAAGAAGTATTGACCTCTGAACCAGCTCTTTTCCCTTCCATATTTTCTCACTTTTTTCTACTTCTTTTTCTTAGTCTCTCTAATCATGAAGGCAGTAGAAACAAATTTATTTATTACCTCACAAATTTATTTATTAGCCCCTTATTTATTATAAGAACAATAAAGAAGAATTATACTTTAGAAAGATGTTTGTTAACTGGACAGGAAAGGAAAGAGTGCTTTTCGTCCACTCCAAATTTTAAAATTTGGAAAACGGCAAAAGTAACAAAAATTATTTGTAAAAGTAATATTAAAAAATTAAAACTGTAAAACTGTAAAACTCTCTCTGAATAGGTTTTCCCCCCTTGGCTGCCAATTTCTGGTCTTTGGAAATTATTTCATTTGCTGCTTTCATGCTGAGAAATCCTTCTCATTTTTTGAGAGCAGTCTCAAAATTCCTAGTTTTGTATCAAGGTGATTTTTCAGGGTTTCAGTAAGAAAGGTTCTTAATAATGGAAACAAATACTCTTCTGTTTTAATTATCTTCATCACAAAACCACTTACCTTTAGACTGTCATCATGCTGATATGCTAGGAGCCACAAGTAGTTGTAAAAATGCAAGGAGAACCTGCATTTAGCTGGAGACATTTCAGGAAGCCTGCTGACTCCTGATATGTCATTCTCCAGCTACACTAGAACTCATTGGATCAGCTGAACACAAATGGAGATCAAATTATCAGATCTTGGCCCTCACCAATGTCAGCTTCCTACACTGGCTGTATCGCTAACGTCATTCGTCTATTGAATGAGAACCTTGCTATTTTTACTCAGAACAAAAATAATGTTGTCATGTCCAAAGGCTACATTTTCCCCTTTGAAAATACTCTTTTTCATCCTTTGCATTTTTTAAAAATCTTTTGTCTGCATTCTTTTGTGGTCTGAGGCTCCTGTATCTCAGCCAAACACTTATACATTCATTGCAGGCTTCAGCTGCTTTGCAGAGCCTAAATAGACATTGAGGCTACACGGGCGACTTCAATTAAGTAGTTCTATAGAACTGACATTTTTTGTTGAAAAACAGTGTCTTTTTGCAGGGCCAAACAAAGTGGCAATTCCAAAGATGCAAATCAGAACAAAATACTTATAAAATAATAACCACCAAGGCAACTAATTGTAAGCTTTCAGCAGAGAGCACAAAGATCCATTTACCCAGTTATTTCCTTCTTTTACTCTACCATTGTGAAATTACAAGTATGTACATTACAGCAAAGATGCATATGATAAAGTAAAATTCCAGTGAGAAATTTCCAGATTTTAATAACCAAATTGTAGACTTCTTGAGACAGTAAAGTTCTTTTTCTTGGAGAAGTGTAGCTATGAAAATATACAAAAGCCTTTTATTCCTACGCACATGTATGCAGCAGAGATTCTCACTGAAGAAGAAGAATGCAGTTATTTTTCCTTCATCCTGCTTGTAAGATACAAATACACAGTACTTCATGAAATGTCAAGGAGCAACATTTATGCTGATGCTTTCCTCTCAACCACCTTATACTACAGCGTTTTCCTTCTTTTTTGGTTCTTTTTTTAAAAAATTCAACTTCTGCAACTTGCATCTATATGTACTTTCTCTTCCCATTTTGGTTTCCTTTATATCTGTTTATTTGCTGAAAAGTAAAAGAGGAGCTTGGTTCCTTGACTTTCTGAAGAGAATTTCTCATATTTAATTCCTTCTGCACTTCAGATCATTTGGTCCAATTCATTCTCCCCTCCTCTTTGTTTTCTACTTCCCTTGGGTCCATCAAGCAAGCAGCAGAAGCCATTGTGTGTGTGTGTGTGTGTGTGTGTGTATTCTGATCTGAGCCAAATGATTGTGAATTACTCTGGCTTAAGCTGTTATTAGACTTGCCAGCAACTGTGGCTCTTTTGATTATTTCAACAGCTGGTTTTGTTGCTTGTCTAAAGATGCAAAAGCACAGCTCTCTCCTCCCCGAAGAAACTGCTTACCCAGATAAATACCTGTGTCAGGATCTGTTCCAAGACTGCTAAGGTAGATCTGCCATTGCTGCTCAATCTACCTCCTGCAGACTTGTTAAAGCCTACCTCCCTTCCTAGGTACCTCTATTATTTACGCACCTTTATCAGGTATCAAGCCAGTGATGTGTGGCATTTGACAAAAAAACCTAAAGCTGTTTATCACTTGAAAATACCAACATAAACTAGAAGTAAGTCAAAGCTCACAGACAGAACATGGATGAATGCATCTGGCAAGCACTCACTAGGAAAAAATTACTTGCAAGAAATGGAGGCATTTAAAACCTAAAAACCACTTCCAAGCTTGAATGATTGTGACATTTCTCAAGGGTCCATAATGGGACTCATGCTGTTTAACATCACTGATGTGGACAGTGGCACCCAGTGAGTTTAGCAATGACACCAAGCTCTGTGGCGTGGTTGACAAATTGGAGGGCAGGGATGCCATCCAGAGGGACCTGGACAGACTTGGGAGGTGGGCCTGTGCAAACCTCCTCAAGTTCAACCAGGCCAAGTAGGAGGTCCCACACCAGGATTGGGACAATCCCAAGCGTGAGTACAAGTGAAGAAGCAATGTAAGAGAATGGATCAAGACTACACCTTGGGAGCAGGATGTGGGAGTGTTAGTGGATGAGAAGCCTGACATGTCTCAACAAAGGGTGCTTGCAGCCCAGAAACCAAATCATCTCCTGGGATGCATCGAAAGACACATAGCCAACAGTTTGAAGAAGGGGATTCTCCTCCAGTACCGCACTCTGGTGAGACCCCACCTGGAGTGCTGGATTGAGCTCTGGGGTCCTCAGCACAAGAAAGACATGGACCTGATAGAGAGTGTCCAGAGGAGGGCCACAAAGATAACCTGAAAGCTGAAACACCTCTCCTATGAAGACAGCTGAAAGAGCTGGGGTTGTTCACCCTGACAAAGAGCAGATTTTGCGAGGACCTCACTGTGGCCTTCCAGTACTTTAAAGATGCTTAAAGAAAGGAGGGAGAAGGACTTTTTACATGGGCAGATAGCGACAGGACAAGGGGGAATGGCTTTAAGCTGAAAGAGGGTGGGTTTCAACTAGATACTAGAAAGAAATTCTTTAATGAGAGGGTGGTGAGGCAACACAACAGGTTGTCCAGAGAGGCTGTGAATGCTCCATCTCTGGAAGTGTGCAAGGCCAGGCTGGATGGGGGTCTGAATAACCTGGTCCCGGAAGTGAAGATGTCCTTGCCTATGGCAGCTGGGATGGAACTGGATGACTTTTAAGCTCCCTTCCAACCCAAACTATTTTTTTGTTCCATTACTGGTACACTGGCAGTATGAGCATGCCTATAGATAATTAGCCTGAAGAATTCTATCTACTAGTAAGCAACCTCCTTTTAGGGGGATTGAGCATTATTGAATATTTTTTGCAAAACTTTCAGAAATATGATTCAAGTATTTCATTGAATGCTGCCTTGCATTTTAATTTTGTTTAAATGTTGTGAAATTTTCTTGTTTCCAGGAGTAATGATTGGGAATTGTTTCTAGTACTGTTTACAGTAATATGGTGGTTATTGCTACCTGAATGTTGGATCCACATATGAATTGTATTGTAGTTTGATCTCTTCCTTTCTGGTGGAATCCATCTTCAAACAGTTACAGGTATTTTTTGAATGACTCCTCTAGCCCTAAATACAATCACTGTCCCATGTGCATTTCTAGCTGGCAGAGCTTGACACAAGGCCAAGCGGTTGCTCCAGGGACTTTATCACTTTCTTTAATTTGGTTATTGCACTTCCATTTTTAAACTGGACTTCCACAGTGATTGCTAAGGAACTCCTGATGATTGTCAATGTTAAACACTCATTATCACTTTATACTGTATTATGTGATATTTTTGGGAATGTTTTCCTAGTAATAGCTGGAGCTACTCTGTTCAGCATGATTTTCTTAGGCCTAAGTTTTGTCCAAATGTATTTTTCAATTTTATGTGCATGGAAGCCTCTGTGTCAATTTCATCAACAGCAACAACAAAAAAAAGGCTTAATCTAGTTTTTGAGGGCTCTTGGAATTTATGTTATGTTCTATGGTTTATTTCTGGTTTTTCTTTCCTTAGTAATTTTACATTACACAAAGTTTCCTTTCTGCCAAACAGCAGTGAAACACATAGTATAAAAAGGAGATATTCAGGAAGTGAAAAGTAGATGATCCTTGTTGTTCTTTGTGGTTAGTGGAGTTTAGGAGCTGAATACAGGTGCTGCATTTTCGTTCCACAGTAGAGAACCAGAATACAAACAACACACAGTTTGTTTTACATGGGAGAGTCTCTTCTGTCTCTCATACATGCACATGCCAACAGCATGTACCTATAACAGCAGTGCTCCACTGAAGGGTTTTATATTTGCTCTAGATCACGTACAAGGCATGTTGATCTTGCACTGAAATTTTAAAGGTGATTTCCTTGGACTACCATGCAATCTATCCATGCAGAGGTCATCCAAAGCTTCTGAGAACACATACCAGTATTGGAAGGTTTCATTTGACTGTTACACAGTCCTGCTGTACATTCAGTTTTATTCCTGGCCTTACATCTTTTTACAGTATAAAGCCTGTATAGCAAGTGGTATAATAGTTATGTCCCAAGGCAGGGTCACCTAATACCACTTGAACACTAAGAGCTGCAGTGGAAAAAAAGCCTCTGTTAAGGAACAATGATTGTAAAGTCAAGCACCGAAACACTAAAAAATGCACAGACAATCATTTGTATTCATACATTATATATTTTTCAGTTTTGTGCTCACTTTTTTTTCAACCTGTACAATATGCTTTATTCACTGTAAGCATTGAAGGTGCTCAGTGTGTCAGCACAGATATTGCTCAACATTAGGATTACTCACTGTTTAGTTGTACCTTCCTGCTCTAAATTGTGGTCATATACTTTATTGGTTTACTGTCCCTTATTCACTTGCTCTGAAGCTGAATTTATCTTCCTTATATCCTGTTTTAATAACACCTACAATGGAATAATATGTAAAAACATTTATGATTTGGTTTGACAGCTACCATATGAAGTAAAGAAGCATTATAACTTCTATTTAGATATGAGCAACTGAGGGCCTGGGGGTGGGGGAGAAATTAGACATAAAACCACACAGGTGTCTAACTTAAAACATGGCCATATTTTTCATATCACTTCAGCAGTGTTAAGTGTGTAGCTCACTGGTTCCAAGTAGGTCCTAAGATAACTTCCTAAGTAGTTCAAACCACGGTAATGAACTCGGGCCAAGACACACATCCTCCTAGCCGTGAACCACAACTGCTGCCGGTCAAAAACCTGCCTGCCCCCAGCCCTCAGCCAATATCTGGCCCACAGTCTGCTGCACCTACAATTCCCACAGCTCCTGGGGCTCCCGACTTTCCGGCCACGAACAGCAACTGCCCTTCTCACCCCACAGGATCACAGAACTGTTAGGAGGTCATCTAGTTCAACCCCTCCTGCCAAGGCAGGGTCACCTAGAGCAGGTGACACAGGAAAGTGTCCAGGTGGGTTTTGAGCGTCTCCAGAGAGGGAGACTCCACGACCTCCCTGGGCAGCCCGTTCCAGTGCTCTGCTACCCTCAGCGTAAAGAAGTTCTTCCTCCTGTGGAGGTGGAACTTCTAGTGGTTTAATTTATGGCCATTGCTCCTTGTTCTGCCGCTGGGTACCGCTGAAAAGAGCCTGGCACCATTCTCCTCTTGGCATCTTCTTGCCCTCGTCACGAGGCGAGGCAGACCTCGCACCCTCTCGCCGCAAGCCCCTTCTCCCCTTTAGCAGGAGGCGGCCCGGGTTCGCACACCCCGCTCGCTGCCGGGCCTCGCTCGCCGGCCCATCCCCGCGCGGTGCCCGGCGGAGCCGCCCGGCGGAGCGC
>WBNO01008762.1:0-175528 GCA_013400575.1 Peucedramus taeniatus
TTTTTTCCTCTCTAGGATGGTGCAGGGCTCTGCTCCCTGCAAGTGCTGCACATCTGTTGGCAAACCAAAGCAGAAGGGCTCTGTGCAAGCAGAAATTTAAATACTGGTGTTTTTGGAAATAGAAGAAAAGAGCACAAACAAGTTTCAAAAACAAAGTTCTCACAGGCTTCTTAAAAGGGCTAAGTGGCAGAGGGAGGGGTTTTATCATCATATCCCTCTATATTACACCAAAATTCCTGTAAAGCAATGTTGAGGCTAATGACTCAAATGTATAAACCTAATTCCCCTTCAGGAAAACCCATTTAATAAAAGAAACAACAAGCACTTAAAAAAAAAAAAAAGAATCACTGCATGAACTTCCATGTACAATCCATGATTAAAAAAAGCCTTAATTATTTCTACAATACAATTGCTCCCTAAAAACCTGTGGTGGGCTGACCCTGGAGAGCTGCTGGGCCCTTACCCAGCTACTGTCTCATTTCCCTTAACAAAAAGGCTGAAAAGGAACAGGGTAAAGACAGGACATCACTTGCTGATTACCTTCATGGGCAAAACAGGCTTGACTTGGGGAAAATTAATTTAATTGATTGCTAGTGAAATTACCTTTGGGTAGCAAGAAGCAAAGACAAACTATAACACCTTTCTCCTAAAGCCCCTTATCCCAGGCTCAGTTTAATTCCCAAATCCTCTTTCTCCTCCCCATTCCCAATTTCAGTTTCCTTAGAAAGGAAAACCTTTTTAATTTGTGAAAGCCATACCAAAGGAACTCATTCTGTATGAACTAAATTTGATCAAATCATTCTGTAAGTTTAGATTACAGGGATTTTCATGTTTGTTTTCCCCAATCTCTTCCTTCCCACAGCCATGAGAATCAGTGCAAGATTGCAAAATAATCCTGGCAGTGCTGCCTTGCTCAAATATGAAATCCTGGTTGCATGTGGCCTTCAATTAAACCTGACATTTCCCTGAGAAAAGGCTGGGTTTCCTGCATGGAGGCAGAGCCAAGCAGGAAAAGAATCCCCAGGGAGAATTACAACTGCAGGCTTCCTCAAGCTGTTAGGGATAAACCAACATTAGCAGATTTTAGCTCTGGGGGTCAGCTGGACCTGCTGCCTGCTGCTGTTGTTTGTTCTGCTGTGGTGCCAGATGGGGGAACAGGCAGGATTTCCAGTGCCAGGGAGGCTGGAACAACCCCTGGATTCCCTGCTGTGTGGAACAACCTGTCAGGAAAATTAATCCACAAACACCAGAGGTTTATGTCCAAAAGGGAGACAGAGGAATCCTTTTACTTTATTCAAATAAAGGGAGAGGGCATTCCCCTGGGATCTCTCAAATTTTTGGAGGACACAGCCTCCTTTTTATCCTAATTTCCCTCATTTCCCTCTCTCTTTCCCCATTGGCTGAGGTACTTGAGAGGTACAGACTTCCTGGAACACCTGATATCAGAGATTTCCCTCTAATGTATAAACCTCCCTTTTAATTTTTAATTCTTATGGAATTTAGGGTTTTTCCCCATCGTTTCTTTCATCTTTCAATGTCCAGTCTAATTTATCAGCAAACACACAGTTTGTTTGTAAAGGCAAATATCTTTTTCCATTCATCAATCAGTGGAATCCTTCCCATTGTTTCTTTTATCTCCCAATGCTAGTTTTATCCACCAGCAGACCCACAGCTTGTTTGTAAAGACAAATTTGTCATTCCTCTCAAACCCCTGGATTCCCTGCTGCCTGGAACCATCCCTGGCTCACAATCCCCCCCTCCACACTGCTGCCCACTGTGAGCTTCCCCAGCTCTGCCCTTCCCTGCACAAACTCAGCTCAAGTGTGTCCAAGTGCAGCCAGCAGATAAGGAGAGCGAAAAACAGGAGGCACTCGAAGGATGGGATTGGATGGGATTGGATGGGAAAATGCCCAAAGAGAAAATGTTTTATGTTTCCATTCCAGTTTGTCAGCACTTCCCACGTGGAGAAGGATCCATCCTTCCGTGTCTGTTCCATTGTCTTGGAGAAACCAAAGACTCGGAATGCTTTGCTTGCCTCTGAAATCATCAGGATGAATTTTCCAGGTGTGTTTCTAAGAAAACTGCCATGGAAAACATCTTCTTACCCCACTGCTGAGGCTTTTGTCCTTGGCCTGTCCTTAGCCACCTTATAAGGATTTTTTCTGCTTTGCTGATCCTGTGTCACAGATTTGGATTCCCAGTTCTGCCACTTCTGGAGCTGCTGGCAGTGTGGTGACAGTGATCCCTCACTGTCCTGGGGGAGGGATGGAGCTGAGCTGTGAGCTGTGGGACATGTCCCACATGTGCAGGAGCACTTGGTGGCACAGAGGAGCACATGGTGGGACAAAGGAGCACTTGGTGGGACAGAGGAGCACTTGGTGGGACAAAGGAGCACTTGGTGGGACAAAGGAGCATGTGGTGGGACAAAGGAGCATGTGGTGGGACAAAGGAGCACATGGTGGCACAGAGGAGGACATGGAAGCACAAAGGAGCATGTGGTGGCACAAAGGAGCACATGGCAGCACAGAGAGGTTTGTCTCCGCCTGACCTTGGGGACAGGAGGTGCCACGAGGCAGAGCCCTGGGGCCAGGAGCCTGCTGGAAGCTGCCAGACATGTGAACAGCACATGATCCCCCCCAGAAGGACATTTAGAACACCTGTAGCTGATGAGGCAACATTGGATAGGTCGTGAGAATTACCATGTAAGGGAATACTGGGTCTTGAAAAGTGAATAAAACCAACTCATTTCTTTGAATAAAGGATTCAGATTCCCTGCAGGGCTGGGTCCATGTCTCAGTTGTTACTGCCCTGTGCTGCTGGCACAGAGATTGGACATGGCTGCAGCAGCAGTGTCAGGGAATCAAGGAATATCCCGAGCTGGAAGGGACCCACAAGGTTGATCCAGTCCAACCTTGTCCCTGCCCAGACACCCCAACAATCCCACCCTGTCCATCCCTGGGAGCATTGTCCAAACTCTCCTGGAGCTCTGGCAGCCTTGGGGCCGTGCCCATTCCCTGGGGAGCCTGGGCAGTGCCCAGCACCCTCTGGGGAAGAACCTTTCCCTGAGCTCCAGCCTGACCCTGCCCTGGCACAGCTCCAGCCATTCCCTGGGGTGAACACACAACAGCAAGTTGTTTCTGGAATTATGCTGAGCCTGCAAACAACCATTATTGGAAATGAACAAGAATTGGATACAGTGCCAAAGGATTTTTGTTGGTTTTCAAATGCTTTCAGTGATCATTCATGGGCAGGTATGTGTGCCTGCCATGCTGACTTCCAAGGGACATTGACTGCAGCAGTGGCCAGGGAAAGACACCTGAGCTGGAAGCAAAGCCACCCTCAGGTGGTTTTCTCATTCCTGTATTATCTTCTTTTTAACTTGTTTGTGACCCCAATGCCAAAAGAAATGAGAAAAAAAAAGCAAAACTGTGAAACAAATAAATCTATAAACTCTCCAAGCTTATGGGTGTCCTCTTCTACTTCTCACAGTGTGTCTTATAATAGATATTGCTCCACTCACACAAAGCTCTTGCCTCTCTAATCCCCTGCTCTTCCCTCTAACAATAGCAGGATACTTGTTCAGTGTCTCCTTGGGGAATTTGCAGGTTTCACTTTCCTTCTGTGCCTTTATCCATTGCTCCCAATGAGCTTGTTTGCTGCAAAGATTATTTTTTTAATAGATATAAAGTGCCTGCAAATCCCACCCCAGCCTGTCACATCCATAACACTGTCACAGATGTCATGAGGTCATTGTAGGTTTTATTTACAAGGGTGTGTTGTTAGAGGACAAAAAGAAATGCTTCAAACTGAAAGAGAAGAGGTTTAGATGGGATATTAGGAAAGAATTGTTCCCTTTGGGGGATGGGCAGGCCCTGGCACAGGGTGCCCAGAGAAGCTGTTGCTGCCCCTGGATCCCTGGCAGTGCCCAAGGCCAGGCTGGACAGGGCTTGGAGCACCCTGGGACAGTGGAAGGTGTCCTGAGCTCTTGTGCTGCAGCTGCTCCATAATCCAGGGGAAGAAGTTGTGCCTGGGGCTGGACTAACCCCACAGTCCTGTGAAAGGGAATTGTGCCAATTACATTAATTGCCAGCTGTAGCAATTATAAGCCTCAGAAGTCAGTGCTGGTCCAAACCATAAATCTGAATTATGTCCATTCCCTTGAACATTAAGGGTGCCAGCCCCTCTCAGGGCTCTGTGTTACCTAACAGGGATTAATTGCTGCACAAAAATGACAGCAGGACAAGGCCCATAAACTTCAATACATATCCCAAAAAAAAACCTAAAGAGAATGAATAAAACCCAGAGCAACAAATCATTCCTCCACTCACAAACAGGAAAAAAAAAAGCACAGAATAAACAGGAATACAGGCAGGACATGTTTTATTCCTTCAAGATTTAATTGCACCATTACTTTGGCCCTTTATGGGCCAAGATAATAATCTTTTTAGGTGCTTATGGCAGGTGGAATCAATCATTAATTTATAATATGGGTTTTGTAACCTGTTTCTCTTTTCTTAACTATCAGCTACCTGAATTATTCCACAATGTTAAATACATAAATATTATATTGCATCTCCTCAGGGTGCCAGGGATATTCTTAGCTGTTAATCAAGCTGCCTCATTTCTTGATTTTATTTGTCCAGTAATTGTTTGTTTGGCATTAGGATGAAGGGTTTAGAGAGCAGCAGGTGACACTGGTGGCAGCAGCAATGCCTGCTGCACACTCAGATCCAAACAGCCTCTCATTTCTGACACAAGAGAAAGCACCTCCTGCTACAGTTTTAAACTCTTTAATGGAAAAATAGAGTTTTGGGGTCATGTTTTTTGCTTTTCCTTGAACCTCAGACATTTCCATTAGAACAGTTCTGGTATCAGGGAGACAGGCAGTGAATTATAGTCCCATATTCATGTTCTCTGTCCCACTCATGGTTTAGAAATCTTAATCCTACCCCCTTCCCCAAGCCTGGAATGTCCTTTTCACCCTTTGATGATCCTTTCTGCCCTCCTCCTCCTTTTCCAGCTCTCTTCCTTTTTTAAATTTTGAGGCAGGGGATCAAAACAAAAAATAATTTTTGAAGTGCAGGGACAGTACAGTTACACACTGTGCAGCAATTACATTTTTTTGGGACATTTTCCCCCATCTGTTCCTTTCCTAAAAATTCCTAACATTGTTTGATTTTATCTGTCATTTGTGATTTTAAAAAATGATGTGAGAATTTCATAAGAGAATTTCATACCCATTATAACCTCTCATGGAGTAACATTTTGGAGCTCAGCATTGATGCCTGGACTGTTTTCCTTGTGTGCCTCACATAATATTAATAATTTTAGTCCTTAATGGATTTTCTTTACTCCCTTGGAGAAGTGCACACATCTCTCAAGTACAAGACAGCTCTATAAGAGCTGCTTGGACTATAATATTTTAAATTTACCCATGAAGTCCCTATTTTTTTCTTAACTCTAGAGCCAGAAACCTGAGTTTTGGCAGACAGTCATGGGCTGAGAGAGTTAATGTTTAAATCTCATCCTCACTGGAGCTCCTGCTTTTCTTTCAGCATAACAAACAATGAAGGAAAAAAGTTTCTAAAGCACAAATTGAAAAAGTTGTTGTGTTTTTTGTTTTTTTTTTTTCAAAAAGGAACTTTTAGCATTAATATGAAGCCTGTTAATTTATCTCCAACAAGGAGTAGTCACATTTACCTAAGATCACTCTTCACCAATCACTATTTAAAGACTTTGAAAAGCATTATGGTTAATAGCACTAAACAGTTTTTCTTCCCAAACACTTGATTTTCACTACAGTAAAACAGCTGTATATTTCCCCAGATACTTCTCTTTCTATTAAGACATTAAAAACATCTTTTAAATGGGCATGAAGTAGTGAATTGCTGATTTTTCATTTTGCTTCATTTCAATAGAGCTTTGAACGTAATGCCTGGATCAGGTTTGTGTGAAGAACTGAAAGGCTGTGGAAATAACAAAGGTGTCTGGAGAACCAATTAAACCTTCCATAAGGTTATTATGCTGAAAGGAAGTGTTGTTCTGCACTTTTTTTTTCTTTTTTTCTTTTTTTTTTTTTTGCAAATTTACAAAAAAAGCCCTGAGGACTGATATTTAAATGCCTTAATACCACTTGCTGAGCAACATCAGTTGCAAAGTGAAATGTTGAAAAGAGTGTCCTGGTGCTTTTGGGACTGTTTGATATTTGAAGATGGGATGTATTTACCTTTTTCTAACAGGATAAATGTAACACAGTTGATCACCTCAAATTAGAACTGAATCACTATTTATACAGGACTGCAAGGGCTACAGGCAAAAAAAACTATGTGAGACACAAGTTGGGAACCTGAGACCTTCTCTTCTCTTCTCTTCTCTTCTCTCTCTTCTCTTCTCTCTCTTCTCTTCTCTCTCTTCTCTTCTCTCTCTTCTCTTCTCTCTCTTCTCTTCTCTCTCTTCTCTTCTCTCTCTTCTCTTCTCTCTCTTCTCTTCTCTCTCTTCTCTTCTCTCTCTTCTCTTCTCTCTCTTCTCTTCTCTCTCTTCTCTTCTCTCTCTTCTCTTCTCTCTCTTCTCTTCTCTCTCTTCTCTTCTCTCTCTTCTCTTCTCTCTCTTCTCTTCTCTCTCTTCTCTTCTCTCTCTTCTCTTCTCTCTCTTCTCTTCTCTCTCTTCTCTTCTCTCTCTTCTCTTCTCTCTCTTCTCTTCTCTCTCTTCTCTTCTCTCTCTTCTCTTCTCTCTCTTCTCTTCTCTCTCTTCTCTTCTCTCTCTTCTCTTCTCTCTCTTCTCTTCTCTCTCTTCTCTTCTCTCTCTTCTCTTCTCTCTCTTCTCTTCTCTTCTTTTCTCTTCCCTTCCCTTCCCCTTCCCCTGAAACTTCCCTTCCCAGGATTAGGATAATGAATTTTCCTTGAAAAATTTTCCTATGGCTCATCAGCCATATAGAAATGAGGATGTTATTTAGAACAGCAGCCATACCAAAGTGACTCTTGAAAAGAAACCTGAAATGGTTTGGGTTGGAAGGGACCCCAAAGCCCACCCAGTGCCACCCCTGCCATGGCAGGGACACCTTCCACTATCCCAGGTTGCTCCAAGCCCCATCCAGCCTGGCCTTGGACACTGCCAGGATGAAGAGGCAGCTTGATCTGAAGAGGCAACTGCAGACCCCATTGTAAGCAGCAGAGAAAATCACCAATCTCATTATAATTCAGGGGAATGAGTAATCCCAGACAATAATCCCAATGTCCTTCCCTCAAGCCAGACAGACCCACTGGGTAGCCCTGGCAGGGGCACAGGGTTCCTCACATGGAACACACGTGGCAAATGGGGCACATCGATGGTTCTGGCAGCCTGCAAAGTTCTGTCCAATCACCTGAACTGAAATTTTTAAAACAGGTGAGTTGCTGTGCTAGCCCTTCAAAAGTGCACTTTGATCATTCCATGCATGGTTTTGTTATAAGTGACATATATTGTATTATATATTGTATAATCGGTGGAGAGGAAATTTAATCGATTTGATTGTAAATCAGTTGATTGTTTTAACTGACACTAAAAGATCTCACTCCTACATGCTCATCGTCACATGGGTTTTTATTATTTCTTTGTAATTCATTATTTATCTTTATTTATTTATTTATTTAAGATGTGCTGATTTGTAAGTTTTCCACTCCCTGTAATCACAGTGGGTATTGTAAAGAAAGTGAGGCTGGAGCTGGCAGAGCATCATCCCTTGTAGGTCCTGCTGGGCACTGACTGCTTCCAGAGCTGTTTCCCTTTCCTTCCCTGTTTGCTTATTTGCCAATCCAGCAGCTCCAGTCTCACTCCTGTTTCCTCCAAATCACATCCTCTTTGATGTCTGCTGATAGTTTTTCTCTTCTTTTGCCAACATAATTTTTTTCTGCTTATATTGCTACATTCTCCTGGAGAATACACAACATGCTTTTAATAACATGTATGAGCACTTAGTGAATGCAGGAACTACAGCACTCAGGGGAGGGATCCTCTCTTGTTGGTATCATTTTTAGGTAAGGCTGTTTTCTGTAATGCAGCTACAGCTACAAAAATGTAATGACCATGGAGACCCAGAATGGAGAGGTCAAAAACATCTGTTTTCTTATTTTCCTCACCCATCTATAAACAGTGCAAGGCTTCTCTCCATTCCCCATCCTCAGGAATTTTAATTTTTCTCAGTGAAGAATCCCCAAAGACACCCTAAAATATCTCTGTGCAGTTAGGTCAATTCCAGCAATATGTTAGGACTTACTGTAAATGAGAAAGGGGCCCTTGGAGGATCAGAGATATTGAAGTGTTGCCTTTCAGGCTTATTGTAGCCAAATAAAATTCAATAGTTTTCTCTGAGTGACTGCTCTTAATCCAGCAGAATGAAAAAGCATCTTATTAGAAGGTATTAGCCCTCTATTGAGCACATGATGCATTGGTTGGGGGATTCCAGCCGAGTAAAAGTGCTGAACAAACTCTTCCTTTAGTTCTCACTTGGTACAGCAACTCTGGAATGTCAAAACTGGCAGAGACATCCCAACCTCCATTCCCACCCTGGAAAACACCAAAGCAGATTTTGTCTTGGGTTCCTGGTGACTCAGGGATTGAATTGCTGTTCCTTTGGCTCTTCCAGCCTCCAAGAGGGCAAAACCAGGGCCACTGGGCAGGATCCTGCAGTGGTGAGCCCAGAGGCTCAGTGAGTGGCAATGACACTGAAAAACACAGGAAACACATCATCTTTCTTATCATGGAGTCAGCAAGGTTGGGGAAGACCTCTTGGATGGAAGCTGGGATGGACAGTCCTGTCCCTAAACTCTCCCATCCCTTTGGATAGAAGCTGCACCCCTGCCACCAGCCCATCCTGCCACTTCCGTCACCCGGGGTTTCACCAGGACAAGAGGATCATAAAATTGTTGTCTTCAAAGAACAGGATAATTATTTCAGCCTGAAATCCCACCAAATGATTGAAGTCTTGATGTGGCAGCTCTTGGAAAGTGCTTTTTACCACAACAAATGGGTGGGCACAAAGCCAAGCAGTGACTGAACCTTGCCAGCATTTGGAGATGGAAGGAAGCACTGGGCTGATGTGGCTCTGGCTAAACCTCATAGAACACACACAAAAATCCCAAAATAAGGTAAGAAATGACAGTCTCAGTGTGAAAAGCTCAGCGTTAGATGGCTGCAGTTATTTTGGATATCAGGTATCTAAATCTGCTCTGACAAACAGTCTTGACCTTCTGACCACACTCACAAGGGGCAACTCAAACCTGCAGCAACCAGAGCCAGCTGAATGTAACAATTCTTTCTGAACTGAATTGCAGCACAACTTTCAAACTTCCACAAAGAAATGGCACGTTGGGTTAAATTTAAAATGTTCAGCACTTGTCTTGCACGTGGCTGCCCCACAGTTTCAGGCATATGCACAATTAAAATAAAGATGATGCATTTTATTGAGTATATTTGTGAAGTAGGAAAGACTTGTCATAGCAAATTCTCCTAAACTGACTTCTTTTACCTCATGATTCTGTCTGTTTGCACATACTCTGAGTAGGCTGTGGTTAACCTCCCTCCACCCACAGCTGAGACAGCTCTTGGTTTGGGTCTGGGCTATTTCTGCAAAGTGCTGCTGATTCTCTGCTAAATCGCTGAATTTTTCGAAAGACCAGACAATGCAGCACTAATGAAAGCAGATGGTTCACGTCAAACATCCAAGATGCCAGCATTTCAGAGGAGAAGAATTCAAAGGATTTGAATCCCATACCAATTAGCTATGGGATTAGGAAGAAATTAGGAAGGAATTGTTCCCTAGGAGGGTGGAGAGGCCCTGGCACAGGGTGCCCAGAGAAGCTGTGGCTGCCCCTGGATCCCTGGCAGTGTCCAAGGCCAGGCTGGATAGGGCTTGGAGCCACCTGGGCTAGTGGAAGGTGTCCCTGCCCATGACTGAATGGGCTTTGGAGTCATTCCAACCCAAACCATTCAGGATTCTGGAATTCTATAAATTCCAGTGTGAAGAAAATAAGTCTTGGATACACATAGTGAAACCTAAAAAGTTATTAATATTTTTGGAAGGCTATCAAGAGACTTTCTTTTTGACCGTATGTGATGAAAAGAAATCTGTGTCAACCACAGGAAAAAAAAAAAAGGAGAAGATTAAAAGAGAAAGGGGTAAAGTAAGAAAAAGAAAGAGTAAGGGGAAAGGAAAAGGAGAAAAGGAAAAGGAAAAGGAAAAGGAAAAGGAAAAGGAAAAGGAAAAGGAAAAGGAAAAGGAAAAGGAAAAAAGAGATAAAAAAAGGAAAGGTAGAAGCCTGGGAATTCTCTTAGCTATAATTGAAAAAAACAGAAGGAAACTAGTTGAATGTGACTAAATGGATGCCACTGTTCTGCCATTTGGAGGAAAATTGTTCCTAGATCCTGGATCCAGACACATCAGGCCAGTCGTCCTGCTGCTGCACTGGATAACTCTCTGCTCTAAGAAGCAATGGAGATGCACTCACTCTCAGAATTCCTTCTAGACAGATCCAGAACACAATTTGCAAACTCCTTACCTGACACTTCATCACATCCTGGCAGAAAGGCACAGTTTTCCCTCTCTAACATGATTTAGAAAGGGTGACCAGTAATGAAAGAACACACATAGGCACACACACATCTCTCAAAGTGACAAATTTGTGTTAACCCCCTGCTTTAACAACCATTGATCAGCAGAGAATTCCTTCCTTGGAAGGGCTCCTTAGGCTGGACAAGGTGTCCTTAGGCTGGCACATTCTGTCATGCTTCAGATTAAACTGCAGAGAGACATAAGGATACCTCCTGTGAAAGTGATCTTTGTGTGGTGCCTTCCTCAGCTCAGGGGATGTCCTTGAAAAATTGATTTATCTGTGCAAAGAAACCTCCGTGGCTCACAAGTGTGTGGGGCTGGGATAAGGCATCAGCACTGGATGGGGCTGACCTGGACATTATCCCCTGAACACAAACACAGCCCAAATTCTGCCCTCCTGCACAATTCCCAACCTAAAGGCAGCTTGTAAAGGACAGGAACAATTTCAATAACAACATATTCCTCAGTGAACTGAACAGACAGAGATCCCTAGCTGGATTTTATCAGTGCAGTGGGTTCTGGGCAGTTTATGGCAATGAGCCACCAAGGTTTGCATTTGATTTATCATTTGTGGGGCACCAGGATATTAAGATTGCTGAAAGCTGTATTTCCAAGAGCTCAGCAGCTTCCTTGAGCAGTGCAACCCTCCTGTAAAACCTCCCAGGATGCAGCAGTTCCTATCATGACCAAAAGGGCTGAATTAACTTAAATCATCTGAGAAGTTGGTTTATATCTTGAAACACAGGCAGTACAAACCTAATTAAGCTGTTCTATAACTTGGGCTGCACAACTTCTCTATGGCTTCATTTTTGGGAGCTGATAGATGCTGAGGCCACACAGGGCCTCTCACTCACAAAGGTCTCTCACTGTCAGTGACTTTCCCAAGACTTGCAGAAATTCAGCATTTTGGGGTCTATGCCCTGCTGTTTGTTGGGCTTTGAGTCTGATGAGAGATCTTCCACCCAGCACCATGCTGGGATCTCTTTGCTCTTGGGCTGTGGAGTGTGATCACAGTTTTGGGTAAGAACCCCTCTTCCTTGCATTGTAAAGAACATTCCTTCCCAAATGTCCTTCCTGTTGGCACCCCCAGAAGTGTCCAGAGTCTTTCCCGTTTCAAAACCAACCTTCCCTACCAACGCCTTAACCTTAAAAATAAATCAATGCACGACACGTGTAGAAGTGGGAAGTGTTGGTTCTTTCCAGTCAAGCACGAAAGTGGTTGGGTGATTTCAAATTACTTAACAGCACTCTCAGACTCTCATTTCTCCTTTTCAAGATGAGCAAACACAGATTTACAATAACTTGTCATAACATCTCGGTCTAATGAGAAGAGAGTGGGATCAGCTGAATATAAACAGAGTTATGGCACAGCTCACCTGAGCGTGGCTTGCAATAGAATTCTGTACCAGTCGTGTCGAAGAAGACAAAAATATTGAACATGAAAATGTGTACCTTACTTCCTGGAATGGCACTTTCCTTTAAATGTTGTAAACTTTGGAATATGCTGAAACTGAATTTAACTCTTGGAAAGCCCCTCTTGCAGCAGAAGCAGCAAAGTGACTCAAACCTATATTTAAAAATCATTGCAACTATAATTAAACAAAGGAGTATCTGGGCAAGAGGAAACATCTGCCATGTAGAGAAAATGTTGCACCCTTAAGTACCTTCATTGGAAATTTAGTTTTCCTTCATGGCACGGGAGCAACCGGAGCTATAAAAGCATAATTTAACATACCAGTAAAAATAAATTGTAATGCATTTATTCCATATCATATTTATTATGAATGGTGCTGCTCAGCAGGGTAGTTAAAAATTAACGTCCTATAAGTCACAGAGGGGAAGTTTAGGAGACAAGAGGTGAATGTGTCCTTTGCCAATAGATCTAAATTTTAACAGAAACCAGGCAGGCTGCTGAGAGATGACTTTATTCCACCAGAAACAGAAAAACTTGTGGAAGTGTCAAAGAATTCCAGCTCCAAGGGTTGAAGGCTACACAAACTGAGGTTTTCAATGCATACATCGAGGTTTTTGGCTGATAGTAATCAACAAATCCATCCTGTGAACTAACCCAGCCAAAGCAGCTCCTGACACAACCTTTGCTGTCTACCCTGAGGAGCACTGAGGGTGTTTTGCACCATCCCAGAGACCCCAGGGTCAGTGGTGCCAGAATTTCACCTGGAAGCCCTTGGAGAGGGAAAGAAATACAAAATCATGGATGGCAACAGCTTGGGCTGGTCATGATGGGGACAGTGGGAGGATGAAGAGGAAGCACAAATGAGAAATTCATCCTGTTCCCTCATCTCTGTGTCCTGGGGTGCAGCTTCTCTGTTTGTCTCAGGAATCAGCTTCTGTTGGAGGGAATTGGGTATAACTCTTTCAACTCTTTCAATTAGAAAAGAGAGGGGGTTTTTTTTGGTTGGTTTAGGTTTTGTTGGGATTTTTTGTTTGTTTGGTTTGGGTTCTTTTTTTTGGTGTGGGTTTTTTTGGGGGTTTTTTTTGGGGTTTTTGTTGTTGTTGTTGTGGTTTGGTTTGGGTTTGGTTTTTTGTTTTTTGTTTTTTGTTTGGTTTTTTTTTGTTTGTTTGTTTTTGTTTGGTTTTTTTTTGTTTGTGTTTTTTTTTGTTTGCTTGGTTTTTTTGTAGCTGTTGTTTCACCTTCTGGAAATTGGAAAGCACCTCTGGAATGCTGAATTCCCCAGCTCCAGCACAAGGAAGAATGACTGGGCAGGAGCTCCAGGCTCTTCTGGGGAGGCAGAGTTGTTGGCCAAGGTCTGACTGAAGAGCCTGGAGCTCTCCCTGCAGCCATCCCTCCGTGTGCCAGGGAAATCCCTGATAAATAATGACATTCAGACCAACATGATGCCAACATGAAATTCTCTCCCAGAATTACATTCAGTATCTTAATCAGTAGTGTAGTATTTATAGCCCTAAAGGAATAAATAAAATAATTAATAGCATTATAATGATAATTATGATAGTGATGATATTACAATAATAAAATAATATTTCCAACTAATTTTTACCATCCAAGTCTGCTAATTTCACTTCAAATGCAAACTTCTGCCAGCTGGATGTTTGTTTGCAGCAGAACATCAAAGGAGGTGGGGTAGAATTTTTATGAAAAATATTTTGATTTCCCATGAGAAGAACAGAGTAATCTTAAATCATCTTCTACCGCTGTCTCTTCAGGAGGGTGCTGGAGAAAGTATCAATCATTTAAAAGCTGGATTGCTCAGAGCATTTGGTTTCTCATCATTTCTTCTGACTTATGAGAAGAAACCCCTTAAATTGCTTTCTGTTTTTCTGTAGTTCCAGGCATATCTTTTTGTGCTTTTTTTCCCCCATTTCTGCTTTTATTCATGAGGTTGTCACAAAAGTAGGAAAACAAGCAGAAAACAAAGAAAAACAAAACAGGAGATATCTCAGAGAGCTTGACAGTGAGCTCTGCCCCAAGGCCACCAGTTCAAACCCATCAGAAGTCAGCAGCAGCTCAAGTATCTGAGATTTAATGGTTGTTTGACGACCTCAGTAAAGTGTGGAGCCTGTTGGTTTCTCACACTGTCACAGCAAGGAAGTCTATGCAGAGAATTTGGAAAGAGCTCTTGCTGGGTAGGTGATGCTTCGGGTCAGTGATGAGGAATGTGTTATCAAGAATAGGTTAGAAAAGTTGGTATTCCTCAGAAAATACACAAGAAACACTGCTCAGAAGCCTGGAGCTGAGCTAGTCTTACCCCAGAAGAGAAGAAATATGTAGAGAGGGAGGTTAGAAATTAAAATATATTTTAAAAAAACCAAACTAAAACACACAAGTCAGATTCCTAAATTGGTTTTTAATCACACCAAAGTTGCTGTACTCCACTATGGCTCTAAATGCCACTTAAAATACGGAATTGGTGGGAAAGAATCAAAGTGCCAATGGAAACTGGAATAAAGGTTTTAAATCCCTGCTTTCAACTACTCTTACAACACAAGACAAGGCAGAATGGGCTAAGAAAGGAGAATACAAGGAATTAAAAAACCAAGAGAGCCAGACCTTTCCTTCTTTACTGAAGTTGCTGTCTCCATTCCAGTGCAAGGTGTCTCATGGCAGGGGTCGGAATGAGATGAGCTTTAAGATCCCTTCCAACCCAAACAGTCTGGGATTCTATGAGGGAATTTTTTTTTTTAATGAAACAGCCTCTATGCTGCAGTATAATCTTATTGATAAAGAGCTTTATCCTGCTCTAAAAAATCCCATATAGGAATATCAGTTCCTGCCATGGGCATGGACATTATTTCTAGGGGATTAAAGCCTGGTTTCCGTCCATGTGCTTGGGAATGGAAGCAAGAGGAGCTTTCCTCTGCACAGGCATGTGTGAGGATGAAGCAAATCTTCACCTAAACTGTGTTTAGTCTGTCCTGGAAGTTTTCTGGTGGAAATTGCTAGAGCTCAGCTGAGCTCCAAGGCTCCCAAATGAGCTACTCCATCTCCAACCAAATGAGATGCTTGACAGAGGAATTACACTGCAAGTCCTTGTCTGGGTGATCTGGAGTGCAGATTAGTCTGTCATAAAGGTGCTCTCTGCCCTGGAGATGGATGACAATACTCAGGGCACAATTAAGCTGCTTTATTGCTGTGTTACCCATGAGTTGATAACCAGGGCAACATTTGTTGGTGGTATTGTTACAAAGAGGGGACTTTTATTAGAACTCTTGATTTAAATAATCTGCCCATTTGAGGTCATTAAGGAAATGCTATGTCCTCCCATGAAATCAATAGTCTGAAATGCCTTTCACTGTCAGGTTCTGCAATAGTGTAGGGATAAAAGTGGATCTGATTATTAATTAACCACTGATGAACCTGAGGAGATGGGCAGCTCATGTCTGATGGCTGTTCCTAGGGCAGCACTACTCAAACACACCGGTTACAAATCAATCCTACATTACCACAATCACGGGAAGTCTCGTGGCAGTGGTGATGTCCCAATGCCTCCACAGCTCCAGGGTGAGGTGTAGATACAGGGATTCTTTCTCCTGGCTGTGACAATTTGTGTCTCTCCCTCACACTGTGGCTTTTTTCATGCTTTCCTCACAGAGGGAGGTTTTTAGGCTATAGGTCCTTTGAATTCCAAAGGGCTCATCTTTTGGTTCTTAATGCACTGCATATGGTCATGGAAATATATCCCTGGAAAAGAAAATAATCCTTCCTGGTACAAAAAAACATTTCCTTGCTCCACCCATCCATTTCATAATATCCACCTGGTGATTCAGTCTCCAGCTTTGTCAACCAGCCTCGAAGTTGCTTAGCTTTATGTCATGCTCTTCTTTTGGGAAACTGTGCCCTTCACCCACCTGGGAAGGAGTCCTGGGAAAGGCTGATGGTGTTCCCCTTCTGGCAGAATAACACCAGTAAGCTGGGATCAAGAAGGGAAATTGGCAATGAGTTTTCTACTTCCACATTTATAGAATTATGGAATGGCTTGGGATGGAAGGATCATTAAAGACCATCTCATTCCAACACAACTTCCACTAGCCCAGGTTGCTCCAAGCCCTGTCCAGCCTGGCCTTGGACACTGCCAGGGATCCAGGAGCNNNNGCAGCCACAGCTTCTCTGGGCACCCTGTGCCAGGGCCTCCCCACCCTCATAGTCAAGAATTTCTTCCCAATATCCCATCTAAACCTACCCTCTGACAGTTTGAAGCCATTCTCCCTTGTCTTGACACTCTAGGCCCTTGTTCACAGAATTCCAGAATCATTAAAATAGAAAAACCTTCCCAGGCCATTGAGTCCAAGCTGTGCCTGATCCCCACCATGTCCCCCAGCCCAGAGCACTGAGTGCCACATCCAGGCCTTCCTGGGACACCTCCAGGGATGGGGACTCCAACACCTCCCTGGGCAGCCCCGCCAGGGCCTGAGCACCCTTTCCATGCAGAAATTCCTCCTGGTGTCCACCCTGAGCCTCCCCTGGCCCAGCCTGAGGCCGTTCCCTCTCCTCCTGTCCCTGTTCCTGGGAGCAGAGCCCGACCCCCCCGGCTGTCCCCTCCTGGCAGGAGTTGTGCAGAGCCAGAAGGTCCCCCCTGAGCCTTCTTTTCTCCAGGCTAAACAGCTCCAAATTCCCTCTCCAGTCCTCCTGTAGGGCCATGAACCTTTCTCAGGAGCCTTGTTACACAGATGGAAAGCAGCTCCAGATAAACAAGCTAGCTCTCCTTTTTTCGAGAATAATTGGCTTTATCTTTTGCCCACCAGCTATAAGCCCTACTTTTCATTTACTCTTTTTCTTATTCACTTTTTGATGTAACAGTTCATCAAGGGTTTAAATTCCTTTTCCCATGCAGCCCTTTCATCATGCTTCTAATTACCTCGCCTAATTGCTCTGAACTGGTACGAGCCCATAATTTTTTTAAATTATTTTCTTTAATTACAATTCTTTACCAAAGAAAATGCCACTGAAATGCATCTTACTGAAACAAAACAAAACAAGGAAACAAAAACAAACAAACAACAAGAAAAAAACCCACTGAAATACATCTTCTAGCCTTTTGAATAGTTTGACAAACCTTTCTTCACTCTGAGTTTGTCCAAAGTCATGCAGCACCACATGCAAAATAGGGGAAAAATGTACAAAATATTAAAATAAGACGAAGGATGGAGAGGAGCCCACGTGGAATATACTCTAAACCTCAGTGTCAATTTTTTTCCCCTTTGAAGTGCAAATGCCATCCTCTGTGGGGGAACAATGTCTTCATTGTGCTGAAGCAAGTCTTTGAATAGGTTTGAGAATCAATGGATGTTAATTGGGTGTGAACAAAACACTTGACATTTCTAAAGCAGGACCTGTGGATGAAAATTAGCAACTGCTTCTTTTATATCAACAGAAGACAAGTTGGGTGTTTTTTTTTTTTTTTTTAATCTATGGAATGTTTTCATAATTCTGAAACCAAATTCCAGCAGTGAGAGATGCTCACATGGGGGTAAGAGAGCTGTGATCATAATTTAGGGTGACATTAGAGAAACTCCTCTGTAAGATACAGATCACTGACAAAAATAAAAAAAAAGAATGCTTAAAAACTCAACGTCAAATTGAATCGCATCCAATACAGTGCTGAAAAGAGGTGCCTCGTTCAAACTTTTCCCAGCCTTGTGTTCTGGAAATTTGATAATGCCAAAGTGGTTTATATTTACATTTGAAAATTGAACCAAAGAGATTTTCTATTTAAGTTTGTGAACAAACTGAAGTGTTGTCTTTTTCCATAACCCAACACATCGCCTGAGATTACTCCGATACAAATCCCCAGAAGGGAAAAATCATTTGTTTAATGATAGTGAAACTCTGAGGACTGAAGCATCTTTATGTACATGTATTGGCTCATTTATTGCCTTGCAAGGCTTAGCCTCAGCTCTTCCATTAGCCTCCAGCACAACAGATGACATAATTTCTATTTTCCAGGATATTTTGGCTGTCACTGATCTGCAGCACAGTCGCTCTATGAAAGATGAATGTCACCCCTCATCGATACGCTTTGCAATTTAATTACTTTCTCAGCAGTGTATTAATTAGGCAACGAGAGTAGCCTGAAACTTCCATAAATGAGATGAGAAATGGATAAAAATTGTCCTAACTCGGCAAAACAAGGCCATGCATGAGGATGGTGCCAGTTTCTTCTAAGGAACACCCATTGTCTACCAGGAGAGGCAGCTCAGCAAATGCCCAGGGCTTGCTAAGATGGACACTGGGTTTTGTCCTCTCTAATGACCAGATTCCCTCTGGATTGGAGAATCTGCTGCTAAATGAGGAAAAACTACTGGCATGCTGAGAGGGAAGAGTCCAGCCTTCAGCACTGGGGAAAGAACAGAAGCCAAAAGGTGAGGAACCTTCCATGAAAGACAAATTCAACCCAATCCGTGCTCCTCTGATGAGCAGAGACACTGAAAACATTCACTGTCTACCATCAAGGCAATTCTTTCTAAAACAAGGTGGCTTTCTTTAGAAGACAAGCGCTGAAAACAACAAGTTGAAAGAGGGATAAAGTTTTTATTGCCATGGCCATACATTTCCTGCAATGCCTACAAACAGGGCCTTGAAAACAGATTCCACCTCCAAAAGAGACTCAGAACTGCTCGGGGCAGGGAGCAATGGACAAAGTGTCCTGGGTTAACGTGGTCATGGCAAGCCAGCAGAAGCTGTAGGATTATAGTCCTTCAATACATGGGAAATGCTCTAGTCCAAAGTTCTCGACATTATGGGGCTCTCAAAGGGAAACCATTGAATCACAAAACCACAAAATGGTTTGGCTTGGAAGGAATCTTAAAGTCCATCTCACCACATCACTGCCATGGGCAGGGATACCTTCCATTGGATGAGGTTGCTCCAAGCCCTGCCCAGCCTGGCCTTGGACATTTCCAGGGATCCAGGAGCAGCCACAGCTTCTCTGGGCACCCTGTGCCAGAGCCTCACCATCCTCACAGGGAAGAATTTCCTCCTAATAATCTAAACCTAATTCTCTTCTCTTAATCAGCATTAATCAGAACAAGAGGAATTAGCAAAAGTATGACCTGCGACCCAAGGCCTTTTAATGAACTAAAAACACCTCAATACTTTGCCTTGTTTGGGTAAGTGATGAACTTTCCCAAAAACAATAGAGAAAGCCTTCCCTGTGCCCCAAAACTACCAATCTCAGCAAAACCTGGGTCGCCATGAGGGCAAAACCATGTGGAGGAATCAGAATCCTCTATTCCCTTAGTGTCCTTTGAGAATAGCAACAAATAATGGCTAAAATTAGTCCAAGTAATTTATTTGGATTTTCAAATGCCTTTTGTCAAGTTCCCTGGGGAACACTCAACTCAGCAGCCTTTCAAGAAGAGGTAAAATAGCAGAAAGGAATGATTTACTTTAATCACCCGAAAAAACAGAACTCTTGGGAGCTGCAGCATTTCCATACTCAGACAGAAACTTACAGACTTAATTTTTTTTTTGATGAGGGGAGGAGCAGCAAGGTAGCAAAGTTTGCCAATTATTTGGGTAAGTTCAGATGAAAGGAGACACATTAAAGCAATTCAAAGGGATCCAGCAAGTCTGGGTGAGCAGGAGGGGCACTGGCTCCTGGGCAGGTGCTGCTGATGGAATGAAGACTTGAAGCTATTCAGACACATCCCTGTAAATACCAGACAGAAAGGAACCATTATTCAGAGAAAGGGAGATTGGGGGAATTTATTAATTTTTATTTTTTTGCTTGCTTGCTTGCTCGTTGAACTGAGGTGTTGTGCTGCACACTATACACAGATGGTCAACACTTTTAAAACCTCATTTCAGCTATTGCCTGCCTTTAAATATATTATAATATTTATAATATATATCAATATATGTTATATATATATATATATTTCCACTCAATTACCAACTTGTCAAATCTTGGATTTCCTTGGCTCCTTCTCAGCCGTGCCTTTGTCACTGCTGGGATCCTCTCCAGGTGAGTGACACAGCACAATGCAGCACATTCCTGCAGGGAGGGGGCAGGGATTTATCTGCAAGGACCCCTCAGGAGAGCAGGCTGAGCTCCCAACAGCTCCCAGTCGAGGGCTGTGTGAGGACAGCACCGAAATTATCCCAGTCCTGCTCACCACTGGATTGATGCTGCTTTTTGGTGAATAAAATACACAGCTCCAACTGCTTGGAGCTCAGCTAGGGAAACCAGGATTGATGGACAGGATCAAAACACACCATACTTACAGAGCTGTTAAGCCCCAGCCTTCTAATATTTCTAAACAATCAAATTCCAGTGCTTAGCAAGGTTCAGAGCTTTGTACTTTTCCATCAAAGTAGCCAGCTTTTGGCAGATGGGAGGAATTTCCTACACTAGGTACTCGGGAAAAATGTGTTTGCAGTTCCTCTGCTGCCATCTACCCATAGAAATGTCTTTGTGCAGCCAAGCTGGTCCTATCCACAAAGTTTGAAAGTCATTAACCAAACTCTAAGCCCTACAAACAAAAGGTCTTAACAACAGGCAGCTGGGTTATTTGCATTTTCTTAAAGACATTTTTGAAAAAAACTAAAATAACACTGAAATAAAAAATAAAAGGATGACTTGAAGCATCATCCATCACAAGGAAAGTTCCCAAATAAAAAAACTATTGCAGGCATTTAACAGATAAAATGTTTTCTTTTTAAAAGCAGAGACAACATGTTTGACTCTGAGGATGTGCAGAGAAATTTTGGTCTGATGAATGTTGGCAGTAACAAACAGGATGTAAAAGATTTGTTAATTTTCTCTGTGATTTCATTGTCTACTTCAATTTGTCCCTTGATTGTGTTGTGCTCAGGCTCCATGAGAAGACTGTATAAAAAATCCACTCTTTTTGTTTTTTTAAATTTTGGTCAAAAGAAACATTCAGCTGGATCTTGCAATCTGTTCTTTGCCAAGTGCAAAATTCCACCAACCTGGAGTCCACCTGGAAGTGTGGAACCATGCTCCAGTCCAGCATGGAGCATCTCCACCTCTGCACAGGGAAGAGGGAAGAGCCACAGTCAGCTGGGTTCAGCGGTTCTGTCAGGATTTGCTGTGTCTCACTCACCCATCTTAGGGCTCCAGTTAGTGCTGGGTTAATGATTGCCCTCAGTGCTCTGAGAGGGCTTATCCAGCCTTAAGGATTCTGTGATTCTGGGGTGGAACACCTTTCTCCTCTCCCTTGCCAACAAACAGGTGTGCAGGGATGACAAGGAGATGGGTTTTTTCCCTATTCCTGCTTCCAGATATTTTCCAAGCATCCATGCCCTTTCCCATGGGGGTGTGACCTTTAGGTATCTATTTGTCCAAGCAGCAGCCGACTGAGGGGCCCATAAAGATGTTTTTGAGATGAAACTAAGCCCTGTGCACCCCTCTGTTCCCTTCTCTGAGAACACAAGGTGGTGAGGCAGGGGTTGCTCTCACCCCATCTGAGAGGCTTTTCCCTTCAACTGGAATAACAGAGCTGGGATCTTAAAATCAGATCCATGTCTGCTGGTGGCAGGTGGCACCGACTGTGATGGGTCAGTTTATGGTCACTTATCAGTTTTCATGGGATCACAGAGTGTTTTGAGCTGGCTGGGACCCAGCAGGATCATCCAGCCCAGCTCCTGGCCCAGCACAGACACCTCACCAATCCCAGTCCCACCCTGTGCCTCTCGGGTGGTTCTGGGTGAGGCCAGGTTTAATCCCCTCCTTACCACAAGATCTTTTGGAATCATGTTCTAAACCAAGATCAGTGACACAAATAAAATCAATAACAACTCCTAACTCCCCAAATAAGGTCAATCTTAGCAGATAAGTCTGTTTAGGAACAGAAAACATTCAGGCCTGTGGCACTGGCTGACATAAAGCCCAAGATGACACTGTCTTTAGCTGTCTTTAGCTTCCCAAAAAGAACAAGCTAAATTCTTCCTTTGGGGGAGTTTCTCTCCTTTCTTGCATTCAGTCACGCTGAAATTGAAGAGGAATCAAAAACGTGTTTAGTGCCACATTCCTAAAGCACCCACACCCTGCAGAAGGTGTCAAGGGAAGTCAGGACTAAAGCCAAAGAACAGTTTCTGTTGTGTATTTTTAACATTCCTCCTTGGCATAATGCAGTAACAATTTTATTTAAATACAGCAGCTTATGCTGCTGCCATTCCTTAAACATGACCCTTTCACCTGCCACAGACAGAGCAGACCCAGCTGCTGCTGAGGGTGATTGAGAAGTGAATTTACTTTCTATCCAAAAAATATTTTCTGTTTGTGCAAAAGTTTGATCCCTGGTGCCTCTTGCTCCTCGCTGTTTCCTCAGTCTGACTTCAAGAAAATACTTTATAATTTTAGAAGACAGATCCTACTAATCAATGTCCAATGGAAAATGCACAGGTCCACATATTATATCATTGTTTCATATATTTAATTGCTATTTCCTTGTTGCTCCATATCCCATGAAATAAAAAACACCAAATAGAGTTCTATTGGATTAACTGAGATATCAAAGAGCAAATTCCCCCTGGCCCTCTCTCTCCTCCATGGGCTCCTGGCATTGCAGTGAGTTGCCAATGAAATAAGAAAGCAGATTAGATATAATTCACTTCGAAGCTGCTCTGATAAAATCCAACAAAAGAATCTGACTTATTTCAGATGCTCTATCACTACTTATCCACCTATTGCTGCCAAGAGCTGCATTGCCAAAAGATTGATGAAAGATTAAAAAAAAAAAAACAAAACAGCCCACACCACCACCTTCTGCTGCAGCAAAGCCCTGCCAGGGTGTTTGCTCCATCTGGACTGAGATCCCAGCTGAAGAGGGGCTGCTGCTGCTGCTGGGCCATCTGCAAAACAGGGCCCACACCAATTGCCTGACTTATGGTGGATTTGGAATGCTGTTCTATGGAAAAGATGTGCAAAACAGCTTGGCCTTTCCCCCATCCTATCCTCTGTTTTCCCTCTTCTCCCTTTTCACAGAGATCCTCCATAAAAATGCATTAATTCTGGCCTGCTGCTGCTCTGTGTATTCTTGTGTCTGCTGATCCTTGATGGAGAAATGGGATAAAGGATTCACTGGACAATTTTTATTCAACAAGACTTTCAGATTTTCCTCTTATAATCTATTTTCCACAGAAATTTGTTTTGTCTTCCTTCTGAAAACACAAATGTAACTGCGCTTGATTTTGGTGGTGCGAGCAGGGAAAGACTCAAGGAGAAAAAAATTAAAATGTTTAGGCTTATTAGAAAGAATTTTTCAACACCCCACTAATTAATTGCTTTAAATCACAGAATTTCAAAAAGCAATTACACATAATGATAAACTGCTTTTTCAGATAGGTTCAGGTGTCACATCTGAGGGAAGACAGAGAAATGTAGAATATGTGTCCACTGTTTTCCTTGCACATGGATCAGAAGTATCCTTGCTTTCCTTGCTACAGGACATATTATGTGAAAAAATCCATTACTAGCAAGAACACAGTGATTAAACGTAAAAACAAACAAACAAAGCTCTTGTATTTTAAAATGCCATTAAATCACACTTTTTCATAGAGATCCAGAAGCCTCAAGTGAGTCCAGTGGGAAGAAACATGAGGGGCTCAAGTAACAGTCTAATAACAACCTAAATTCAAATTACAAGCAGCAGACTGACCTTACTGGCTAATAACAACTTTCTTTAAAAAAAAAAAATCAAAATAAGGTACCAGATGGGGAAACCAGCCAATATTCATCATCGTGTGCAGCCCCAGAAATGGTGTATCTATAATATGAAAAGATAACAGACCATATGTGCTCCAAAAATTAACCAAAATAAAAGGCAGCTAATTCGCCTCATTTTCATTTAACTGGGCCCATCCTCTGAGCTTTAATTTGCAGGCGCTGAAGGTGAAACTCGAGCTGCTAATCTTAATCATTGTTATGTGCAAAGCAAGATTTATGATTATACAAGTTTTTGGAAAAACAAAGATGATAATTTACAAAAATGTGGTGATACAACTTGCATATTATGCAAAGGGAAATCTTACAGTGGGAACAAGGAGCAGGATATCAGAAGTCCTTGGTTTTGTCATTTGTACCCTATTTGAAATGAGGTTTTGGGAAAAATATAAGCAAATCTTCTGAAGCCCTGACAGGTGCTTAATCCTGCAGTGAAGTTGTGCTTGCAAAGGTATAGAGACAGGAGGGAAAGCAATTAATATAAACTTGGGCATGAACACAGTCAGAGTGAGAGCTGGAGCACTGGGAGGAATTGGGATTCTGAAGGATTAGTTTGGAGTGCAGGAGGCAGCCAGCATTGCCCTCAGCAGCCTCGTGTCCCTCTCACTGCCCTGTCCCTGCCATCCCTCTGGGCTGGGGGAGCATGGCCAAAACTGCCACTCTAGGCACTGCAGAACTATAAATAATGGAGTATCCTAAGCTGGAAGGGACCCATCAGGATCATCAAGTCCCCAGCTCCTGGCCCTTCATAAACAGCCCAGCAATCCCACCCTGTCCATCCCTGGGATCATTGTCCAAACTCTCCTGGAGCTCTGGCAGCCTTGGGGCTGTGCCCATTCCCCGGGGAGCCTGGGCAGTGCCCAGCACCCTCTGGGGAAGAACCTTTCCCTGAGCTCCAGCCTGACCCTGCCCTGGCACAGCTCCAGCCATTCCCTGGATCCTGTCCCTGTCCCAGGGAGCAGAGCTCAGAGCTGCCCCTCGGGAGGAGCTGCAGCCTCTGCTGAGCTCTGTCTTCAGCCTCCTCTGAGCTCCAGCTGAACAAGTCAAGTGCCCTCAGCTGTTCCTCATTTGTCCTCTCCAGACCCTACACTGTCCTCAAGTCCTCCTGTGGACTCCCCAGCAGCTTTAGATCTTTCTCATATTGTGGCACCCAAGACTGGTAGGAGACCTTGGTTTTGCACTGATGCTTTTTCACATGTTCACATCCTCCTGCTCTGGTCCAGCAATGAAACATCCCATCCACTTATTTGTAGGCAGATTTCTCCCAGGGTGAGCTCCTCGGATCAGACCCTGAACCCACAGTGAGAGAGCAGGTTCCTTACAGGAGCTGAGTGGGAGGAATCTGTCTCTGCTCCACTTGCCAGTGCTTCCAGACAGGATTTCAGTCATGCCTGCATGTCAGCAGCCTTCCTGGGGATTCTCTAAAGAGCCTATCAAGCTGACCACCTCAGACAGGCAGGGCCAGGGCCTCTCTGCTCTCCAATTCCAATGAGCTGTGCTTAATGCAGCATCTGCCTTGTCTGTCTTCTGCCTGCCCATGTATTAACACACAGCTTTGTGCTGCTCCCCGGGGCTCTCAAGCATATAATAAATAGAGTTCCAGCTCACTGGAACCTCCTGCAGCAGCTGAGATTGGGATTTGTTTTGCTGTGACTGCTCATTTGGAAGTTCCTGGCTTTGGCAGGACGGCAGAAGTACCCACAGTTGAAAGCACATGCTCGGGAAGTCGGTGGTGCTCCAACATGCTGCTGCTAAAGCTGGAAGAGGAGCATCCTGAGGGGGCTGAGGAGCCCTCCAGGGGCAGGGAAAGATCCTGGGGGGAGTCTCGAGTGTGAGGGGAAAGGATGGAGGACACAGGTGCATGCAGAGAAGTAGACTGCTTTCCTACTGGTCTGCAGTATTCTGCCACTTGGTAGCAGAAAACAACAAGGGAAAGCTTCCCTTCCCTTCCCTTCCCTTCCCTTCCCTTCCCTTCCCTTCCGAAGGATTCTGGAAGTGAATTTTCCTTGAAATAAGAACATTTATGCTGATCATTATCTGTGATCTTGACATAAACTTCTGTAAACAACAGCCAGGTTGTTTCCAAAGTGACTTCCTCAAGCATCTTGCTGCATTATCCAAAAACATTGATCTTATGCTGCATCTTCTGCTCAGCAGAGAGACTTATGGCACCTCATGGCTTTATTCAGACATTTGTTTCAGTGACACCTGTAGCAAAGTGTGGGTGAGATATCTCTTACATCCAAAACACCATGGGAAGGCTTGGGTTGGAAGGGAACTTAAAGATCATCTCATTCCAAAGGTGTAGGGGGAGGAGGAGGTGAGACAGGAGCTCTGGCAGACACAGTGTTCTCCCAGCAGCTTTTTTCTCAGGGCAACCACAGCTACCAAACCAAGCAACACCCCCACTGTGACACAAAAAATAAACCCAGGGTGCCAGCCTGTGCTTCTTGGCTCATTTAAAATTGGAGCACAGGCATCACAATGTATG
Source organism: Peucedramus taeniatus (assembly GCA_013400575.1). NCBI lineage: Eukaryota > Metazoa > Chordata > Aves > Passeriformes > Fringillidae > Peucedramus > Peucedramus taeniatus. The sequence continues at coordinate 26,243 of WBNO01008762.1, forward strand.
GGTGAGATGAAACCTACGGTGTCTACCAAGTGCAAAATTGGGTAAGTGTTGTCTCCTGGGTAAGAAGAGGAGTCTCACAGCCTCCTCTCTCACTGTGGGATTTAGCATAAAGGAGCTTCACTAAGTTCTCATGGGAAAAATTCCAGCCTGGAGCTTCACCCCTGGCCACTGCAGGTGTTTCTTCCCAGCACACTGGTGCCTGCTGGGGGCTGTGAGTTGTACAGAAAGCTCAGCATCCCAAACTCAGCTCCTGCCACACACGACTTTCCAGTATCCAAATCCTTTACAGGCTCCAGAGCCTGCAGTCCAAGCTAAGAAAGGCTGCCCCATCCAACACCTGTGTCATAGTTCTACATAAAAGCCATTTAAAAAAATACAAAACTTCTAAGCACTAAAAACTGAACACGCCTCTGTAAAAAAACACGTTAAGGACTAAAAAAACCCCAAAACTTCCTCTTTTCCTTCTAACCTAAAAACAAATAACAAAAACAACCCAGCCCATATATCAAGAAAACTAAACCAAACAAACTCTACCACAAAACTGGACCTCCCTCTCCAGGGAGCCTACCAAACCCAATCTCAACTAAACTAAACTGAACAACTACTAGGCAGGAAGGTAGGGAGACTACAAAACCTACAACACCTGCCTCCATACAGCTTAGGGGGAAAAAGAGATGGATACCTCCTCATCTTGCTCCCAAAGTCATTAGGAACTGTGAAGATCAGTTTAGCCCATTTTGGAAAGTCATTAAGGACTTGCTGGTGGGGTCATTGCTCTGTACTACCAACCCTTGCTGCTGGTGCTGCTTCTCTTCCTCTCCAGAAGTTAAACAAATCTGACTTCAACAAATACAAAGGGAACACTCTTCCCCTCCCACCAGAATCTACCCTCTTGTTTCCAGCTGCCTACAACAGTTAAAGTAAAAATCCGTAAGAGTAAATTCAGCGCAGACAAACCAAAGCTGAAAATCTGGAAAAGTAAAAGTGACACCCACAAGCCAAAAGGGTTGGCAGGCAGGAACAGCCCCACTCTGTCATTCACTCCAGATCCCTGCTCTGACAGGTGATCTCCTTTCCCTCCTGCTCCTCCTCTCCCTGGAAAAGCCCCCAGCAGAGTGGCTGCCAATTGCCAACATTCTTGTAATGCAATTAATGGAACATCCTTCTCTTTGAAGAGGAATGCTGGTGAAAATACACTGCTCTGCTTTTGTGTTTATTCAGGTGTTCCCTGCTGGCTTTACCTCTGGCTCAGGAGACTGGGACACGGTTCCTAGAGCCATTTCTTTTGGGATTGAACATTCATGTTAGAGGTAAATTAGTGATTCAGCCAATTAAGTAATAATAATAAAAAAGTCAAGATTTTATTTCGCGATCAAGATAAAGTTTTGATAGCCACAATTAAAGAGACAGCGTCGAGCCCGGGATCGGGGCTGGGTGAACTCTGGTCTGACCTCTATCGCATCAGACCCCCCCTGTTCACAAATGCTGCTTCCTCCATCGGGTCGGTTTTTATACAGTTTTTTCTGCCTGAGGCAGAGGTTCTCCTCTTCTTTTGTTGTTTCAGATATTCATGAGGTTTCCTTTTCTTTGTGCTGGACTGGACAAAGGCGTTTCTGGGAAGGGATGAGATCAGATGCCGAGTTACAGGAACCTGGCTTTCAGATGCGAGGGGCAAAGGACCCTGGTTATCTTCCCTGGTTATCTCCATCGTGGGCACTTGTCCGCCCATCATGGCCCGGGTGTTCCCCAGTCAGTCCCAGGAAGGGGTTCCTCTCGCTGGAGCCACTCTTTTGGTTTGTAAATTAGGCTCTCCTCAGCTGCCATTCGTGGTTTCGTAATTCTGTGAAGCAATCCTCCCCAGCTGCTGCTTGTGGGTTTAAACCTTTTAGAGATTTTTCATAAATGCACAACCCGTTTATGAACATAAGTTGTTTCACCATTATTCTTATATTTCTACAACCCACAACAACCACGGGCACAGGAGGAGCTGCTGCTTCCCCCAGGAGAGAGAAAACCTCTCTGTGGCTGTGGGTTCTTGCCTGCAATCACAGCAAAGCCCACCTGAGATCCAGTGCTATCACTGGACAAATATCCTCATCCCAACAATCTTTGCATGGCAAATAAAGCAGGTCTATCAAAGAGCAAAACTTCTAAAGCAGCAGCATGGATTGGAGACCTGCTTTATTTCCTTGCCTCCGGCCTTTTAATGAGGGTTTCTCGTTAGAGGACATGGCTGGGGCTCCTTGTGCACAGTTTAAAGGAAAGTGAACATCACTAAAGCCACTGCAGTTTGTTATCTCCTCCCCAACCTATTTTATTTACATTTAGGGCCATCACCTAAGAGCTTTGCAAGCTAAAATAAAAGTAGCTTGGAAGGAGTTGTGAGATTGCTGTGAAAAGGCAGCTTGAAAATAGATCCTGGCTGAAAGGAAAACCTCTCCTGGGAAACTTTCATGTCCTGATGTGAAACAAACCCAGAGGGTTTGCTTTCAGTGCCTGCTGAGCTCTCACAGGCATTGTGGGTGTTTAAGATCCTGGTGTCACACAGTGTCATCCTGTGTGTGACACTGTTCCTGCTGACAGTGGGAAAGGGGCTTGGGCCACTCCCTGAAAGCCATCTTTCCACAGGAAAAAAAAGGTGACCACAGGGGACAGTGCCTCACTAGAAGTAATTCCCAGTTGCAGCTCCACAGGTGACAATGTGTCTTTTAATCAACGTGCCTTCAAAACCTTTCCCGTCTGTTCCCACCTGTGCTGTGCCACAGAACAAGCAAAATTTCAGGACTTCCCAGCTCAGAATTCCCATTTACTACCTCAAAAATCTGTCGTGTCCAATACTCCTCCTGGATTTTTCCACTTTGGAGCTGCTTTTTGGGAGCTGCATTTTTCTCTTCTCACCCCCTCAGCATTTAATTTGTCCTTTCAGTGTGGTTCTTCCCATCCTGGTCCATTTTTCCCATGACTCGTGTCCCTTCTACTTAAGCCAACCAACTTCCTCCTCTCAATCACTTAATTAACCTTCTCTTCTAAATCTCATCCTCAAAGCTTCTTTTTCTGCTGCAATCCCAGCTGTGCCACACTGGCTGCTGTTCCATGCTGTCCCCAGTGCTGCTGCTGGCCACCATCTCCCATTACCACTGGCCACTTCAGAGCCCAGTCACCTGCCTGCATCTCCTTTTGGAAGATCCAGGAGCATCCTGAAGGCTGAAAAAGAGCATTTTTCAGAGCCTGCATGGATGGAGGTCTGGGACAAGAGGATATGGCAGCTCTTCCCAAATATCCATGAGCAGCAGGCCCAGCAGGGACAAGTTTTAGTGCTGGGATGGCAGGAGATGAAGCAGCACCACAAACTCTCACAGCAGCACAGATGGAACAAGGTCTGCATTTTGCTCCACACTTGCTCCCATCTCCCATTCCTCAGCTTTTCCATGTGCTGGACTGAGGTGATCTGAGCCATGTGGGAGCTTCCTGAGGAGCTCACATCAGGGCTAACCCCTAAAGAGCACAGAGGTTTGAAAGGGAAAACCACTTCTCAAGCAATTTATTTCCCAATCCTTTCAAAGCCACCTTATTTCAGGTGTGTTTAACACCTCCTTGTCCTCTGCAGAAGGTGCAAAGTGTGTCAGGAGACAGAGAAAATAAAAGGGGAAAAAACCAATTTGCTCTAACTTCATTTCTGCAAGTGTCATTTATGGAGTGGAATATTGTTGGAAAAGGCCCCTGTTGGAAATGCAGACATGTGGACCATTTACAAGTCATTTCACCCATGCATGAAGTGCTGCTTCAGGTCACAGGTGGCTTCTGGGCACTGATTCCTCCCATGACATTTTTCAGTCCTTTTCTAAAGAAATATTAAAGCCAAACTGCTGACATTCAGAGCTTCCTACTCAGATATATTTTTGCCAGGGGAAAAAAAATAAAAACTGTGTGTGGTTTAATCACTAATCAAAGACATAAAAGTTACTTACCCACCAGAGGATAGTTTTATCCTGTTAGATCTGTGGAAATGCATTCATATTTTTTTTCCTCTGTAAATCAACATGGAAAAGTTAATGTTTCTGTGTTGCTCCAAAAGGGATGTTTTGCATGTTTTCCCTCTTATTCCTCAAATTCTTAACGTCTTAACATGAAAAGAAGTGATTTCTTAACAAAATCAAAATTTCCTTCAGGGAAGATCTTGTTTCCATGAGACACACCTGTTAATTAATAAAGAGGTTTCCCTCCATGAAAAACCAACTGGTTTGACCCTAAACTCCTTTGCAGCCTCTAGAGGCCTCTACCTGTTACAGGTGGAGGCAGAGGAGAGGGGTGGGAACGTGACACTGCTTGGAAGGGAAGAACAGACAGCAGGAATTGCTGAATTTTCCCTTTTCTCCCCCTCCTCAGCTTGCCTTTGTTATGTGTCCACACAAACCAAACTTGGATGAAAGGGCCTCAGAAGTCCTTGGACTAAAAATGAACTGGAATCAGAGGCCAGAAACTTCTTTATGAGGTCAGGAGGTGAAACCCTGCTGTGCCAGCACCTTGTGTCCCATCCCTCCCCCATTGTAAAGGCTTGGCCAAGGGGTTGGGACCTGTGTCAAAGCCACCCCTGTGGCCTGGGAGCTCTTTCATGGAGCAGGAGGAACCTTCAGCACAGGCTTCTTCTCTTCTCTTCTCTTCTCTTCTCTTCTCTTCTCTTCTCTTCTCTTCTCTTCTCTTCTCTTCCTTCTCTCTTCTCTCTTTGTTGTTTGCTGTACTTTATTAAAAAGAAATCTTTCTGGAGTGATTTAAGGGTATTTATAATAACTTCTCACAAAATTGGGGGCCACATTTCATTTAGCTCTGAAATATAAAAAGAAGCTTGCTTACCCTTTTTCCATTGGAATCCAATATGCCGTTTCCATGGCAACTCCAACACTTCCCAGCTCTAACTGTTGCACAGGCAGGAAGTGTTTAACCCTTGGAAGTGTGTGGATCTGAATCTTTTGGAATCAATACCAAAATAATTACCCTTCATTGCATTGTCAGGCTGCCTCTGACAAAGGATGGTGCAGAGTTTTTGTCCTGTTTTGTGAAAAATATCCCACCCAAGTGGCTTTATTAACTCAGTTGAGGAAGAAAAGCAAGGAGTCATTGGTATGCCTGGATTTATGGCCAGGGTGATACATCACTGATAAAAAAGGTTTCAGCATTGAGAACTTGCAGTGCTAAACCCCAAAATCTAAGAATTTAACTTAAAATATATGGGATCCTTAAGAAAGCCCATAAGAACAAGTTTATTTTTACAATAGCTTGATATCATTCAAGTCCCAGGTTGGAACCTGCCATACCTGGCACTCACAGTGTGCTCAGCTCCATGCCAAATGTCCATACTGTGAGAATATCTTCATAAAAAAACCTCCTTGTCTTACATGCTCACAACCTTTTTCTTTCACAGCTGGACCTGAAGCAGCTCCTGGGACATTCCCCTTCCTTCTTGTTGGAATTCACCTGTTCCCAGCTGAGTAATGCCATGCAGACAACATTGGAAAAGATATATAAACATTCTAAGCTTTTAGGATGATGGTGATCTGGATTTAAGTGCTGTGACTAAAGAAAAGGCTCAAATATGCAGTGTCAGATCTCATCTGGTGATGAAAAATTCAGTGACAGTCAATTATAAATCTCATCTTATAGAATCCCAGAATCCCAGAGTGATTTGGGTTGGAAGGGACCTTAAAGCCACTCCTGCCATGGGCAGGGACACCTTCCACTAGCCCAAGTTGCTCCAAGCCCTGTCCAGCCTGGCCTTGGACACTGCCAGGGATCCAGGGGCAGCCACAGCTTCTCTGGGCACCCTGTGCCAGGGCCTGCCCACCCTCACAGGGAACAATTCCTTCCCAATATCCCATCTGTCCCTGCCCTCTGGCAGTGGGAAGCCATTCCCTGTGTCCTGTCCCTCCAGTTCCTGATGAGTTGTCCCTCTCCAGTTCCCTGCAGCCCCTGGAAGGTGCTGTGAGGTCTCCACACAACCTTCTCTTCTCCAGGCTGAACATTCCCAGCTCTCCCAGCCTGGCTCCATAGGAGAGGTGCTCCAGAGCCCTTCATGGCCTCCTCTGGACTTGCTCCAGCTGTGCCACATCCTTCTTAGGTTGGGGACACCAGACACAGCACTGTGGGTGGGGGTCTCACTCATTCATAGTCAGAATTCCCTGCTCCAGAAATCAGCCTCACTGCTCTCCTTGATTTCAAACAGAGGTTTTGGTGAGGTGGAAAATATGCAATGTTTCTGTATTTGTTGCTTTCTGAACTCCAGAGCAGGGGGGCCTGTCCTTTCAGACTTCATTACATCATGGAAATTGTGCATTGCTTTTTGGGAAGCATCACTGGAAAAATAATGTCTTGGAAAGGGGAAGGCAAAGTAGGAAAAGAATCAATAAAACAATTGAAAAGGACAAAAGCAATTAAAGAGTTAAAGCAACCCATTTTGAAGTATAATAGCAGAGGTGAGTCACGAAGAGCCCTTTTCCCTCTGAGCTAAGCTCAGTGTGTGTGTGTGGCTAGACTTGCAAATAGTCTGTCCTGTAAGAGAGGCCTGTTTAGCAGGATATTAAAAAAAATCAAAAATCAATATTAATCTTTTCATATGTGCTAGAGACTTCTTTTGTTGTGTCCAGGTCTAGAGCTCAGAAGAGCTGGTGATGTTTGTGGCCACATTCCTGTCCCCCTGTGCCCTCTGTGCTCAGGGCAGAAGACCAGGTTGGCACCTTCCCCCCATCAGCAGGGAACTCCAGGCAGTGGCCACATCCCAGCCTGGGTGTGAAGAACAGGACAGCAAATTTTCCTTGGAGAAAACATCCCCACTGTAAAGAAAGAGCATTAATTCTGCCCCAGCCTCTCCTATCTCTCCATTCACCACCTGCAGCTCTTGTGGGAAGAAACACAAGAGGAAATTCTGCAGGAACTCAGAGGGAAACTGTCCTTGGATAATAACAGGGGTTGTGGAAGGACTAAAGCAGCTCAGGGAGCTTTTCTATGATCTTTACAGAGCTTTCCATGAAGTATTTTTCTTCTACAGGTCTACAGAAGCAGTAATATTTGTTGAGCTGGTTGTTCCTTGTATGAGACTAAATAATCCCTATCCCTAAACAATATCCCTCACATAAATTTCAGTGGCCACATTTCTAAGGAAAATAGCATCTTTCTCAAAGTTTTAAGCACTGGCTTGGGAAAAAAACTTGTATTCTTCAAAATAATTGTAAATTCTTTGTTTAGAGTGTGGTGCTGATAACCCCAAGGTCATGGGCTCAATGCATGTATGGGCCATTCACCATGATCCTTGTGGGTCAGCTCAGAATATTCTGGGATTTTGTTACTGAGGCCAAGGAAGAAAAAAAAAAGGGAGGGGAAAAAAAAGCTCAAAAGTGGACAATTTGCAATAGAATTCTATACATTTTGTGTGGCACTGTGTGTTTTTAAATACCTCATATTTCAGAACCAAAGGAACACAGAGGATGAGGAATTACAGGCAATACCCCAAAAGGAAAGGAAAGCCCTGCACATCACAGCACCCTGAATCCATACACACCATGAATATCCCACTAGAGCACACTCCAGCTGATCCACTGGCAGACAAATCTCTCCCTGGGAATAATCCCAGATTTCCCTCAGACTCTGTTTTCCAGCACTCAGGCTGAGAAGGGTTTGAAACATATAAATTCCAGTTTCCTGGCAGAAGAGCTGAGGACATGACCCTGCAGGCTGCCCCTGTGAGGATTCCATCCCAGTGCAGTGATTCCAGACTGGGATTGCAGCAGGCAGGGGTGAGGATGAGGAACAGGGGTTGTTCCCCCTGGAGAAATGTGAGAAGAATAGGAGAGTATTCCATCCAACCCACAGACCTGAAGCTGTCTTATTGGCATTCACAGGGAAGGCTTGCAGGGAATAAGGGAGGAAATGAAAGGAAAATGAATGTATAAATAGCTGCAAAGCCCACCAATGAATGCAATTTTAGGGAGTAAAGATGGAGGTGCCTGTGGATTTGCAATGCAGAGGTATTCAGGCAGCATTCCTCACTTTCACTGCCAGCCAAAAAGTCAGTGCAAGACAAATAAAGTGTCAGAGGGATAAATAAAGAGGAAATTACTATCAGGGATCCTTAAGGAAAAAAAAAAAGACCAACACACATAAAGCCAAAAAGTCATAAAATTACCAAAAGTGACAAGATAAAATTGGTTGCACAAGTGAAATTATTCTTTAATGCTATGATCTATAAGGGTGATAACCAAAGTATGGAATGAAGCTGGCAAGGCAAATCCATGCTAAAGGCAAAGTGGATTAATAGGGAACCTGTCCTTATGTGGTTTTCTGGAGTGGATGTTCAGCTGAAGCAAAACAGATCAAAATATTGGATATTCTGATGTGACTGGTGTTCTCTGATGGGATCCCTGAGGATGGATTTCATTGTAAGGTTTATTTCCATCAAATCTAAAATATAGATGGTTCTGTACAATACACAGAGAGAATGTTTTACCTTCTACCTCTAAGTCCAGGAGAAAGAAAGAAACATTTGACTTTTAAAAGTTGATTTTAAAACTCAAGCCGTGCCAAGTATTAGTGAGAAGGGTTTGTTTTCTTAAAATATGTGGGCAATTGGAATGAGCATCACTGCACTACAGCAACCTTTTCATTGAACTCAGACTTATTGAGCTTAACTGCCTGTACACTAATTAAAGCATCTCTCATGCTGTTTGTCCTATTCAGCACTACACTGCCTGCTCAGAATGGCTTTCACAAAGCCCAGACAGTGATAAGTGTTAATGGTATTTTATTATTTCTCAACTGCAATGAAGATATTTCTCTGGCTGCAGGCAAAAGCCTCCAGGGAGGAAAAGAAATGCCTAAGAGTGGGAACATGCCCTCATAGCATCACTGCCTCACCAGCTGCCCTCTTTTCAGTGCTGCTCAGGCAATGGAAAGACACCCATACATCCCCCTGGAAGTGCCTTTGTGCACTGAGTCTCTCCAGAGTGGGGGGCTCTGAGGGATGTGCAAGGAGCAAAGTGAATTATTGCAAGACCGTGTGAAGAAATGGGCAATGAAGCTGATTCAGGGGCTGGCATCAAGGGGAAAAATGACAGGATCCCTCAGAGCAAGCAGAGTATTCATGGGATGCTGTTGGATATAAGGAGGAAAGAGGCAGTGATGACTCATGAGATGGATAGGAATGGTCCTCTTGCTGTCAGTGCTGCCAAGGAACCACTCAGCAACCAGGGAATACAAAGGCAGGACTGAGAAAGTCAGAAGGAAACAAAGAGCTGGGAAACTTTCCTGGGGGCTCTGCAGTGCAGCAGCTCCAGATTCTGGAGGTGTCCAGGGCTAGAGAAGATCACTCCTAACCCTGCTGCCACCTCCAGAGAGGTTTCCTCATATTCCACTTCCTCTCTCAGTGAGCAAACTCAGTCTGATATGCTGAAATTGGCATTATATAAACACAAGACATCGAATATTAAATAGGAAACGATGAAGTAGATTAACATTTTGTAAAAAAAAAAAAAAAATGCTGTCTCTTAGCAACTCAGCTTTTCCAGCCACAAATAAAGAATTAGAATCTGACAATGTCATATTATTTCCCACAGTAAATTTGAAATTTGGCTTAATTAAAGCTTATGCTTTAGCTGGATTACCAAACAAGCAACCGGCAGCTTCAGGGAGAAATAGTTTTTGTCCATCTTTGTGATGGGGATAAAAGTTCTGTGTTCAACACACAATTTGTTTCAGGCAATTGCTCCAAGGATCCGAGTGTTTCCATCCCCACTGAAGCCTGGATCAGCTTCCTGGTGACCCTGAGTGTGCCCTGTTCAAGAACACACATTCAGAGACCAGGCCTTGAAGATGTAGAAAGAGATTCAAGGGTGGATGCACTGATAGAAACTTTACTCCCAGGACTCTGCATACCCAAATTCCCTTCAGGGTCTAACAGCAATAAATGTTAAGGAGTTCCTGAGATCCCCCTGATTTTCCACTCTTGCCACGTCATAATAACCTTCTGCTTGGAAGCTTATACATGATACAGTGACTAAAGGGAGCCTACAAAAGGCTGGAAAAGGACTTTTCATCAGGGCATGGAACACTGGGACAAGTGAAAATGGTTTTAAGCCAAAAGAGGACAGAGTCAGATGGGATATAGGGAAGAAATTCCTCCCAGTGAGTGTGGGGAGGTTTGGCACAGAGTGCCCAGAGAAGCTGTGGCTGCCCCTGGATCCCTGGCAGTGTCCAAGGCCAGGTTGGATGGAGCTTGGAGCAAGCTGGGCTAGTGGAAGGTGTCCCTGCCCATGGCAGGGGTGGCACTGGATGGGCTGTAAGGTCCCTTCCAAGCCGAACCATTCTGGTATTCCATGGTACAACCTAAGCTGCTGCATATTCTGCAAAATCCTATACAGTTATCCAAACATAACACAGTTGAAAGCCTTCAAAATGCAATTCAGATTAAAATAAAAATAAAATTTATTAAAAGGAATCCTTCAGAATCAAATTGAGCTGCATGAAGGCCACTCACAAGTCCCCGTGCTATAATTTTTACGCAGGTATCCACTGGCACCCATGTAAGTAGAGCAGCTGAGCCCTGAAGAGGAGTGAGCCCAGAAGGCTGGCAAAATGTGGGGAGTTTAACCCAAAATTGGATTGCCATCAACGGGACACTTCTCTGGGCCCCCCAACAGAACTGTCACCTTGGTGGTACAAACAGGGACAACTTCAAAGCCAAATCCCACAGAGATGTGAGACCAACCCCACAGCTTTGAAATAGATCCAGAAACTGCCCATGGCTCTCCCAAGCACTTAGCACTTCACCTATCCAGTCATTATCCCACCACACCATGGAAATAAAACCCTGGTGCTCGTCTGCAGATAAACAGACATTATTATTCCCATAAAAGAAAATGAGGCAAAGGAATTACCACAGTTCTCTTGCCTGTGGCACACAAAATATAATTTAAAATCTTCCCAGCTCATCATAAAATCTCATCATTGTTTAAAACGGCAGAAGATACAGTCTTTGAAACTTTTAAATATTTAATTTGCATATTTCTAAATCAAAGGCAAAGTTTGGATTGGAAGGTGCAGTGAGGAAAGGGAATATTTTTTGTTCTGGTAAACACAAGTGTAGCCTGTTTCTAATGAGTAGCAATCAAGAGACACTGCAGGGACACAGAACATAAAATAGTGAGAGAATCCAATATGCTGCTATTCCTGGCAGTTCTAAAAATTAATTCAAACCTGCATCCATTACAAGAGTAATGGAAAAGCAGAGCTCCATGTCTGTAAATATTAGGACCGTGGCTGATGGCCTCATTTCCTCCCCCATCTCAATTAAATATGGCACCTTGCAGCTAAATTACACAATGTGGCCACAGTCTGTAAACAAAACAATCACTGTTACAAATGTTTGTGCCTAATAAATAGATGTACTGCTGTATTAGGGAGAGTTATGCCTCACACAATAGATGTTCCCTTCCAAACAGGTAGATCTCTTATTAAGCATTTGATTATTCATTTCTCCCTCCCCAAAATGATAGCACAGAAGGAAGCCTTCTGCTGGTGCATCTTCTGCAAATCACACCCAAAATCTTAATAAAGTAGCTCCCAATCTGCTTCAGATCTAATTCTCCCAGGTAGCTGTACGTTGTCAGCCTCACCCAGATGCTTGAAATGCATCGATGTTTCTTCTCCAAACTGGAAAAAACAATCATTGAGGATGATAATCCAAGAATCAGCCTGTGCCCCACTGCCCCTCGCTGGATTTGACTGCCTGATCTTTTCTCATCCTTGTGTAACCCCAGCATCCCCACTTCATTTAATTCCTTAAGCTTTAATTAAAAAACAGCAATGAAAGCCAGCAAGAAAAAGCAGCTGAAAATTCCTTTATAGCTCACGGAACAGCCAATATTGCTTGGAGAAGAGACAGCAAACACCACAGCCAAATACAAAGGTGGCCCACTGCAGATTAATCTCTCCTCTGTTGTATTCTGCTGAGGAATACCCCACAGAGCTGGTCTTTTATTTATGCTCTGGCACCAGGAAAAGGGGAAACCGTGCAACTTGTGCAGGAGTTTGTACATCACAGTCACATCCTTTGCTCTGGCTCCCTCCTCCTGGCTTGGAACTGTGAGTGTGGATTCTGCCCATCAGCAGAATGTTCCTGAGGTTCTTACAACACCAACTCCACACCTCAGTGGCTCTTGGTGGTAAAGCTGGAGGAGCTCTTTTGGGTTGGGAGCTTCAAGATGTGGCCAAAGCCAGCTTCAATGGCCAGGTGAGGTCGATACCAGGGGGGCCCAGCTCGTTATCGACGTGGGGGGGCACCAAGGGCAAAGTGGCTTCAAACCAGGCACAAAAGGCTCTCCCACCACAGGAGAGTCCTCAGGGACCCAGATTGTGTCAAGAGTAAGTTTTCCTCACTCAGAAACTCTCAGATGAAGGAATTCCACATGCCCATCCCAAAGCAGAGGCTCTTTGAGATGCTGACCACCTCACCTGACATAGCACTTACTCTGTGTGCTTCAGCTCTGGATTTTATTTAAGGCTCCAGCAGCTGGAGGAGCAGCTTTGGTCATGTCCTGAGTGGTTTTCATTGTTTCAGCTGAAGCTATGATCACTGAAAATGGGCATAGAATGCTTTTTCCCCATTTTAGGAGCCTTTGGATGGGTTTAGGTTTTGTTTTGTCACCTGTCTACAAATTCCTGGCTAACTTTAGGACAAGGGAAAGGTCTTGTTATTTTTCTTCCATATTTTTGCACATGTTTTACATCTAGCTTGCTGTTCAGAATAAGGTCATAAGTGAATCAAGAAAATTTGTATTAACCTTTACAAGTGTTTTCAAGCAATTGTTAAATGGAAACAAAGGCAAACAAACCCCCCCAAAACAACAAACAACCAAAAGCCAATCAAGATGCTCAACAAAAACAGACTTTACCACAAAATGCCTGTTTTGACAAATTGATGTGTTTGGATGAAAAGGAATAACACAAATAAATCTATCCAAGTTCTGTAACTGTTACAGAACTGTATGTGGCACTCAGTGGGATCCTTATTTCCAAAAGAAATCTGGATGCTTTTGGAGCCATGTTTTCCTCCCCCACCAGGACCAATCCTGTCTAAAACCTTGCCTGATGAAGTGGTTTTCACACAATTGCATTTAGGGCCACTGAAGCCAGAAGCAAATGAGGAGGCACACCCTTCACTGAGCAGTGCCTGATGTTTTTTGTCACAATGATGGCAGCAAATAGAGCAGAAGGCCCCAGGGGAGGGACATGAGAATGCCCTAAGGGCTGGGACAGGCTGAGGGAGTTGGGGTGTTCAGCCAGGAGAAGTGAAGGTTCTGGTGAGACCTTGTGGCAACATTTCAATGTGTATAAAAGCTTATAAGAAGCACTTTTTAGCAACCCTTGAAGTGGGCAACAGACTGGACATAAGGAAGAACTTGCTTCAAAGGGGTGGGGAGGCCCTGGCACAGGGTGCCCAGAGAAGCTGTGGCTGCCCCTGGATCCCTGGCAGTGTCCAAGGCCAGGCTGGACAGCGCTTGGAGCACCTTGGGAAAGTGGAAGCTGTCCCTGCCCATGGCAGGGGAGGACTGGATCTTCAAGGCCCCTTCCAACCCAAACCAGTCTGGGATTGTATGATCCTGACCTTTCAGTCCTCAAAATTGGTGACCATGCCATAAATTGTCCAATTTCCAGCTGGCTGTGGCTGCAATGTGCTGACACTGACAGGAGCTACACTTCTGCATTCCCTTTTTATACGCCTTCCTTAGCTCAGTAGTTTTATGGCTTTCAATCTGACTTTTTAAATATGAGTTTATAGTGTTTCACCTCTCTCTAAAATGGGTAAATCTGTAAGAACTTTGCTGTTTGATTAAGTTATCATGCATGAAGAACCAGAAAAATTTAAGACAATTGTTCATTTAAATTGCTGTTAATTACATCCTCCTGACATAGTTATTGTACTAAACGCACAATTTGGATAAAACTACTGTAGTATCTAATTGAAGTCAAAAATATTTCTGACATTTTAATGAACACACCAATAAGTTTTATTTTACAAGACTTTCAAATGAACCACGGAGGATTAGAAAATGACATTCAAGGTCTGCATATAATTGAATTACATAACACAGGAGGGGGGAACTTAGTGTCATGTTAAAGGGATAAAATGGCAGGAACACGTTGGCATTTGAGATGTGTTGGAGTAAATAAGGTCCTAGTAGAATAGAAGCCATTCTTTTTTTTAACCACCAAAATTTCAGGAAGTCAATGGAATGTCACAGCATCATTGTCACCAGCCACAGATAGCAAGCCTGGGGACTCAGAAGCCATTATCCTGCTCCTTATCAGAGATCCCATTTTCATTTCACTTTTATGGAAATTTTACATAATTATTTGTGGAAGTCAAGTGGAACTTCACAGAGTCAATGGAGCTGCACTGGAATGAACCAGAAGTGGGAAGACAAAGAGTTGTCTGGACTTCAGAGCAATCCTGGTGCTTGTGAGGTTTTCCACATGAGAGCTCAGCTGGAGAGGAGCAGGAATTAAGGCATTTAAAGCAGTTAAATCAGACATATCGATCCCACACTTATCCAGCTGTCTGGATGCATTTTAGCAAGCCACAGAAGAAGAAGGCTGGATCACACGTGTGTTCCATGGAAAACGTTCAGTGCCAGGGACCCCTTGCAGGAGCAAACTCTTGTCAAAGGAAGGAGGAGATGGTCAGACCAGCCCATTTCCCAATGATCAATAGCTGTGTAAAGCAGTCAGGATAATGAAGAAAGTAGAGATAGATACACTCAAGTACACATCCACACTTTAATGTGCAGCAAATTGTGCACCCAGAAATCTTTAGTCTCTTGAGCAGTTCCTCAAACTCTTGAGGCTTCTTCCTAAGTCTTCAGCCTCTCCCTGTGCTCTCTGTGCTGCAAGAACTAATCCCAAAAGCAGCATCCTGGCTGCACTGGGAGGAAGTGCCATGGGGGAGCCCAAAGTAGCAGCACATCCCCTCACTTCCCCTCAGGGGGACTGAGGAGAGAATCACAGGGTACAGGTGAGAAAACTCCAGGGTTGAGACTAGACAGGTTAACAGGGAAAGCAAAGCTGTGCACACAAGGAAATCAAACCAAGGAATTCATTCCCTGCTTCTGCTGGGCAGGTGTCCAGCAGCCCCAGGAGGGCAGGCCCCATCCCTCAGAATAGTGACTTGGGAAGACAAAAACCTACACACTGAACATATGAAATATCCCTTGAGTCACTTGGGTTCACCTGTCCTGGTGCTCCTCCAGCCCCTCACTGCTGGGATGGGTGAGGAGCAGAAAAGGCCTCAGCTCTGTGTGAGCACATCCCTGTGTCACCAGCTCTGCTTTCACATCCCTGTGTCACCAGCTCTGCTTTCACATCCCTGTGTCACCAGCTCTGCTTTCACATCCCTGTGTCACCAGCTCTGCTTTCACATCCCTGTGTCACCAGCTCTGCTTTCACATCCCTGTGTCACCAGCTCTGCTTTCACATCCCTGTGTCACCAGCTCTGCTTTCACATCCCTGTGTCACCAGCTCTGCTTTCACATCCCTGTGTCACCAGCTCTGCTTTCACATCCCTGTGTCACCAGCTCTGCTTTCACATCCCTGTGTCACCAGCTCTGCTTTCACATCCCTGTGTCACCAGCTCTGCTTTCACATCCCTGTGTCACCAGCTCTGCTTTCACATCCCTGTGTCACCAGCTCTGCTTTCACATCCCTGTGTCACCAGCTCTGCTTTCACATCCCTGTGTCACCAGCTCTGCTTTCACATCCCTGTGTCACCAGCTCTGCTTTCACATCCCTGTGTCACCAGCTCTGCTTTCACATCCCTGTGTCACCAGCTCTGCTTTCACATCCCTGTGTCACCAGCTCTGCTTTCACATCCCTGTGTCACCAGCTCTGCTTCCACATCCCTGTGTCACCAGCTCTGCTTCCACATCCCTGTGTCACCAGCTCTGCTTCCACATCCCTGTGTCACCAACTCTGCTTCCACATCCCTGTGCTACCAGCTCTGCTTCCAGCATAGATCTCAAACCCACAGCCTACAGCAGCCTCGGGCAGGAAAATTAACTCTGCCCCAGCCAAAGCCAGCACAAGAAGACATAAAAATTTATTGCTTTCCTGATCATCATCCTTTGAGTTTCTCAGTCTGGAATTTGCTTCCTTTCTGTTCTGTGAGAATAACTCGGTGTGCAAATATCCAGTTCCCTCCCTGCGTGTGTCTTGCTACCACCACGATGGGGAGTGACAAAACAGGCACAGTTAAGAGATGAGAGAAGGAAAAAAAAAAAAGGAAATATCAGTAATCTTGGCACAACATTCAATTATAAAAGTGGATGCAAAATGCTAACAATTCAATGCTCAGAAGAACTCATCTGAATTCCATTATCATCTAAGTAGAATCTGGTATTTGTTAAAGAGGACAAATGTTCTTAAAGGACGTGTTGCTCACAATCATCTCAGGATATAAAAGCATGAATACAAGTTACCAGTTGGTCCCTCTGCATTCCAAAGAAGAAAAGGGAAAGAGAAAAGAAAAGAATTAAAGATGACTTTTCAACAGATGCAGAGCACTCTGGGAGGCTGTCACTGAGACAAATAAAGCCATGGGATGTTGGGATGTCCTCTGTGAATCCACAAATGCCTGGAATTAGTGAAGGTGTACCCCAGCAGGTTTGGACAGCACTACACACTGATGTAGTGATGAGGGGTGGGGGGAGAGGGGCAATTCCTGATAAAGGACAGGAAAGAAATGGAGTATCAGCCCAAAACACTGGTCCCAGGAGAATCAAAGAACAGGATTTTGCTCTTTTTTTTTTTTCCGACAGTACAGATCATACAAAACTGTTTCCAGCAGCTTTTTTTTTTGTTGTTTTTTCTTTCTTTGGTTTTTTTTTTCGTTTTTGTTTTGTTTTGTTTTGTTTTATTAGAGCAAAAAAAAAAAAGAGGATTAAGGGAAATACTGAAAATTTTAACTATGGAAAATTAGGATTGGAAAAATGAAATTTCAAATGGGAAAATATTTCTCACTTTAAAAAAAAAAAAACTCTTTTCATTAAAAGACAGATTTACCATTTTTTTCCAGTGAAAAACTGAGGTGTTTATTGTCAGAGATTTTGTTTGCTTGTTTTAGATAATGCACCTTCACTACATCCCCCAAACTGCAGAAGAAAGGGGGGAAAGTCATTGCTAGAATTTTAGCTGATGTACCTGGATGGTTGATAAAGTTGCCACAATTTTTCAGGTTCTAGGACAGTGGTGTATGTACCCCTGGAAAAAAAATATTTTCACATTCATCTGTCTCAACAAAAATTAAGAAATTAATAAAAAATTTTCCTTCTAGAAGTAGAGAAAATTCAGCATAAGCCAGATAAGGTAAAATAAATCGATAGCTGAGTAATCTCAGAGAAACAAAACTGATCTAATTTGTCCTGGAATTAGGCATCTGCTATCATCTTTAATTTGCCAGATCCCACACAAACATAACATCAAAAAAGTCCCTAAAGCAATTTCACATCCTAATTTGGATAATTTTATACCACTAGAACCGTGGAGTTTTGCTCCCTATCTCGTCCAAAAAGTAGAAGAGTAGATCTTCTCTTTTAAGTTAACTGCCTTTACTTTTCTAAGTCATTTGGCATTTCCTATATGTGGAGGCAAATATGCAAATTTAAAGCCCGATCGTTACTCAGTGTCAACCAAAAAAGCTTCACCAGGGGAGGAAGAAAGTTGAGACTCCTCACTGAGTAAGACTCTGACACTAAAAGCATCTCAGCATCAAAAACTGCCAAAAAGTACTTATTTTCATCTAAAACAATTCAGAACATATTAAATATGGCTGAAGTGTGGAAATCTGCATATCACCCTCAAAATTCCCTAAGTCAAATATCACTTTTTACATTGGAAAGCCGAGGCTGCAGCCAGAAGCAACAGATTTTCCAAAAGTATTTACTTTGTATGCATTTCACCTTGCTTAAAAGCAGTTCTTTGAAAAACTCATTTCTTGTAATGCTGGAGAGATCAATAGAGATTTTTTTAAAGATATTTGAAATTCAATGTACAAAAACATAGAGGCATTAAAATTAGATGTTAGATATGAGTTATTTAAATTAGTCTTACCTATCTCAGCATATGAATATTTGACTATTAAGCTGTGCTTTGGCTTATTTTCACACATTACTTGCAACACAAACTTCAAGTCCCAAATATGTTGGTGTTTATTTCTTATTCTTATTTTAGCATGTCCAGTGCGGCCACACTTTCTCCAGAGCCAAACACTGAATCCATTCCCAGTGAATTCAGACAATATATATTTACCTTATGCAGTGTAAAGTCTGTAAAACAGGAATATTTCTCACCCCATGTTATTTGACTCCTCAAATTGTAAGGTATACACTCAAAGAAGTGTATACCTTACAATAAAACCTACTATCATATTTTTGGCTCACCTTTTGCATCATGTTGTGCCTTGAGCCCTGAACAGTGTTTGAATTCACAGAATAATCTGAGTAGGAAGGGACCAACTCCCTGGTGACTTGCTCTGGTCCTCAGATGAAATTTCCAGTTGTGTTCCAGGAAGATTAAAGCAGAATTCTGAGGGTAAAGGTGGGATGTGCTCAAAGGTCACCTAGGCTCACCGAGGGCACTGGCACACACCAATGTCAGACTTCCAGGGACAGCCAAAGAGCTTTGACCATCACCAGGAGATCCTGATCCCATCTGTCTTAGGTTGGAAATGGGGTTGTGTATTCAATTCCCATCTGTCAGAGGTGGGGCAGTTATCCTCTGTTCATTGGGCAGTTTTTTCTTTATCTCTTCCACAACCAATCCTCCCTCCAGGAGATCTCTTCTGTCCATGGCCAGTGAGTGTCCCTGCATGGCTGATAAAATTCCATCATCCCACTGGGAGATGCTCCACCCAGGGGAGGAGCCAAGCATTCCTACCTGGATACAATCTGACCCTGGGAACACCACAGCAGCCTCTGCCCACTGCATTCCCAGGGGAGCAGCTTTCTTCTCCACTGCATTCCCAGAGGAAGACCAGGCCCATCCACAGCACCCCTGGAGCTTCAGAGGAAAACTCCACCCTTCTCCAGGATCCCTGCTCCACCAGAACCACTCCTGGCACTGCAGGGGGGCTGAGCCACCATGGAATGGGACTGAGCAACACCCTGACCCACAGGGTGTCAGGGCATATTCTGACCATGGCAGTCGGGGGTTTTTTTGGTTTTTGTACTATTACATTTGTATTTTTAGTTTTCCTATTAAAGAACTGTTATTCCTATTCCCATATCTTCACCTGAGAAGAAATTATTTTGAAATTATAATTTCAAAATTATAATAATTCAGAGGGAGAGGGTTTATATTTTCCATTTCAGGGGAGGCTCCTGCCTTCGTTAACAAACACCTTGGTTTGTCTTTTCAAACCAAGACACCAGCTGACCAAGCCTAAAATGCCATTTCACCTCTGGACCCTTCCTCCTGCCTGTCAGGGGATTGTGGTTAGGGATGGGAGCTGCTGACCCTACAGACAGCACTGTCAGCAAGAGAGAACCAGGAAAGCTGACCCATGGCACACCCAGGAACTCTAACACGGGACTGTTTGTCACCTTGCAGGGCAACAGATGAAGGTTTTGGGGAAAGGAGGGAGAAGTCGTGGTGGGGAGAGGCAATAGGAGCAGCAGTGTAGGGAGAGGTGTTCTGATAAGAGGAGTCTTTAGGGATGGGGTCAGGGAGGTCTGGGAATGGACATCAAACCTTTGGCACAGACACCCCCATCGTCACCCCTTCCACTCCCAGCATTTCCCTAAGCACCAGTGGCCTGTCCCAGCCCCTTTCCTGTGCTCTGATGTGAGCACAGGGACAAAATTATTTCCCCCTCCCCCCAAACTTTCCCCACTTCTCCCCAGGCTGCCAAATTGAATTTCACCTGTCCTGCCAAGCAACCTCAACTGCTGCTGCTAAGGAGGCACTGCCTCATCCAAGACCAATCCTGGTGCTTGGAAAACCAGGAATTCAGCACACAGCAGGAGCACAAGTTGAGCAGCAGGCAGCAGGAACATGAGCCATGGAAACCTTTTTGACTGATTCATTCCTCCTGAATCATCTTGCAGTTGGAAGGGCTGTGTCTGTATTTCCCAGCTCCAAATGCAACATAAAACCCAGAGGCTGCTGTGAAACTTTGATAAGGAAACTGGAATTTGCCATCAAAGCAAGGCACACCACCAAACACCCAAATGGACAATACCCTAGTGGTGCTAAGAAGGGTTCCAAACATCCAAAAGGCAATACAAGCACTCACACCATCTTCAGGGGAGGCTGTTAAGGGCTGCAGGATCACCTGTATGTGGTCATTTCCCATCCCACACTCCCACCCTGTGACACAGCGAAGTACTTGGGATTTGCAGCCAGCTGGGTGAATCTGAGTCCTGGCAGACAGCGCTCCTGCTGGTGGAGAGAAAAGCTGAGTTTAAATAAATCATCACCAGGATCTGTTTGTGCTAATCCTCGGGAGAAAAGAGTTTAACTTTAATTTCAGGCAATGGCACTGATGGATATCAGACCCTGCACTGAGCCCATGAATAGATGAATAAAAATATACTTAAAGAGCCCGGGATGTATACCTGTCAAACACTCAGATGACTAATGCAAGAAGAACCAGATAAAGACATTAAACATGCAGTAGACACTGGCATGGGGTGGGAGGACGTCTGATTCTTGTCAAGCAATCACAAAAGAGAATTATTTAAGATCCAAAAATACGGTGTGGAGGACTGTAATTCAATTGCAAAGGCACTGAAGACAGCAGCTTTTGAATACAGCCTTTAGTTAGAGTTTAAGAAATCAAAGTAACTGTATTATTAACGTGCCTTAAACACCAGGTAAACCAGCAATTTCTTCCTCTGCAGGCACCTGGTGCTCCTCACAAAATAACATCGTGTTTTGACATCCCCCGTGCTTGGCACGGGCTGCCTGTCAAGCAGGGGAGGTGACAGCAGAGGGATCCTGGTGTGTCTTTCACAGCTGTGGCTGTGAGCCCCTAACAAGAAAGGCACACCTTAGATAACCCTTATCTTCCTGCCTGCTGGCACCTTCCTGCAGCACCCACGGGGGCTGAGTTTAGCTCCACACTCTGCCTCTGCAGGGATAATCCAGGCTGGGTGGCTCAGAAACATCCACCTCTGCTCCAGGAGGGTCCTGAGACTAAAAGGTAAGAGCTGGGAGGGCTCTCTCTTCCTTCCCAAAGGAGGGCAGGATAAACCCTTTAATCTCTGGATCTGCTTCGTAGAGAACAAAATCCAGAAGTGAAGTAGAGCAGGGACCCCTGCAGGGTCCCAGCTGCTTCCCCACACCAGGAGAGTATTTTGAATATTAGGATGCACAGATACACATATTCTTCAGTTCCTAAAAACACCCCTGGCATGCCAAAATACCCAGGCTTTACAGAAATGCTCTGGCAGTTTGTCCCCTGTGTTTTTTTACCCTCTCATGCTCAAAAGATCCTTTAATTCAGATATTCATGTAATTACCTGAGCACTGAAACCACAGCAGAGAGTTTGTCTCACTTCTACTGTCTCTGTGAGTCCTGCCCAGCTCTCCAAAACCAGAATTGCAGTGCTCTGCTCTCAGGAATAAATTCAGGATGCCATGGAATTAATCAGCACAGTAATATTTTGCAAAAACCCATCAATATTTGTTTGTTTGTTTGTTTGTGCATTTAAAATCAGTTTGTGGGAACTGAGAGGTTTGCCTAGAAGCCTCTGAGCTGGGTGAATCTGGATTCTCTGTGAAAAGACTGTTGCACCTGGAGATGTTAATCTCACTTTTAATCTTAAAGGCATATAAAGGTGTTTTCTAAGCATCTGTACTTTGGGTTTTTTTACAAAGTTTGATGGTCCTTTCAAGCTCCAACGTCTAGATGTGGATAGTTTGCTTTATAAGAAGCCTGTCACGGGTGGCTTCAGATGGACATATCAGCTTAATCTGAGACAACAAGTCAAGCAAAATAACCTACATTACAACCATTAGAGAAGCTTTCCTTCCTGCCTCGCTGCTGGAACATGCTACTATAAAATTAACAGAAGTTTTCACAGGGATATTTCTCCAGTCCACTTCAGTTCCCAGCAGACTGAAGCAATAGAAATCCTGCACACAATTGCTCCCTGTCCTCTGCCACAGAAGCACTTCCCCTGATAAGAAACTTCCGAAGGATTTTCAGTCAGAGGCACCAACAATGGTTGCAGTTAATGGCAATACATTCCTTGAGATTCATTCTGCAAGAGGCACCTTTCATTTTAACAAATGTACCATGGTATGAGGAGTTTGTGATGGGTGAACTCAGCGTGTGCTGACAGCCCCCCCGGCAGCTGGAGGGCTCTGCAAAATCTATGATTTGAGGGCTTGAAGTGTGTTATTCTTCCCTTTGTTACTCAGCTGGATTCGAATGCTAAAAAAAAACCCCACACCTGGCCCTAGGAAATCATCTTTTCCTCTGGTGAAGTGTGTGCTTTGCGTTTGAATGGGAGGTTTAATGGGGAAAAGGAGAAGATGAGGCAACTGCAATGTTAGCTGGAACGGTCTCCTCAAGAAAGGTTTTCTAATTTCTTCTCCAGTAGTGGATCAGGAGAGAGGTCAGAGTCACCAGCAATATTTTCTGAACAACTGGAACCATCATTTTTAACAGAAGCCCTCTTAGTGTTTACTCAGTTTAGAGAGATTGAATCTGAAAATCTGCATCACTTCTTATTTCATCACATCCAAGTTATCTCCAAACCAGCAAAAGTAGGATACTTATTTTTTCCCTTTCCACTCTCATTCTGCAATCACTTTTCTACCTAAATTCCTCTCACTGGAAATACTAATTTTCAATTTCATGTGCACAGAGCAAGCATTCTGTCTTTAATGATGATGGGGCAGCAAAAGCTGCAGAGGGAAATCCCACACTGCCTAATCCAAGCTCCGGTAGCTGAACCCCTCTCCAGTCACTCACCACCTCGAAATTTGGAACTGCAGAAGGGGGGCCAACTGATGAAGACAGATCTCTGCATTTTAATGAGCAGTCCTGCAATATTTACTTGGTTAAAAGACAGTGGATACTTCATCTTGCCTGTCATAACAAATATGTTCCTCCTGGCAACTCAGCATCTCGTGTTTAACACTGCACTGACAAATGTACCTCTCCTCTTTCTTGATGAAAGCAGACACAATTTTAGGGGGAATAGGCCTGCAGGTTAACTGGGAATGTTTTTCCTTTTAATTTTATAAATGCAGTGCTTCCTCTAGAGCTAAAGACCACGACTGTAGTTTAAGTCTACAGTCCCAATTCAAAGCCATGTCAATGCTCTCCCTGCAAATCCTCAGCTGCACTGCTCAGCAGCAGACGTGAATTGAAATGCAGAGGTTAATGCAAAGTCTGGAGCTTCCCAGACTGCATTTCCCCTGCCAGGTATGAGGACAAAGTGATGCCTCCTCATATGTGGAGCTGATGAAAAGCTGATGAAAGCTCCATCACTTTCCCAGCATCATCTCCCTTGCAGACCCCCAGAAAGGACCTGAGTGAGCTCAACCACTCCCCCTCCCCCAAACTTGTCAGAAGGGTAAAGAAAAAAATAAATCTGTCCTTCTTGCCTTACTTTCTGTTCTTCCAGCAAGTTTCCCCTTCCCAGGGCTGGTTTTACATCACCTGGAGTAGCTTGGTCATGTAGAGGTGGCTTCAGGAAAGGGCAGCAGAAACTGATGGTTTCTGAGACACCTTGACTGTGATGGATGAACATCACATATCCTGACATTGCTTCCCACTGTTTCACAGAGGGGAGTTAGGAATGGATTCATTGAGCAATGTTTCCTCCTTTCATGATCCATCTTGAGATGACAATCCAATTTTCAGGTCAAGAGAAAATTCTTAAGTGATGGAAAAGTCACAGGTGACAAGAAAAATGGCTGTGGGTGATGGCAGAAGGAGGAATGGCTCTTGTGTGGGTTTTATGGATGAGACACACAGGAAATGATGGAGGAAGGAGCACGGTGTGGGAGTCACAATGAAGCAGGGCAGTAGTTGGCTTGTGAAAAGCCAGCCCTGTTCTACTCACAGATCACACAAAAATGCACAGGCATTCCTTTCTCCAGACTTCTGACAGCAGAAATAATATAAAAATATATCTGTGAGTATTCCATTTTCCCCATTCAAAGTCCAGCCAGAGTCACTATTCATCATCATTTATTCCAGTAAGTAGAAGCCACACCCAGACCAATTATCTCACTGTCACAGCTTGTAAATGGTGTTTTGGTATCATGGGATTCCTGTTCAGGAGTTTTGTTTGGATTCTGAGGCCTCTAATCTTTATCAGATATTACACCCCACTCATCACTGTCAGGAGCTAAAGCAGCATCAGCATCTGTGGCATTGCTAACAGGGCCATCTTCAGCATGTGAATCACCCTGCACATTATCCTCCAAATTCCTCCTTGCCTGAGGAAAATTAACTCCACATGACCAAGACAGGTTGGATGGGGTTTGGAGCAACCTGGAAGGAGGCATGGGTAGGAATGAGATGGGCTTTAAGGTCCCTCCCAACCCACACCCATCTGGGATTCTGGGATTTTGGTATTCTGTGACACTGTGGGTATCAGGTGTTCACTGCTTTCCATGGAGTATGAGGGCAGGGAATGGTTTAGTGACCAATAAAATTAACTAACTGGATGCTTAAAAAACGTTTTCATAAGAACAACACTTGGGTGTGGCCAAGCAAGGCTTTTGCAAGATGCAAAGAGTACAATTCATTTACAGGATTCAGGCTGGTTTGGGTTGGAAGGGACATTAAAGCCCATCCAGTGCCACCCCTGCCATGGGCAGGGACTACTTCCACTAGCCCAGGCTGCTCCAAGCCCTGTCCAACCTGGCTTTGGACACTGCCAGGGATCCAGGGGCAGCCACAGCCTCTCTGGGCACCCTGTGCCAGGGCCTCACAAGCAACAATTCCCTCCCAGTATCCCATCTGACCCTGCCCTCTGGCAGTGGGAGCCATTCCCTGTGTCCTGTCAGTCCAGACCCTTGTAAATCCTCTCTGTCCATGAAAGCTCCCTTCTTCCTTGTTCACAAAAGAAAGAGGCCACAGCACTTTCAGAGCCACTCCACAACAAAATCTGCTTCCAGAGGTGCCTGACATGGTGCTGGAGGGATGCACCCCCTGTGCCTGGCAAAGCAGCACCTGGCATGGGGATGTTCTCCCCCACAGCCTGTCCAGCTCTCCCTGCCAGTCCCACTGCAGGGTGCAAGTCCCAGCCTAAAAAACCTCCTCACAATCCATCTGAGGCAAAAAACAGACCCTTAAAGGGCTCCATGCTCCCATTGGATGCAAATCCATGCCAATTCCCATGCCAACTTTCTTGTCTCCTGGTCATCAGTTAGGCTTTAGTTCTGCCTTCCAAATAAAAGTGCTTTATTAAACAGCAGGAGATAATTACAGCAGTGTCAAAGCCTGCTGAAGCACAAACAATGCGAGATTAAGGTGACTGATGTCAGAAGGAATTATGTGTATAAGAAATAAGTGCACTTCTGATTATAAAACTAAAGTATTGATAACCATTTTTCATCTTAATAACTTTAGCAAAAGGGATATTAATGATGTGGGAAGAAAAAGGAGCAGCTTATTAGTGGAAAGTCTGATGTCCTGGTTTGCTCACTTTTTTGTGAATAATTTAATTATAAAAGTTCCTTTTCTCAACCTCTTACATTTCTCAATGAAGACAAAACAGAGGAAAAGAGGGGGATAAAAATATAAGCTGCTTTGCAATTACTGAACTCAGAATTCTCTGGGTTTGGGTTTGGTTTTTATAATTCAACAACAGCAAAAAAGCCACTTTGAGATTGAGTGAAAGCTTTGATCCTATTTATAAGGAGAAAAATGAAATAAAACTGCCCTAGGTTAAAAAAAAGTATAAAAACATAGTTTTACCTTGAAAAATATTATTAATCTATAATTCTTGGTTTGGATTGAAGAGGTAAACTGCCTGTGGTAGCTTTCCTTGCTCTTTCTTCAACACCATCTAAGCCAGTGGAGTGGAAACAGAGCATTTAAAATTTTCCCAACAGTTTAGCCTGTTTAACCTTTTTTCCCAACAGTTTAACCTCTTTTTTCAAGCACGGTTTTTCTGTGGTTCCAAGTACACTTTTGCTGGGGGTTGACCCAAGCCAGGAGAGCTGTAATATCCAAAGAGCCCCATTAACTTGCCTTGACATCTCATTTCCCTCTCTTTTTATGACTCTGTCACTCATGACCCTTCCTCTGCAGCTCAAGCATCTGTCAGAACCCAGAATCTGGAATTACATTATAATAGATATTGAATATGAGTCACTCCTGCCCTCCTCTTTTCTCACTGCAAGAAATACCAGTGGTCAGCTCAAACCTCCAGGATGACATGTGAGTTTTAAAGCATCACCTTAAATTTAGCAGAGTTTTCTCTTTTTGCAGGACAGCAGCAACTGTAGAAATGGCTGTGAAATACAGAGAAGAGAAACAGCACAGCACAGACCCCTTGGGTTTTATTTCTGTGCTACTTTTCCTCCTGCTAGTGCATCAGGAGGGTGTATTTGGATCCTGTTATAACATGTATTCTGTGTGTGTTTAAATATTTCGTGTATGTAGGGAGCCTGACTCCATGCAGAATACAGACAAAAGTGGGAATTTCACTCAACTGAAAGCACATCAGGGAGAACTGAGCCTGGGCTGTGTGTTACAGTCAGGTCAGCTTGGAAGGAGATGTTGGATCCATGTGGATCCCTGTGCTGGATCCCTGGTGCCATCAGTTAGGATGGTGTGGCACTGAGGCCACTTGACAAAATGACAGGCTCAAAAAACCATGCAAAGGCAGTGATTTTCCATGGGTAGAGTCTTACAACCACAGGCCAAAATTTCAGGTGATAAATAGGGTCAAAAGTAGGATATGATGATCCAGGATGGGAGCTGGGCTTCCACTGCTGTGGTTTGGCCAAGGAGGATCCATCTCCTCCTCCTCCCCCAGGAGAACAGGTCTCAGGGCACAGGATTTACATTTCAGTCACACCAGGCTGCACATTTTCACATTAGAAATGAGAACTGTGGAAGAGGGTTTTAGTGCCATTATTTATTAGACAAGTTCCCTGGATTTTTATCATCCATAACTCATGCCTTGAATGGATTTGCTGCCGATTCCCCTAAGTCATGTACAGAAGGTCCTGGAGTAGAGTGTTTCTAAAATACCATTTTTTAAATTTCACATTTACATGCATTCCATCTGCACACTGAGAGCATTAAATATCATAAATGTGGAGTTAATGTCTCATTTTTAAAAATTATGTAGTTTTGTAATTACATTAAATGAGGGGATACTGACTTTTAGAAACTAAAATCCAAGTCTCTTTCTATTGCCAAAGCAGCCAGGAATATCTTTAAATAAGTTTATGCTATAGGGACCCTTTAATGATCCATCTGCTAAAAGTAGAAGGAAGAGGAAAAAGTGGTTGAATCATAGGGAATGAAGCTTCAATTCACCACATATTAATAAAACATCAGCTATTGATAATCAGTGAGACATTAATGAAGTTTTGGAAAGTTAAATCCATTTACACTTAAGAACAGGCTGCCAGGGGCTGGTTCCAACATGGAAACAGACTTACAGATAGGAACCAAACATTCTTGCACAAGTCAATCTTTCATGACTCCTGACCTGGAAACCACTATAAAAGTCTCAGAAAGTTGTTTTATTTCTCTGTGAATGATTTCATTTTTCAATGTTTACCATATCATAATCATTTTCACAAGCACAGAGACTGCATGGATACCTGAATCACGGAATCACAGAATCATGGAATGGTTTGGGTTGGGAGAGACATTAAGGACCTTCCAGTGCCACCCCTGCCATGGGCAGGGACACCTTCCACTAGCCCAGGCTGCTCCAAGCCCTGTCCAGCCTGGCCTTGGACACTGCCAGGGATCCAGGGGCAGCCACAGCTCCTCTGGGCACCCTGTGCCAGGGCCTGACCACCCTCCCAGGGAACAATTCCTTCCCAATATCCCATCTAACCATGCCCTCTGGCAGTGGGAGCCATTCCCTGTGTCCTGTCACTCCAGGTCCTTTCAAACCATCCTTCTCCAAGCTACGTTTGACTGATTTTGCTCAGCTTCAATTTTTTTTCTCTTGGTATCTGCAGGATTTACATTAATCCCTCAGTTTTAAATTGCTCATCTCTCCAAGTCTTTGGGAAAAGTCTGGGAACAGTGCTGGTATCTATAATTTGGCTAAAATCTGGTTATTGGGGTTAACACAAGAGTAATTGTTGGGAGCCTGTGGATGACCTTACAGTCATTTCAAGGCTGGTACGTAGGCTCCACTTTAATGGTGCAGCATAACTCTTGTGCTGAGTTTATTCTCCAGGTTAAATATAATTCAACTCAGATAGCAGCTGCAGGGACTCTGTTCCCTCTCACTCGGCAGAATAACCCTTCATTGCAA
The DNA here is from genome assembly GCA_013400575.1 of Peucedramus taeniatus. Classification (NCBI taxonomy): domain Eukaryota; kingdom Metazoa; phylum Chordata; class Aves; order Passeriformes; family Fringillidae; genus Peucedramus; species Peucedramus taeniatus. Next base: position 54,757 of record WBNO01008762.1, read on the forward strand.
GGTAAGTGGGCTCCCAAATTTATGGGGAGATTTGCAAAGCAGTAGATTTTCCCTTGATTGCTTTCTGCTGAAATATATCATCAGTCCAAAAGGGGTTTGTGCCATTTAGCAGTGCTGCCATGGCAAAACAGCTTCTTTGGCTGAAACAAAAGTAGAGATCAGCAGCTTTGTCTGTGAAGCAGAGTTTGGTCATGCTTTAGGTTGTTTTACAACACTCTGCTTGGATTTAAGACTGAGTATTTTAGTATTTCATTGAACCAAAGAATATCCTGAGTTGGAAGGACCCATAGGGACCGTGGAGTCCAACCCATGTCCCAGCACAAACACCCCAAAAATCCCACCCTGTGCATCCCTGAGAACATTGTCCAAACTCTCTTGGAGCTCTGGCAACCTTGAGACTATGACCATTCCCTGGAATATTTAGGAGAAGCTCAGTTACAACTCCCTGAAGATGGAGGAGTTGGAAGAGGTGGTTAATGTTGTCAAGCAGCCTGACTTCATTAGGAGTAGCAGGTTTCTTAACATATATATGGACTTCTGCACCTGTGTGCAGGTGTGCATGGTCACAGGGACAACCAGAAGAAAAGGATGATTCAGCTGAGCTGGTTTTCCTCTATTTTCTAGCTATGAATATTAAAGCCCTGGAAATTCATGGCTCTGCCAAAGGATTCCCATGTTGCAGTCAATCAGTAGATAGATCCCTAATATAACCAACAAAAGAAGTAACAACCTAATCTGAATAATACCATGAGATGGGTAAAGGTATGGAGTTAAAAACTGAAAAGTCTTTGATCTTCAGTTAGAAAAAAGGGATGGATTTTATGTGCCAGAGTTCAGGAAATTCCACTATTTAATGGCTGCAGTCACTGAACTGATTGTATAATCAGAGAACCTGGGAATGTGTTGAGTTGGAAGGGACCTTAAAGCTCATCCTATCCCATCCCTTGCCATGGGACACCTTCCACCAGCCCAGGTTGCTCTATCAAAGCCCAGAACAAGTTTGGGCTGTTGTTGTGTGCACCTCCCTTTTCCCCTCACCAGCCTCATTTTTCCATCTCCTCCTTTCCCCCTTCTGTTTTTCCTAATGCTGCTAGGAAAACTGTAACAGCAATGGTATGTACAAAGAGAAACATGAAAAATACCCAAACTGGGAGCTGTGACTGTGAAACTGATGCTTTGCAGATGAAAGCAGTCCAGGTACCATCACTTAGTACCACAGACAGAGGTAAAAAACCCAATTAGAAGGCTCAGAAAAAGTTTGTTTCACTGCAGAACAGAAGATGTGGGACATGAGAGCAGGACGGGCTTCAATAATAAACAAAAGCAGTTTGATTTTTTTTTTAATGAGGGTGTTCTCACTGATGTTTTACAACCTCAAAAAACTCTGGCATGTTGCACAAAATTACATGAAGAGATTGTTTTGTCAGGGCCTTACCTACAATGTGCTCCATAAAGATGCCTTTAAAAGAGTAAAAAAAAGAAAAAAAAAAAAGAGAAAAAAAGATGGTTTCAGAGCCCATTTTCTAAGATGTTCAGAGTGTGGAGTCAGAAGCAGCAGCAGGCAGGTGCCACCTGAGGACAGACAGGAATGGACTCAAAGCCCTGAATACAAAAGGGGTTTTTCCACCAGTTTCAATGGAGCTGTCCCCAGCAGGCTCTGGGGGATGATGTGGGTTTGTCCCACTTGGGATGCAGTATATGCACAGTGTCTCATCTTCCCAAATGGCCCCAAACTCAAAGGCTGGTGCACACAAAGGAGAGAGAGCCTTTTCTTGTCCCTTCTCTGGATTTCTGTAACTAAAGACCATCTCTAAACTGTTTTGTTTCCACTCCCCTCCCATTTCTGACCCCGCTTCCCAAAAATGAGGGACTGACTTTTACCACAGCACTGCAGAGGTGTTAAGCTATCCATGAATTCAGGTTTTCTGAGGAGCAGACAGCAAGCTCAGCACCTGGCAGAATCAGACATGGTTCTCCCTCAGAGCTATAGGGGGTTTACATGGAGTTTCCAGCTCCGAATAACAAAATAGGTCTGTTTAATCCTTTTGCTTAGTTTGCAAGACATCATCATCCCACCCCTCTCCTGATCTGATCAGACTGACAGCAAATCAGCAAATTACTATTATTCAGATTACTTTATACTATTAGTTTGCCTATTTGTTTTTTTTAGGGTTGTTTGTTTCCAAGTTAGGTTATTTCTTTAGAGGAAAGAACCTTTTTTTTCAGTCTACTTTCCTTCACCTGTGCAAGACTCCTCTCACAACACTACCATAGTCCTTTGAAAAAGATTTGTTGATTTTAAGGTCCTAAGGAGCATAAGACACAAAACTTCTCTGAATTAATTTCTTTCATCAAATCCCATTGAATGTCTAGGGAAAAAAAAAAAACAACACAAAATTCCACTTTTGGTGTAAATATTTCCTCTGACGTTGAGTCTGCTGCTATCAGCAGGATATTCTAGTGGGGTTTTGCTACAAAATGCAAGACCTTTCCTTTGGCTCTGTTAAAATACATATCATTTGCAGCAGCTCAGTCAACAGAAAAATGAAGGTTACATTTTTATCAACTATCTGTCAACTTTGCCTCTTTACTCTTTGCATTATGTATCTTTTATTTGCCCCTCTACCAACTCAGTTCTCTCTTCCAAATAATTGATAAAGGCAATAAATTGCTGTCATGGGGTGAACCTTCCCTGCAAGCATTGCTCAGATTCTTGAGACCTTGGTCACACTTGTCCAGCTCCAGCTCATGAGTTGATTCTGGCATGTGCAGGGAAGCAAAAACACAGATAATTTTTGTGGGGAAAACCTACCCAAAAGCTCTGCGCTTCCTCTAATGATTTGGGAATTCTAGAACGTTTTAATAGACATTGGGCTGGGGTTTAAAGGGTGATAGTGACCCAAAAAGGGCAGGAATTGGCTCATGGGGGTGGGAACAGAGCACTTGGCCCAGGTCTGTGAGGTCTTGGCCAACCAGCAGAGTTATAAAGCATGAAATAAGGAAGAATAATCCCACAACCCTTGTGGGATTATCTCTACACAGACTTTAGATGTCAAGTAGGAGTCCAAGCCCACAGTGCAGGAGCTGAGCTGCATCCCAGGAATGGACACATCCAGCTGTGGGATGTGCAGTCCTGGCCCCAAATGGGCAGGGACAGGGGCAGGGCTGGGGAGTGTGAAATCTGTGAGGATAAAAGCCATGCAGCAGAAACCTTATCATAAAAATCACAACCTACCTGCTCTGCTTATCCCACCTAATAAATTATAAATTTAATGTTCCTGAGCAGTGTGGTTCTGTTCTTGGGGCTATCTCATCCCTAAATTCCCCTGAAACACCATCAGAGAGCATAACACAGCCCACTTCAAGCCCTGCTCAGATATCCCCATCCTCAATAAACCTGCCTTGGTTTGCTGCAGGATATGTTTGGGGTTTTTTTCTTTTTTGTGACATGCAGCTTCTTTCTTCCAACTGACTGAAAAGCAAGGCAAAACAATAATCCCATAAAGATTTCTTAAGCAATTCCAACTAGAAAGAGCCAAGTTAAAGCATCTTTTAGGATTTTCAACTTCACTCAACTATGAATAACATGCACAATGCAAAGAAATTACCCAAGTGTAAAAGACATTTATCTGAGCAAGTAAATTACAATGGCACTGAGAGCAAACCCGCCTGCAACTTCAATTGTCAAAATCCTTTTCTGCTTTCTCAGGGTTCCAGCATTAAAGCAGAAAAGCCAGAGTCAGGGAATAACTCAGGGCAGCACGTCTGTCTCCAGAAGATTTTGTTGCAATAATACACAGGAAGAGAGATTGTGTTATTGATGAAAAAAAGGAAAAAAAACTCAAGGAAAAAGTAGAATGTATCTAGAGAAGCCATTTGCATCCTCTGGTGACAGGGGTGATCCTGTCTCTGTTGGCATTCCTGTGTCTGCCAGTATAAATTAATGATTTCACTGATTTCAGTCAGATAATTCCAATGTTTAGAGGTAAAAATGTGTCAGACAGAGGAGCTTCCAGATTTCAGAGGAGAATTTTATGCTCTGAGAGTCACCTACATCTATTAACTCTAAAAAGGTTGTAATTTTCGGTGTCCTTTGTCCTTGTCTTCCAGTGTGAGCAGAAAAAATGAGGTGCAATATCAAATGCTGCCTTTGTCAGATAAATGTCCCTGCACTGGCACTGTGACCTCCCTTCCCTGTATTACTCCACAAGGGACATTTAGGAGCTTTGCAAACCCAGGGCTGAGTTATCCAAGGTGTTACCTGCAGCAATTACCAAGGCTTTAAGGGCAAGTGCTCCATAATTCTCTGAGCTGGGAAAGGTGTTTCTGTGAGATAAAATGGCCTGGTTCAGAATATCAGAGGTTATCATGCAGCTGGAATTGTTTTTAATGCCTCACATTAGCAGCACCTGAAGGCTGAAAACCAGCATTTATTGATTTAAAGTAGTGCTGGCAGGGCCTGGAGGGGGTTATTGGCAAAAGGAGGGTTAGAAGGCTCTCCAGGCCCTTGCAGCAGCCACCAGACCTTTGTGCTCCTATTTCTCCTCCAGCCTTTGGTGGAGTCATCAACTCAAAATTCATCGAGACAAGAGCTACTCATTATTTCGGCTTGTGAAGCATCCTGCACGTGGTGCCCTCAGTGTTTAGGGCCTGTATTGCCTGCTGCTGTATAAATACATTTGAGGTTTCTCTCCATACCAGGGCTGCTGGTTGTTTTGTTGGGATTTTTTTTTTTCCCAGAGAAACAGTGGAGGCAATTGTTGCAGACGCAGTTGAGTCACTTTAGTCATCAAGAATCCCAGTCTGAAGTGGAATATTCATTTTAGAGATATTTTAACCTGCTAGCAAAGTCAATTGCAGTGAGTGGATGGCATTTTAAAAGCATTTGTTTCCTTTGAATCGAAATAATTTCTTAAGATAGGAAAGCCATGTGAATAGTTGCCATCTGAATGGAATTAACATCCCAGAGAATACATGGAGCCACAGGTGGATGCATGGAGATATTTGTTCTTTTTAGTCAGTGATCCTAATTTTTTCCATTTCCCATTTGACCTGTCTTGACTGGCAGCTAAAAATTTCAATTTAAACAACTGGCTGAGATTCATTTGCTACAAGTTATAAGTGGGAATAGTGTTCTGATTAGCAATGAAGCTCTCACCCTCTGAAGAATAAAGAGGAATCAGCTTTGAAGGAGGGTATGAATATGTATCCAATACCAAAGCTGTCAGACAAGGACCAGATTATTGATTGAAATTGCCTTTGGTTACTTAACACAGTTTTGACAAGTTCTGCAGTTTAGAAAAGTGGGCAAACCTACTCCAGATGCTGGTGTGAGGCAGGCAGCAGACATTACACCCACTTTAGGCCTGGTTTACAATCTTTCTATTCTATTTATAAACATTTCCCCCCTCGCCCATCACGCTGCTGATTTTAATATAGAAAATTCACCAGCATATTTTGGTTTGAGCACCGCAGGATTTGCAAAACAAGTGAAAGAGCTTGGAAGAGGTGATACCAGAGTTCATGAGTTCTTTCTTTGTCTGAGTCATTAAGGCAGGAGAAGACTTTTAAGATCACCAAACATCAACACAGCACCAGCACCACATCCAACATTAAACCACGTCCTCAAGTGCCACACCCACAGGTTTTTTGAACACTTTGAGAGATGTTGCTGATCATAGGGATTGAAACTTCAATTCACCACATATTAATAAAACATCAGCTATTGATAATCAGTGAGACATTAATGAAGTTTTGGAAAGTTAAATCCATTTACACTTAAGAACAGGCTGCCAGGGGCTGGTTCCAACATGGAAACAGACTTACAGATAGGAACCAAACATTCTTGCACAAGTCAATCTTTCATGACTCCTGACCTGGAAACCACTATAAAAGTCTCAGAAAGTTGTTTTATTTCTCTGTGAATGATTTCATTTTTCAATGTTTACCATATCATAATCATTTTCACAAGCACAGAGACTGCATGGATACCTGAATCACAAAATCACAGAATCATGGAATGGTTTGGGTTGGGAGAGGCAGTAAAGATCTTCCAGTGCCACCCTTGCCATGGGCAGGGACACCTCCCACTAGCCCAGGTGGCTCCAAGCCCTGTCCAGCCTGGCCTTGGACACTTCCAGGGATCCAGGGGCAGCCACAGCTTCTCTGGGCACCCTGTGCCAGGGCCTCACCACCCTCCCAGGGAACAATTCCTTCCCAATAGCCCATCTGTCCCTGCCCTCTGGCAGTGGGAGCCATTCCCTGTGTCCTGTCACTCCATCCCTTGTAAACACACTTTCTCCATGGTTCCTGTCAGCAACTTCAGGCACTGGAAGGCCACAGTTGCATCATACTGAAGTTTCTCTTCTCCAGGCTGAACAATCCCAAACTCTCCCAGCCTTTCCATCCCTCTGACCCCCTTGGTGCCTCCTCTGGACCTTCTTCTTTTGGCTCCTTCCAGCTCCAGATGTTCTGAGTCTGCTCTGTGATTCTCTGACCACATGAATGAACCTATGGATATCCAAAAGCTGCAGTGGAATTACATCTAAATGGTGACACTGAATACATTTTCCTATCTGAATATCATTTCATCCCATTAGAAAACATTTATTTATGTGGGCATTAAGAGGTTCTCATTGAAGCAGCTGACAAAGGCAATCCTGGAAGATGAAGACTGATATCAACATTATTATAAAAACTGGTTGTGTTCCTGTTGGAGCTGCCAAAGCTCCAACTGATTCCCAAAGCAAAATGACCACACAGGGATCTGTAGGAATAAGGCTTGGGGCAGCCAAACTGAGCTGTTCTGGGCACAGCATTTGTTCTGCTCAAATCCACAACCCCTCACTCAGCATTTTTCCTAACACCCTCCTTGTTTCCCAGTTCCTGCAAACACAACTCCTGGGCCAGAGCCTTTTATCCCAATATCAGCACCCTGTGCAAACATGGCCCTACCTGCACAGGCAGGGGCTCAGTACTCCTTATTTGCTCTCCACTGATTGCCATTTGTTGTTTTAATTATCTTTGGCTAGAATCATTCCAGCTGGCTGACCAGGGAGCAGGCAAGGCCCTGAGGAGAAGGTGCTATGTTTGGAATGACAAACACTCCAGGAAGGCAGAGATTGGTGTGGTGAACACTGCAAAAAACCTACATCTATAAAGAAAACCCCAAAACAGCACCAAAAATGTGTGAGAATAATTTGACAAACTAGCACAGAACATTTAATACCTTTAATAGTTATTCTGGGCCTAATTTAACAAACAAAAAAAAAAAAAAAGGAAGAGGTTGAGTACTTTGTTCTTTCTTTTTACGATTGTGAAATATTCAGACAAAAGGTTACCAACCACTTTGAACACTGCCAGAGTCAGCTTTTCACCTAAGAGCACCACAGAAACATCTGAGTTAACTGCTTTTCCTCCCTCCCAATTTTTTACTGCTTTGAAGATTTTTGAATTCTCTGTATACAGAGACAACAAGTTTTTCTGTTTTGTTTTTAGGTGGTTTTGCTTGGTTAGTTCATTGGGTTACAGGCTTTTTGCACTAATTTAGTTGTTCTTTTCTCAAAAAAGTAATTTTTTTTAAAATCACCACTGTTTCTCACAGCACTGCTGGACTGTTGCTCCTGGGACACACAAAGCCAGACTAATGGCTCAAACATAGCATTTAATTTTAGTTCAGCCACAGAATTGCAAGCACCTGAGTTATTAAATCATGGAACAGGTGTCCTGAAAGAAGTGGCAGGGTGTGAAAGCTTCAGCACTGTCACAGCCAAAGCAGGCAGCTCAGGTTACTTGGTCTGATCTAGAAATCCAGCTTTGCCTTCCCTTTCTCCCACCAGCAGCAAAAGGATGGAGCAGAGCTGCCTGAAGTTCCTCCTTTTCCATACCTCCGGTAATTGGCTTAGCTGGAGCTGGAAGTGCAACATTAGGCACTGTCACACAATTGATCCTGGAGGTTTCTCACTGTTATTTAATAAGATTTTTTTTTCTTGGTGGAGATGAAGATTGAAGCCTGTTTGGTGGCAGCACACAGACACTGCCGTGTAAACATCATAAATTAGAGCCCTTTCTTTGAGGAGCTGAAAGAGGAGGGCTCACGGGTGTTTGCACAGGTAATTATAGAAAAACAGGGATTTATTCAAACAAGGTCTTACAGGTAAATCCAAAAGTATATATCCAGCCAGACCATTTGCCTGATAAATGCATCCATCTTCTTATGTGCCTCTTTCCCTGATGTGGGCTGAACAACTCTTGTGCCTGAGCACATCATCAGTAACCTTGAAAAGTCAATATTGGGGAAAAAATCCTTGCACCAAAACTTCAAGCTGGAAATCTCAGCAGGGACACCTCCTAGCTGATGACTGGGCATGTTTGACGTGTTGTTATTTAAATAGGATTAAGCATCCAGAGCAAATGATGGGGGGGTGTGGGGAGAGTGGGGTATGTTTAAAAGTTCCCTTCAGCAGGAAAATTCCTGACTACTTTCCCAGCCCTTTGATCATCCCAGTGCCTCGGCTGACGGCTGCAGATCGGCTCCTGCAGCCCAAAAACGCTTTAACAAGACAACTCAGAGGGGACAAGGGTACAGAGTGGAGTTTCCTGTCACTTGGCAAAGCAAGTGCAAATTGCCTTGGCAGGACCAGCTGCTGAGATAGCAATTTGTCTCTGTCAGGGGAAGAGCACATGGGTGGAAGCACTGCTAATACAGTGTGCCTTTGAAATAAATCACTTTATGCATACACAGATCATGTTGTGAAGCTTTTCTTTTAGGGTGATGCTTCTCTGAGGGCAGTGAAGTAATAGAAAGTTTGCACCCATGTGGAGTTTGGGGTTGTTTGCCCCATCAATCAGCAGACAGTGCAAAGCAGATGTGCTAATAAAGCCTTCACTTGCACAGGCAACTGCAGTGCTCTGTGTCTCACCAGGGTAGGGGGAAACCTGTCCTGATGGATGGGAAAAAAACCCCAGGGAGGTCTGGGGAGGCAGGAGGCTGGGACTGTAGCTTGGCCTGACAATGATGTGTTGCTTGACCTCCTGAGGGTCTGCCAGCCAAGACATTTTCCAGGTGAGCAACCTTCCTGTGAAGAACAGCAATTCAAGGGAAGAGCAGCACTCTGAGCACTTTGTAGCAGTGTGTTGAGTACATCAGGACATCTGACAGCACAAGGCAGGAATGGTTTTATCTGGGAATCTTTCATTCCTGCTGTGAAGAAAAGGCTCGGGGCTTTCAGCTTGGGGTGGAGAAGAAGGAATTCCTGTTCCTGCATTCCTGCAGGTCCAGCAGCATCCCTACCCATTGACTTCTGGGTTGCAGTACCTCAGGTCTGGGATCTGCTGTCCTTCTGGCATTTTAGAGCAAATTCTGGTCTCTGGCTGCCCTCCTGCCTGCACAGCGTGCTCGGTGTAAGGCTGGAGTTTGTGGTGCTGCTCTGGAAGCATCTCTCACGTCCCTCTGCCTGTGAAGCCAAGAGCCTGAAGCACCAGGGCTCTGCAGGGACACTGGAACCTGACAGCAACAAAAAGAAGTCAGGCATAACCTCCCTACTCCTAGAAATGCATAGTGAGGACACCCCCAGGGAGAAACACCTGAGAGCTTTGGGAAAACACAGGAGTGTCAACAGATAAATCCTTTTAATTAAAGGTATTAAGGTAAAGTTTCATACTTGAAAAGAACAGTGACAGGTAATAATGAATTTTTTAATTTTGGAATTTATAATTCTATTGGTCAGATGGCAAAATCTCAGATCAAATCATTGACAGATATTATTCATTATTGGCAGATTAGAGAAAGAACTGATACCATGGGCAGATTGCTTTGTTACTACAGGAGTTATTCCCTAAATAAATTTTGATTCGTGCTCTTAACATGTTCACAGCAGGGAGAGATTTTCTTATTCCACTTCATTTTGCTTTGCTGATATTCACAGCTTTTATTTATCAGCAGCTGTATTATTACCAGCCCTAACATGCTCCAGTAGCCCCCATGATCTGAGAGCACAGAAAAAATAAACCTTGGGAATGACAATGCTGGCAGCTGAGGGGAACAAAGCCCACAAGCTGGGCTTTAAAATGGCAATCAATATTAACTTCCATCATGCTTTAGAAACAAGATGGATTTGACAAATTGCATCAAACCCTACCTCCAATCGACTTTTGTAAAGGAATGTTTCTCCTATATTACATTTATGTTTCTAGAAGTTATTGAAGTTGTTTAATAACATTTTCATGCCATCAGAGGATTTGTTATTACAACTGAATATTTTATTTTTTGTGCTCAGAGAAAGGAAACTAAATTCAGTGAAAAGAACTCAAAGATATTGAAAAGATATTCCAAAAGGCTCAGTAACCTGTAAGTAATCAGGAGACATGAGGACATTGTTTGCTGCCATCACAGGAGATCTTCGTACTGTCAGATGAAATTCACTTTATTATCCAGGCAAAACTCTTCTTCATCAAGACAGAAACATGAAAATTTATACGTGGTTTATTCTTCACTAAATATTCATTATTAATTGTATAATTATTAATTATTTTTTCATTGTAGCATACATGATCCAGGATCAGCGGAGACCAGGCCAGAGCCCTCCTCCAAAAATCTGAAATAGGTTTTCTCCTTTCTTCACCAGTTTAGTGACTACTTTCCACTAGTGCACATTGTTCAGGGATTAGAATGGGGTGATTTTTAAGGTCCCTTCCAACTCAAACCATTCCATGATTCTATGACTCTGTGATTCACAAATATCTAAGCACTCCTATTCCCAGAAAAAGACACTTTGAAAAGCCCACTGGGAATGTTAAGTGAAACCATCTATGAGCAAACTTTACTGGGCACAAAGAAAAGCTGCATGTCAAACTGGGGAGAAAAAAGTGAAAATATGTGTGATTTTTTACATACAAAGAGGTGTGTTGCAGGAAAAGAAATATGGAAAGACTGAGGAAGGGTTTTCAAACGCTGTTTATCTGCTGTATCCTCTTGGATAGATGGACCTTGATCTTTAAAACATCCAGCAACTGAGATTACATAATCTTTTGAGAAAATCAATTCCAACACATATTTCAAACTATCAGAAATTTTATAATCAGCCTAATTTAGCTGTATGATTAGATTAAATTTGCTGCCATCCAAGCCAACTCACTTTTTGCCCTGACACAGGGAAGAAACTGCTCAGCAGCCACAGATGTGCTGGGAGTTTGGGCCATCACGTTTCCCTTCTGTCTCTTCTCCTCTAAAGTTAACCCACACAATTACCTCAGTCTTTTCTTCTGGATCATGGTTTCTAAAGCTTGACTCTTGTCCTCTGCCTCTGCACTCCCCCTAATTTGTCTCATTTTCCTGAAGTTTGGTGTTCAGCCGCTGCCACTAAATGCAGCAAACTTATTCTATTTCTGAACCATTCCCCTATTTCAACATCCACAACTCATGTTTGCCTTTTTCCAAAAGCACAATCCACTGAAATTCCCAGCTCTTTTCCTGAGGAACTGTTGCTAGTGAGTAACTGCTGGAGAAGGATAGATCTTTGCAGTGTCCTTACCCAGAGCCTAGCTACACTGGAAATTTATTCCCATTAAAGCCTGAGCAAAATTTCACGAGGAAAATCAAGTGTGCCAACTGGAAGAAGAACATTTCATTGATTGCATGTCTGCAATAATCATTTCAGTTATGCAGAAAATGATCTATGACACACCAAACAACACTGTCTATAAACAGACCAGCCACATGAACTTCATTAATGGACCTGCATAAAAATTGATATGGTTTGATAATATTGCTCTAATCCACCTCCTGAGCCTATTACACAGATTGGGTCGAACTTCTCATTGCCATGCATGGCCTGCAGTCCTCCACATCAATGGAAAAAAACCCCACCAGAGTCCCAACAAATTGAAATGGCCCATAAGTCATATTGAAGCAATAGAGGCAATTTCATGAGGCAGATGTCAAAGAAAAATCAGTGCTGGACTACTCTGCCCTTCAAACACAACGAGGCAATCTCGACTTTTAACTGTTTGCAAAGGTAGATGCCAAAATATCAGAATGTAGGGACCAGAGAAAAGGCATAAGAAAAGCTACAGCACAAAAGTGGGATTTACAGCCAAGCCTGAGATAGCTAAATGCAAACTGGCTTCAGGAAAAAGAGTGAGTGTAGGATATTCACATGATGCTCTGCACAAATCCCACACTCCTGAAGTTTTCCTTCTAAGATCAGGTCTGGATCTGACCTCTACAAATGGACAGGTTTAGGAGCAGGTCCTAGAATCATGGAATCACAGAACTGTTAAGGCTGGAAAAGCCTTCCAAGATCATTGAGCCCAACCATTAACCCAGCACTGCCATATTCACCACTAAACCATGCCCTAAACCCCAACATCCACATGTTTTTTGGGGATGGTGACTCCAACACTGCCCTGGGCAGCCTGTGCCAGGGCTTAACAATTCTTTTTGTGAAGAAAGTTTTCCCTGTCTCCAACCTGAACCTCCCCTTGTACAAACTGAGGCTGTTTTGTCTTATCCTGTCCCTTGTTCCCTGGGAGAAGAACCCAGCCCCTCCTGTCAGGGAGCTTAGCAGAGCCAAAAGGTCCCCCCTGAGCCTCCTTTTCTCCAGGCTGAGCCCCTTTCCCAGCTCCTGGTGCTCCAGCCCCTTCCCCAGCTCTGTTCCCTTCCCTGGACATGCTCCAGCCCCTCAATGTCATGTTGGGGCTGTCCTGCTGAGGAGCAGGACATGGGGAGCAGGAGAAGAGCTGCAGGTGCCATGGGCACTGCAGCGAGGGAGGTGGATGGGGTAAGAAACCACAGTGAACTTGTACAAATGGTCTGAAAGTGGCTAGTTTGGGGGCTGTTACATATTTTGTGAACTTACCCCTTGAAAGCTGAGCAGATCCTGTCCTTTGGCTCCTGGTGACAGCAGCAGCACTGGCAGCAGTGACCTGCTGTTTAAAGCTCAACCCCCTTCTGGCTGGGAATGGCTTTGGCATGGCACAGACAGGCTCCAAGTGTCCTTATTTACAGACCTCCACCTGTCCCCCTGCAGTTCCTGGCTCCAGCTGCAGCACGTACCTCCAACAATTTTGTCACCTGCCAGCCCAGAGCCAGCCTACCCTAAAAATGCCATATTAATGAGCAATGGGGTGTAGCAGGTCAGAATGTGTGTGGAGCCAGGTGAGAACACCTCCTGTTCCTCTCCCTGCCTTCACCAGGCACAGCCACTCCTGCAAGGGCTCAGGAAAATACAGAGAGGGGAAGAGCTGTCAGAGCCCCAAAATATGGAGATTTGACATCTTTTATTCCTTCAGGACAGAGGCAGAAAGCTGCAGAAAGCAATATCAAGCAGGCTTTTTTTTTTCAGAGCCCTTTCCAGCTCTCTGTATTTTCCTGAGCCTTTCCCATCTCTCTTTTGAGTGCAAGGAAAAAGGCTACAAAAACTGAATAAATCATATACTGCTGTAATTATTATCATCTTTGCACTGAAAGAGGTGGAAGAGGCTTTGCTCACCAGGGATGTCTTTTCTATTTACTTTGCCTCCCTTTTCCACTTAAATCCTCTCTTCATCTGCATCTCTCAGAACAGAACCTGGATTGCTTTTATCAGTATTATTTTTGTCCAAATTCTTACCTTTTTTTCTTCTTGTTAATTATAATGTGATTTTTTTTCTGAATTAGAATGAAATAACACTGGTGGCAACCATTACAGGCAAAGATCCCTCTGGATATCTTAGCAATGTTTCTCTTACGTTCTGCAGTTGTTCTTTTTTCACCGTTTCACTTTGTCAGAGTGGCAAAATGTGATATAAAATCTTTAGACAGCCATGGATGTTAAATTCTGAGCTCATCTAATTTCCTTCATTCCTGTACCAAATCCCTCCAAAAACACTATCCACAGTAGTCTTAGAAGAATCCCAATATTTGATCTCCCAAATGCTCCCTGACTAATTCTGCTCCAGATTTCCCCCTCAGCAAATGTGCAGGGCTCCTACTGCTCCCCCTTCCTATTTCTCTCCTTAGGGACTCCCCCTACATCCATGATGTGATGTCTGTGTGATGTCCTATCACATTTGAGCCTCCTATCTCAGCTGAGAGCCAAAGTGAAATTCAGCATCCCTGTCAATGCACAGAGAGGACTGGATTTGATAGCAGGTGCTCTGCCACACCACGGACATCAGTTTTTAACCCAACAGCACCCACCTTCTCCCTTTGTGCTGCAGACACAAACACTGGTAAAAGCTTGCTCTGGAGTTTTCCCTTGTGCCCTGGGGTTTCTCACCTTTCTGTTTTGCTCACCCACCACACAGGTGAGACTCCTGATTTATGTGATGTGCTTCAGCAGTTGGGTTTGCTGCTCTTCTCACTTTTCTGGAAATTTGCTCAAAGGCTAACAAAAGTGGGAAGTAGCAAGGAGTTACTTTCACAGCCTGGAGCACACTGTTATCCTGGCGTGGCCCTAAAGTTTTTTAGAGTGAGTTTCAGAACTTGTTCAGGCCCTTGGAGACATTGGCTTGGCCTGCTGAAGTTCAGGTCAAGACAGGATTAGGTCCTCAAGTTGTAAAGCTCCTCAGCCTCAGCCCAAAGCAGTTACCTGATGAAACACAGAGCAACAAGACCATTTAATTAACCTGAAATCTCCCACTGGTGCAAAATTAAAGTTCTTTTGCCAGAATCATTAGTAATTTGCAAGCTCTGTTCGGCAGGAGAGTAACAGACCCTGGATCAAAGGTGCCCTTTCCAGGAAATGACAGCCCCTGCACTGGGGAGGGGAGGCACTCCGGAATTCATCCGACCAAGCAGAGCAATTTGGAATCTGTCCTGCTCCAAAGTCTGCTGCCCTCACTGTCACTGCACAGAATGTGCTGCTCTGCCATCCTGCCCCTCCAAACCTGACCTACAGCTTGGTTTGAGATGTTTTAGCAGATTCATCCTGACCCCACACACTGGTGGTGGCAGGGAGCAGAGGAAGCCGATCTCTCACCATTTTCCTTCTCTAGTCACGCCCCAAAATTGGAAAAACAATTATGCAGTGCATATATAGTTTATTCTGGAATCACAGGGCACTTTGGGCTGGAAGGGACCTTAAAGCTCATCTTATTCCATGCCTTGCCCAGGACAGGGACAACTTCTACTACCCCAGGTTGCACCAAGCCCCATCCAGCTTGGCCAGATATTGCACTTGGGTAGTTCTCATTTTTCTTTATTAAGAGACATACAATTAAACAATTAACATATCAGATAATTGCATACTTTTTGCATTTGAATATCCCTTTTTTCACCACATTGCTTGAAAAGAACAGGAAAAATTTCTTCACTGAAAGGCTGGTTAACCACTGGAACAGGGAAGTGTCACCTTCCTGCCCAGGGAAGGCTCCCCATCCCTGGAGGGATTTAACAGCTGTGTAGATGAAGCATTTGGGGACATGGGTGAGTGGTGGCCTGGGAAGTGCTGGGGGAACAGTTAGACCTGATGATCTCAGAGGGATTTTCCAAACTAAATTGTGGAAGAGGTTTTACAGCAACTTCTGTGAGCCATAAAGAAGTTTGATAAGAGGATCCATGTTTACCCCTGAAAGAATTTTCTACCAAGGTCGCTGACATAGAAACCAAGAAAGAAAGAAGGATAAATAAGAGAAACCTGCAACTATTTATTCCAATAAGCACTTTGTCTTTCCTGACCAATGAGTAAAGTGTAAACTTATGAGTTTTGTAAGTATGTACAAAAAGCATGCATGCTATTAAAAAACGGGATTTTGAAGCCTTCAGAAAATGGAGTATTGCTTTGTATTGTGACCATCTCAACTATGACACTAAATCAGTCTGTGATTCCATGTTCCATCAAGCTTCTCTACAGGACTGAGAGCAACACTCAAGGCAGAGCTGAGGTGTCCCAGGGAATTTCTGCTGGGAATAGCAAAGGTGACATCACAGGATGGGTTATCCCCACTGCTGACCACCCCCCCAGCAAACAGAACAGCATTAAAGCATTAATTCCACTTAAAAATATATGTTTGGAGACTATCAAAGAGTAAACCTTGACAAACGCAAGCAGCACTTTTTTATTTTCACAGGAAAATGTAACGTTTCCCTTTTATCTCCCATAAAAATGAAAACCCATTCAAAGTGTTGACACCCTCTGCAGGAGGAGAAGTCCTTTCTGGGGGTAAATTTCTAAATTTAGGCAGCAAAAAAGACTTCTGTGGACTTGAGCCAAAACAATCAGGAGCCCTCTGTGACGATGCCTTGCAATGTGCACTGGTCCCACAGTTTGTTGTACAAATTCCTTCAACAGGGGAGAAGTGAATAATGGACATAAAGCTTTTCTCTTCTGATTATTGAGTGTCAGCTGCCATGGTAAGAAAATCTCCAGCACAGCTTAAAAGGGAGCACACATGGATAAAAAAAAACAAGTGCAGAGATTTAAAACTGTGTGTTCCTGCAATGTAGCACAGCTGAGATGAGGAAGAGATGGAAAGATCAAAAAAAATGGCAAATCCAGAAATCATTGTGATGAACTTGCCCAGAGTATCTTGAAGTAATAGATGAGATAAATTAGCCTCTTTGAAACCTGTAGTTTCTTTAAGCATCTTGTCAAGACAAGTAGAGATGAGGCTGGGTTGCCAAAAGACAGTATTTGCCCTGTATCTTTACAAGGGCCAGGAGCTCCCAGTTAAGCAGAGCTAAAGATAATTGAATTAAAAACCTATAGAAATGTCAGATCTGTAATTTGAAAAGGGAAAAAAATGGGCTGTTCTAAAGATGATTCACACAGATTTATTTTTTTTTGTTCATATGGAGAATTTTAAGTGGAAAGCAGCCCGTGTTCCTGCTTGTGACAGCTCACTGCTAGGACAGCATTTTCACATTTCCACAGACTGGATGTGGCTGCCACAGCTCCTGACTCCAGGACATTGTCACTGTCAGGTTGGATCAGATCTCCACAGCCCTGCTGGATCCACAGGTGAATATCACTGGGATATCCACCTGTCTGCTCAGCTGGAACACCCAGCTGACACAGACAGCTGCCTGCTAACAAGTGATTTCATCTTTGGGGTTTAGAAGACAATAAATTTAAAACTGGTTTGAGTTTTCTTCCTGAATTTCTTAATTAAAACTATGAAAATAAGTTTCTAGCTCAGTACTCAGCCCAGTTTTCTGGGTAGCTCAGGCTGGAAGGGATCTCAGGAGGTTTGTGGTGCAGGATGCTGCTGTTTCGGCACTGTGGTCTCCCCTGCTCTTCCCCCAGAGCTCCCCTGGCCAAGCAGGCCCAGCCCAGGGCAGAGCTTTGCACCCATGAGGACTTTGTTGTTGTGCTTTTAATGGCTCACAAGGGTCCCCCTTTGCAGGATGAATAGCTGAACCCCAAATTCCTCCAGGTACAGCCTCCAACTCCTCCTGGCCTCACGTGCCTTGGCTAAAGATGTTCACACTCCACCCCAGTGCAGCCACCTGGGTGTGACAACACCCTCAGGACATGCTCTAGACCACATTCACCCTGAAACAGAGCCTGAGCTCAGCCTCCATGTCTTTCATGAGCAGGAAATCAACTCCTTTGGCACTTCTGGGCTGCTCTCAAGCCCATCCATCCCTGTCCTACAGAGCTTTCCTGCTCCAGAGCTGCACTTGGGGTGTTTTGAAGGCAGCAGTGCAGTGACAACCAACACAATTCCCCAGGTGGCTCAGCCACCTCCACCTCACAGAGCAGCCACAGCTGCAGTCTGGAGCAGAGGAGGGACCTGGAGCAGTTTTCCCAGGGCTCCATTAGTGCTGTAATTATCCAATTATCCATCCACTCAGCTCAGTCCTATCATAAGTACCAGTGCAGTGTTTCAGCTGTGAGGCAGAAATCTTCCCTTCCAAGCCACCACTGGAAACAACTAATGCTGATTTGTTTTTTATACTGACATTTCTTTCAGAGAAAAAAAAAAAAGCTTGGGTTTTAATCTAATGAAAGTTTTCTCAGAGAATATATTTTACCTCTAGCACAGCTATCAAAAAATCTACTTAGTTTCAGGTGGAATAAAAGAGGTTTTACTTATTTAGATCAGAAATTACTTCCCTGGGCATTTTTATACATTAATTTTGTCTTCAAATTTTCCTCCTCTTCAAATTTCCTCCTTCCTACTGCCTGCCCACCATTGGAGTGATTCCACATCACCAATTATAATCTTGCCAGTTCCTGCAACCTTCTGTCCTATAAATTCAACAGCCTAAGGGATGATTCACTTTCCAGAAGAAAACATCTGTCTTCAGTTTCTGCTCCCTCTGCCCTTCCTCTGTTCCCTTTTCAATGTCATTGCAACTACAAAATATCCAAGGCCAAGGTTGGATGGGCTTGGATCAAGCTGGGATAGTGGAAGGTGTCCCTGCCTATGGCAGGGGGTGGCACTGGATAGGTTTTAAGGTCCCTTCCAACTCAAACCAGTCTGGGATTATTTTCCAGCAAGGCACAACAAGCCTCCTTTTAACTCAAGTATAATTAAGCACCTCATTTTTTATCTAACTTTTTAATAGGTGACAGTGTTTGCGCTGAAGGGAGGATCCAACAAGCCCAAAAATACCATGTTGCTATTTTTTTTAATGGGAAAAGATGAATATTATGTCTTTGGAGCACTCTATATACAGCCATAGGAGTTATATTTATTCATGCTGCCGCCCCAACACGGGGACATGAAATTAGTACAAGAGATAAAAAAGGATGCTTTTATGCATATGTTATGAAATTAATGTATGCACCTTTGCTCACATTGTTCCAAAGGGAGAATTTTTCACAGTAGGCATCAGTTACTTAATTAGCACAGAATAATTAAAACTCACTGCAGGGAAAATTCCATAACCCCACAGCAATTATATGGGGAGAGTTCATGGATACTGCATTGACAATGCAAAAATAACTTCTAGGTAGGTTACAAAAAAAATACCAGATATTCAAAAGTGCCTTGGAACAGAAAGACTCCTCAAGCTACTGAGAAAATTAAACCAGAAAAAACCCAAGTATCTAATAGCCATCAGTAATGTCCAATCAAGCACTGTATTAACTGCTTTCACTTCATTTTTCAGACTCAGTTCTTCTATTGATTTATGTAGATCCCTGAACCTTGAGAAATACATTTGGTATAATTAGACAGCAATAGCAACTCCAGACTTCATTAATAATCATGAAAGAGTTCATTTGCTACCAATAGGAACTCATTTACAGTGCACTGTTTTTTTAGTGCTCATAAACAAACATTTATCAATGTTCAGCACATCTTATGCTTTAAAAAAAAGGATTTAATGACTTTGCCTGGTCTAGAAAAAGTCAAAATTCTCCACAGGAAAATGTTTTTACCATCAGAATGGTTGACAAAAAAGTGTCAACACCAATAACAAATCTTAATTACGCTGGGTTTGGTGAAATATAAAAATGAGGGCCATTCATGGATTTCATTTTGCACTTCCCATTTTATTTTGGTACCAATATTCTGCTACAAGACCTCTTTTTCATCTTGTTTCATCCTTAGTATTTCCCTTTCCCTTGTACTGCACCAAACCCTATTTTCCCAGGGTTGTCCTGGGGCTAAGGGGCCAATGGGACCCTGGGGACAGCATTCCCAGCAGCTCAGGGAGTGACCCTGCCCCTGTGCCCAGCCCTGGGGGCACCTCTGGGTGCTGTGTCCAGCTCTGGCTCCTCAGCACAGCAGGGACAGGAGCTCCTGGAGCTGAGCAAGGGCTGGAGCATCTCTGTGCCCAGGAAAGGCTGAGGGAGCTGGGGCTGCTCAGCCTGGAGAGAGCCCCAATGAGAGAGAGGGGCCTCAGCCCTGGCTGGCCCTGGCTGGCCCTGGGTGTCCCTGAGTGTCCCTGTGTGTCCCTGAGTGTCCCTGTGTGTCCCTGGCTGTCCCTGGCTGCCCCTGGGTGCAGGGAGGGTCAGTGCAGAGCCCAGGCTAATTTTGTGGGCTGGACACAAAAACCCCAATTTTTTTTTTCTTATCTTATTTTATCTTTAGAAAAATATTATAACCTCCTATATGTTTGGTCTTGATGTTCTCCATGAGTCACAAAGTTTTCACAGACATTTTTTTCCAGTGAAGTTGTTGCTGCATGTAATTGAAGGGACTTTGGGAGAGCCTTCAGGAAAATGATGGGAAGCTGTTGAATTTCCTGCACTGGCTGTGCCTGCTGAGTGCACAGAAAAGGGTGGAAGTGGAACAGAACATTCCACTGTTGGGGGTTTTTGACAACAAATAAATGTTTGATGGAGATCAGGAAACATGTTCCACCTTTGAGTTGGTTTTAGGAGCATGGAAAGGAGGGAAAAACCAAAAGAGAAGGAAGAGGAGGAGTTAAACAGGAATAATGTCAGTGTGCTGCGGTCATGAAGCCACATGGAAGGTGTTTGTGTTTATTCTGCCCAACTGTGCCAGCAGAAGGTGGGAAAAGAGGGCCCAGGGGAGATTTATGTAAAACAATTACTACACCATTCAACTCATTTCTTCCCAAAGTGGGTCTCTAAAAAGTCCCAACTTCTGAGGTCAGTCTCAACCATGAACTGCTGCTTTGTCCAGCTTCTGAGAAGACATCCTCTGCATCCCAAAAAATGTCATAAAAGTCTCACTCTATCCTTCTATCCTAAATATGAACTTAAATCAAACCTTAGTCACATCCCCTTGAATCAGCCCCTGTCCTGTGAGTCCTTTAGGTTACCTGCATTTTCATGAATGGGTCCAGTATGAAAATCAGCAAGAAAAATGTTCCAAAAACAAATTAAAAGTCTTATTTATGTCATTTATTAATGGCCATGACATCACACTCCTTCATACTGGAGTAAATTAACAGAGGAAATTGCAGTGAAGATTCTGCCTGCTGCAACAATAACACGGAGAACTTGCTTTATTAACTTCTTCAAAGCTTTCAGGGAATTGAAAGGGAAAACAAATCCCCTTTTCGGGTCATTTAAGCCAGTTTATAGTGGACAGAATTACATCAAGCCACCATAAACAGATTTGTACAGGTGTAAGTGAAGTAGAGCCTGAATTACTGTGACATTTTGAAATTCAATTAAATGACTGAAAAATGTCTTTAATGTGAACCTCTGTGCTTGGGTCCATTACACGGTGGACTGTATTTGCTGCTGTGGTAGGAGATTGCTGTGAGATTGCTGTGATACATAATCCACACCCAGCATGGATCAGAGGCAGAGCCCCTTTTTCCAGGTCTGCTTTCATTAGCTGGCATGGAATTACTCCTGTTTACACCACAGTTCTGGAGCCAGGCAACACTTTAATTTTGAATATTTGAGAGCTAAGGATACTGAAGATGACTTCACTGTACCTTTTATTAGGCACTGTAGTTGTGACTTGGGAGACAGAGCAGGGGCAGTGACAGATTTGCAGACACACTAAAAAACAGCAGCAAGAGCAGAGTTCAGTCAAGGCAAATGCCAGGGTGATATACTGGGAAGATAAAGAGAACTTCTGATAGGGCAGGAAAGTTAAACCAGTGGAATAAATCTCCTGCTCTGGGGTAATGTCCCGAAGCAGAAGTTTACCTGATGAGTGACTGTGATCTCCATCCCTGAATACAGCATCAGCTTCATGGCCCAGCACACACCTCTCTGGGTGTTATTCAACATCACACTCATCACTTCTAAGTGGGCAGAGCCATGTTCATTCTGTCAGCTTCACTTACTCAGGATGTGCCATTCCTGAGCCTGTTCATGAGTGCTTTTATCCAGCCACTCTAGGAGTGTGTAGGGAGCCATGGCAAGTGACTGGCAAAATTTAATTTGCTGCTCTTCCTCTTACTGCAGCCACTTAAGACAAGTGGTCCAAATAAAGGGATACTTCAGCTGTAGGTGCCTCTGGATCCCTGGGAGTGTCCAAGGCCACTTGGATGGGGCTTGGAGCAACCTGGGATAGTGGAAAGTGTCTGTGCCCATAGCAGGGTGTGGCACTGGATGGGCTTTGAGGTCCCTTCCATCCCAAACCATTCAGGAGTTCCATGTTTCTACCAATTCCTAAGGAATGGACAGCTCCAGTCTTGCTCCAGTAGGTCACCCATCAGATCAAATCCACTGAGCTCACACGAGTGTGGTGATTCGTATGGATTCTGTAAAACACACTGGGAAGCTTTTCAGAAATTACCCTCTAAAGAGCACATAAATTCTCATTCTGGCAATGGAATGTGCCTAACTGGCCTTTCTGTCCTGAAAAATCAAGTCATTTTTGGCTCTGATAGTATGAGGTAGTCACTGTAAATAGGGGTGCTCTTTTCTCATCTTTATCAAATAAATCTCTCTGAAAGGATGATTTTCAAGACCTGGACCTCAGCACTCTGCTGGGAGAGAATCATAGAACCCCAAAATGAGTCAGGAAGGGCCACAGTGGCTCGTGTGGTGGCACCTCCCTGCTCCAGCAGGGCCACCCCAGAGCACAGGGCACAGCAGTGTGTCCAGAGGGCTCTGCAACATCCCCAGGGAGGAGACCCCAGAGCCTCTCTGGGCTCTGCTCAGGGCTGGCACTGCCCAGGGCAGGAGTTCTGCCTCCTGGGCAGGGGAATTGCTGGGATCAGCCCCTGCCCGTGGCTCTGGGGCCATTGCTGGGCCTGGAGCAGAGCCTGGGCACTGACCTCCTGCACACAGGGACAGACTGGGACAGACTGGGACAGACTGGGACAGACAGGGACAGACTGGGACACACAGGGACAGACAGACAGGGACAGACAGGGACAGACTAGGACACACAGGGACAGACAGGGACACACAGGGACAGATTGGGACAGACTGGGACACACAGGGACAGACTGGGACAGACTGGGACAGACAGGGACACACAGGGACACACAGGGACAGACTGGGACACACAGGGACAGAGAGGGACAGACTGGGACACACAGGGACACACAGGGACAGACAGGGACACCCAGGGACACACAGGAACAGACTGGGACACACAGGGACAGAGAGGGACAGACTGGGACACACAGGGACACACAGGGACAGACTGGGACACACAGGGACACACAGGGCCAGCCAGGGCTGAGGCCCCTCTCTCTCAGCTGGGGCTCCTCTCCAGGCTGAGCAGCCCCAGCTCCCTCAGCCTTTCCTGGGCACAGAGATGCTCCAGGGCCTTCAGGATAGTTGTCACCATCAAGAAGCCCACGAGCATCCCAAATCACACTAACACATTCCAGACCTTTCCCATTCCACACTGGGCTTGGCTCAGCACCCACCTCAGCCACACCCTGAAGCCCCATTTGCACAGCCAGAACTGGTCTGCTCAAACACAGCTTGATTTGCCTAAGATAGAGCTTAAAAAACAGTTACGAAAGGGATTCCCAAACTATTCTCCCTGTTTTCTGGCCATTCCGTTTTTTCCACCAAATTCATACAAAGAGAAAGGTATCAGCTTTAAGAGATGATTGTATCAGTGATGCCAGGAGACGACCTGGCCTTCCCTCTTCCCTAAGGCTCACCATGACTTTAAGCTTGAGGGTGCTCATGAGGGCCCTACCAGACTACAAGAGTGAACAATTTTAATAATTTGATGACTCTCCAAGAGAAGTGAGCCATGTCAGGCTGAATCGTCCCAAAAGAGGGATCTTGAAGCCCAGCATCAGGTGGTGAATGAAGGACACGGTCCCCAGATCCCATTCCAGGGGGATCTCCCACCCCAACACAGCTTAGAGGAGTTCGCCAAGCTCCTGCTCTCAGGTCTTTGTGTGTCTGTCATTCCAATGATGCCAGCAGCTCAATTAACTCCAGCAGATATTATCCATATGCTTAAGCTCTTTATGGGATTGCAGTCCAAGCTATTAGCAGCAATATCGTTTACTGACTGAAATAGATTTTTACTTTGTAAATATTGTCAGATGGAAAGGCTCAGCTTGGTTGTGAGCAGGGGAAACCTGGGCAGGGAGCACAGGATAAATACTCCACAGTTTGCATTTTATATTCAAAGGAAAAAATCTCACTTAAAACACAACAATATCCCCCTGGCTATCCCATACTGAAGCCATTGGCAGATTAAGTTTCTATTAAAAAAAAAAAAGGGATACATGATGTAGGTAAAGTCTCCTTACCACTCCACCCAGCCAAAGTAGACAATGGGAAAAATAATTATCTCTTAAGCTATGAGGAAAAACTGTTTTATTTTTTGTTATTTGCAATAAATAGGAGTCCTAAAAAATTTCAAGAAATAAGCAGGGCAAGGGAGGAGTTTGGTGTCTAATTTTTTTAAAAATAGTTTATTTCATTCCAAAATACAAAAGAGTGAACTGTGGTTCATCTAAAAATATATCTAAATTGAAAAATATGGTTAAAGGGATAAATAACTCCAGGAAAACAACATTTCAAAATATTTTGAACTGCCACAAAATGTAACATTATCTACTTCTACTTATTTCACTGGGGACAACAAAAAAATCACTATTTTGTTGCACTGAATTTCAGTGTTGTAGGGGAATCACACACTTTGGCTCCAGGGCTAATCCTGTGTGCCTTATATGCTTGAAAGAAGTAAAAGTCCCAAGCTCCCTATTAGCATAAAATAAATCCATTTAAAAACCAGTCAGGCCAGAAAGAACAGGTGCAATCAACTAGCAAGACTTTCTGTAGAAGAAAAGTTTCCTGGTTTTCCCCTAGAGGATACTTTTCAGGAATTTTCTCCAACACAAAATCTAAAAGCCCTGACAGCAACAGGGAAAATGGCCTTACTTTTGCTATGTGACTGCTCTGCTACTAGAAATACATACATGTATGCCTGATTTGCAGTCTGAATTTATTTGGTTTAGATGGGAGGAATTAAATGCATTCAGGATTTTGCTGCCTCTCCTAATTTCCTGTTTGCCAGGAAACATCAGCAAACATGGCCATAAAACCCAAGTGGGGCATTTAGCACCAGACCTGACCTCTCAGAACTGCACTTGCACCTCAGCTGAACGCAGGCAGAAAGGGAACATCTTTTAAACACCCCTGTTATCCAGCAAAGGTTGTAGGAAATGTCCCCATAAAACATATGGTCAAGGCTATTAATTGTATGGCAGGAGCTGAAATCTCGGTAATGTGTCCCCATTACACACAAACCCCAGATGTTGTGTCAACAAAACCAGTTTCACCCAGTGCTGGTTGGTGTAACTACCCAAAATCTGCAAAATGCCTTTCCAGGATACAATCACTGAGGCAGGAGAGTTCAGCAGCTCACAGGCAGGTTGTTTTGGAGACCAGGAAAGGGATTTTGTAGAGCAAGGAGGATGGAGCAGAAGGACACAGGACCCTTCAAAGCTTGTGAAAAGCCTGTGGCACAAGGGTGCACAGTCACACTTCACTGATATCCAAGAAATTTAAGTTTGAAATGAAATGCAATTATTTTTCTTGAATAAGGACCTACAATCAGACTCTATAGGGTTAACCACCGATATTCAGTGCACCTTTAAAAGTGCAGATAAAGTGAGCACCTTTAAAATTAGGAAGGTATGGAGGATCCAAAGTTTTTTGGTCACCTGAACTGGACTTTCCTCCATGTCAATGACACCCATCTGGAGACAGATTTGTGAGCCATCAGTTTAAGGTTAATGGTGTAAAATGAAAGGAACTGCTGGGTGTAAGGGGATTTGGACAATAAAATGGAAACTATCAAACTTGAAGGAGACTGGTCAAAAGAAACACCAGAAAGAACAGCTGGGGAACTCAGAGCTGGGGGCACCAGCACAGGAAAGGCACAGGTCTGTTGGAGCAAATCCAGAGGAGGCACCAAGATGATCAGAGGAATGGAGCAGCTCTACTGTGATGAAAGGCTGAGTTTTGAAATTGTTCAGCCTGGAGAAGTGTAGGGGTGACCTAATTGTAGCCTTTGAGTGACTTAAGGGAACCTACAGAAAACATGGAGAGAGACAGTTTACAAAGGGTGGAGTGAGAGGACAAGAGGGAATGGTGTCACAATGAAAGAGGGGAGAGAATGAAATCAGATATAAGGAAGAAATTGTTCCCTGTGAGGGTGGGCAGGCCCTGGAACAGGGTGGCCACAGCAGCTGTGGCTGCCCCTGGATCCCTGGAACTGTCCAAGGCCAGGTTGGACAGGGTTTGGAGGAGCCAGTCAACAGAAGGAGCCAAGACGCAAATTTCACTGTGTGAAGAAAGATCCAGGCATGGACCATATGTTGGATTCACAGGAGAGGTCCTTTGTGCAGTTCCACACCACCATCAACATGTATCCCTTCTGATGCCAAGCCTTGACCAAGATTGGATTTGTTTTTAAAAATATGGAGTGATGTCATTACATGAGTCATCCTCTGAGAACCAGGAGTGCAAGGAAAGGGAGAGATGATGATTAGTCAAATGTTTATATTGTTTCCTTTAATATCTAGGTTCACATGCTGGATCCCATCAATTAACTTACATAGCTCTTAAATTGTCATTTATTTATTTTAGAAAACCAAATTGTGTTTATTCTGCCTCTTTCTTGAACTTTCTGGAAAATTATTCCAAAGTGCAAAAGTGGCACAAAAATAATTGCAGTGACTTTCTGTGACTATGTGTTTTTTAATTGCAGATTTTTCCTTCCCAAATCAGAGCAAAAAAGAGCAATTGATGACTACAGCTGGATGAATACTGCAATCATTACCCTTGTTATAATGATACATTTCAATAACAACCACAATTCTTGATCCCCATGGATGGCTTTATAATGACCATGGATTATGCTGAGAAAATGCTATTCCTAATTTTATTGTTAATGGAGTGTGAAAGTCTTGCTCTGTGGTGGAGGCTAATTGTCACTTTAGATGTAATTTTCATCACTCAAAGAACATGTATGCTCCATGTATTAATTACAGGATACCACGATGGCTTGCGTTGACAAGAGATGGCGGATTTCGGACTTCCAGCCAAATGGAGCAGTTCCCTCTCTAGAAAAACTTTCATTATCATTTACCAACAGCACATTTTATCATAGGTAGAATGTGGCCATGTTCATGGCCTTCAGAACATTTGGTATCTGCATAATTAAACTAATCAATTGCAGAGCAGTAGTCAAAAGTCAAATCTTAATGGACTGGAAAAATGATACTTCAATTTACTGTCTCCAATCCCCAAATTAGCATAATAAGCACTACGTACTTCTAATCTGGGAAAAAAAATAGAGTTTTTTTCCCTTATTCTTAGATGGTTACCATGTATTAAAGAGATATTTTCAGTGGCTTAGTAAACCATCAGCTAGTTTTGAGAAATTTAATAATGTAAATATGTTATGCAAAACCAACAACGTCTTGTTATTATAGCTGAAAATACAATTTCATTCCAATTTTTTGTTGTTGTAATAAATTTCCCATTTTTTAAATCCATATACAGGGCATGTTTCCCAGTCGGAGGGTACCCACTGGGAGACAATGAGTATTCTTAAGGAATCCAGGGAGTTGACTGGTGGAGGTCAGAAGTGACTTTTAATCCCTTTTTTCCCCCGCCCTTGGTGCATGGAGAGGGATTTGATTGTGATGAGCACAGTGATAAAGGTAACAGAAATCGATGTTGTTCTCCATGCTGCAGCCGTGTCCATCACTAGTCAAGATCCAAGTCCATCCTGCCTGGCTCTGCTGGAATTCAGGTCACAGCCTCCAAGGGCTGCCTGCAGCAAATGATGGGAATTGATTTTTCTCCCTCATTTTACTTATCAGAAAATGCAACAGATCCAGTAAACATTGTTTGCTAAGATAGAACTTCAGATTCTCCCCCTCTGCTCTGCCCTGGTGAGGCCCCACCTGGAGCACTGTGTCCAGTCCTGGTGACCCAGACACAAGGACATGGAACTGTTGGAGCAAGTCCAGAGGAGGCCATGGAGTTGCTGAGGGGGCTGCAGCACCTCCCTTATGGAACTGTGATGGGAGAGCTGGGAATGTTCAGCCTGGAGAAGAGAAGGTTGTGTGGAAACCTCACAGCAACTTCCAGGGTCTGCAGGGGCTGCAGGGAGGCCAGAGAGGGACAACTCATCAGGAGTGACAGGACACAGGGAATGGCTTCCCATTGCCAGAGGGCAGGGACAGATGGGATATTGGGAAGGAATTGTTCCTTGTGAGGGTGGTGAGGCCCTGGCACAGGGTGCCCAGAGAAGCTGTGGCTGCCCCTGGATCCCTGGCAGTGTCCAAGGCCAGGCTGGACAGGGCTTGGAGCAACCTGGGATAGTGGAAGGTGTCCCTGTCTAGGATGGCACTGGATAAGCTGTGAGGTCCCTTCCAACTCAAACCATCCCCTCATTCCATGATTCCATAACAGAGGCCAGGGATAGAAGGAGAATCAGAGTCCTGCTGCCTTGCCTGAAATCATGAAAGCACAGAAAGAAAAAATTGGCCCATAGCAATATTGCTACTCCAAATCAAGGGTAAAAAAAATAAATAAAATAAAAGATTAACAAAAAATAACCTAGTCACCAGAAGGTATTACCTAAGGGAAGGGAGGTGCTGAAGGATCCTAAGCCAGTTTGCTGGGACAGACTCATAAAGGATCATCCTCCTGCCTGCAAACATGTGGAAGTGTGAATATTCCATCAGATCTCCACAACAAACCTAATCTGTATTGCACCAGTGCCCTACCTCATTTTAGCAGTGCAAAATAGCCAAAGCTTTAGAGAATAGCTGAGCCATCTGCGCCTGCAGGTGTTTACAATACAGAATAAATTAAGAAGTGACAAGGCATTGAGAAGGTTACAGCTGAATAATTACCAAGGAAAACTCAAAATCTTATGCACCATTTCAACTCCTGAAGATGGAGTAGCTTCCTCTGTCCTTTTAAAATCATTTTCCACTCTTGCTTACTTTGCCCTTCCGTCTGAAGGACACCTCCCTTCTTCAAATGGAGAACTTGCAGAAATTATGTCAATACTTGTGGTAACAAGGCTTTTTATTCCTTTTTTATTTAATTGATGTGAGAAATTCAGCTCCCAGTGTAGAGCACAAAGCTGTGTCCCATCCATGTTCTGTGACAGCATCTTCTGGCTCTGGTTTTCTTTCTGAAAGCCTCTAGAAAAGTTGAGTTTAGATATTGCAAAAACAAATTGTGGAAATATTTTCCATATATGTGGAATATTCAATATATATATTGAATATATGTTCAATATATTATATATAATATATTGAACATATATTCAATATATGTGGGATCTGGGACATTCCCAAGGTTTTCTTCCTGATCATGAGCCTGTTCCATGGAAGGCTCATTGATGACATTCTTTACTCAGAGGGAGGTGAGGCCCTGACACAGGTTGGCCTGAGAAGCTGTGGCTGCCCCTGGATCCCTGGAAGTGTTGGAGAGGAAAAGGGAAAGGGAAAAGGGAAAGGAAAAGGGAAAGAAGAAGGAGAAGGCAAAGGAAGAGGAAGTGGAAAAAGGAAGAAGGAAAGGGAAAGAAGGAAAATGAAGAGTAAGAGGAGAAAGGAAAGAAAGAGGTAGAGGGAAAAAGGGAAAGAGGAAGAAGGAAGAGGAAAGAAAAATGGAAGGGAAAGAGAGAAAGGGGAAGGAAAGGAAAGTTAAAGCCATTTAACAGGGAGGTAACTCAGAAATTTTGCATAACCTATGTGGTATTGAGGCCTGTGTCTGGCCACAGCAGTGGATTTCAGGATCTCTGGAGGCAAACCAAACACTAGACTAAATAAATGAGTAATTAAACATTCTGGGCTCTTCCTTACATGGCACCAGCTTTCTCTGATATTCACAGAAGTCTTGGAACTCACATAGCCACAAAGAGCTCCTGTTCAAATCCATCTTTCGGGAGCTTCAGCCTAAATACCAGCTTCCCAAAGTAATTCCCTGTCTGTAATGGCCTGGAGAGAGGCAGAGCCCTGGGGAGAGCACTGCAGGGGAGCTGGCAGCTGTTGTTATTGATGCCTGGGCTGAGGACTCACAAAATCCATTTCCACAGGGGTAGAAGAGGAGTTTCACCTCCCACCAGGCGTAGTTTGGCCCAGGACAGTGAGCTTATCCCTCCACAGCATCCACTGTCCTGGAAAATGAGACTTCTCAGGGATAAGAACCCAGATTTTTTTCTGAGAGGTAAATAAAACCCTTGGGGGTTTTAATTTTACAAACCTGCAGTGTTGCAATGAAGAAAGGAAAGGGAAGGGTCTGTAGGGTCACACATGCTTTGCAGGGGTGCACAATCAGCCCCTGGGCTTGAGGCATGGACTTGGAGCTGCAGGGTTTTTCCAGCTCTTTATTCCTTTATCCCAGACTCATTAAGCCCATATTTTGGTCATACATAAAAAAGAGGGAGATTTCTCTAGCACTTAGAGAACAAAGCACCTGGTAGCATCCTGGCCAGACACCAGTTGTGGCTGAAGCAGAAGATTTAGCTGGGTCAGTAACACAGCAGCACAAACTGGGTTACCTCCCACTTCAGCTGCCAAACCAGGGAAGAAAAATACTCAGAATTAAATATATAACAGTACAAAAAATAACAGCGGACCTGGACATGTGTTATCTCTGTAAAGCAGATGTTTTTACTATGTCACATACTGGCTGGTGTGCAGAGGAACTAATAAAGTGATTTACTGCTGTAATTACACTTATTTTATTATATGGGATGAACTACACTGAGGTGCAGATCCAGCAAACCCCACAGAATATTCCAAATAAAGGAATCCAATCTTAACCTTGAGCAAGACTGATGGGTGGGGATTGATACACAGAAGGCTACTTTTTATTGATTTAGCATGTTCCTCCCCAAAAGGGGAGCAGCCAGATACAGCAGAGGATGCTGAATCCAGTAGCCCACATGTGGCTTTTTGGGTTTATCCACAGCTGAGAGTGTGTTCCCAGTTGCACCTGTGTATGCACCCAAAATTATAATGGTTTTTTCCTCTCAATTTTTAATATTGAATTATTTGGTTCATTTTTTTGCAGTTTTTGGAGTGCAACTATGATGGAGCGGAATAAAAAAAAAAAAAACTACCCAAAACAAAAAAACATGTATCCACCAGTAGATTTCAGCAGCTGTTTTGGGGTTTGGTGTTGTACCACAGGGTTTAGTCAGTCTTAGAGAATTGGGATTGTTCAGCCTGGAGAGGAGAAGCTTCAGGGTGATCTAATTGTGCCTTTCCAGAAGGAGCCAACAGGAAAGATGGAGTGGCAGGGCAAGGGATGGAGGGACAGGACACAGGGAATGGCTTCCCACTGCCAGAGAGCAGGGTTAGATGGGATACTGGGAAGGAATTGTTCCCTGTGAGGGTGGGCAGGCCCTGGCACAGGGTGCCCAGAGAAGCTGTGGCTGCTCTTGGATCCCTGGAAGTGTCCAAGGCCAGGCTGGACTGGGCTTGGAGCAAATCTGGCCCAGTGGAAGGTGTCCCTGCCCATGGCACAGGGGTGAACTGGATAGCCTTTGAGTTCCCTTCCAACCCAGGCCATTCTATGACCATGATAAATCAGATATCAGGTAAAAGGTCTAGAAAGGTAAAAATATTTCTAATTCATGTATTTTCTTCTAAGGTTTTGAAATGAAACTTTATTTTACAGTCAAACCCAAGCACAGTAGGTCAGTTGCTCCGTTTCTTACAGTTCCTCAGCAGGCACTGAACTTCAGTTTTTTCATATCTAACACAGTAATCTGGACCTTATCCTAGGAGGAATTTCTAAAGAGGGCAGGAAAAGCCACCTCCTTCTTTTCTCAGACCTTCAGTAGTGAACAGACATGAAAAATCCAGAGCCAAACATAGAAAAAACAGCTAAAGACATGCAGAGAAAAGTTTTCCTTCACTTGCCCAACTGTCAGGCCAAGAGATCTCCACACCACTCCAATTTTTGACTCAACCTATTTGAGCAGTCAGATCAGTTCTTGAGCATTTGTAGGATTATCCAATTAAAATGTTAGCAGGCAAATTGGACAGCATGGAATCCCTCTACAGAAAATTGCATAAGGCAGGGTTTTTTCCCCAGTGTAATAAAGCTTCTCCAAAGGCAGGCTGTCCTTTCATTCCTTCCTGATTGTTTTATAAAGCTTTTGGTGTCTGTCTTTGAAAACTGAGAAACAAATTTTCTACTCAATTTCTTTTCCTCCTTCTTGCAGCATACAGTTTGCACTAAAATAGAGTAGGAGGAAGGAGGGAGGTGGTGTGAGAAGTGAAAAACCTCACTTTTAAACTCTTGTTAGAGTTGCACAAAAAGCCAGGTCACTAAGACAGCATAGGGTGTTGTGGGAAGATAAGAAACACTTGACAGGTGAGGTGAAGTTAGAGTAAATAAATGCTGACAAAGTTTTCTTGTAGTGAAGTGTGAGAACAGCCACGACCACAAAGCCAACAAGTCACAGTGTCACAGAATCTTGGAATGGTCTGGGTTGGAAGGGATCTTAAAGCCCATCCATGGGCAGAGCCAACTTCCACTATCCCAGGTTGCTCCAAGCCCTATCCATCCTGGCCTTGGACATTTCCAGGCATCAAGGGGCAGCCACAGCTTCTCTGGGCAACAAACATTTCCTGACAGTATTGTTCATGTAATTTTGACAATTAACCTTTTGTTTTATAGTTATGGAAAAATATTAATTGGGGCAGTGAAGATTTGCCATGGCATTTCAGGTTTTTTAATGCCAGCCAGCTGGTATTTTAGCAGTGTGAGACAAAGCTCACCCAGACATGGGGTGTAAATGGAAGTGATCATTTATTTTTGCTGCACAAAGGCCTGTGAAAAACAAACTCCAGAATTTCATGTTTGCTGGGAGTGGGGAATATCTCTGCATGAGCAAGTTCTCATCTTCTCCCTCGCATGCCGGAATTTCACCGCCTGCTTCATCATCGTGCTGGCTTGTCTGACTCATCTCGGCTCAACGGGAGCTTGAAATTATCTCCAGGTCCATTATGAAATCCATAACAGGGCTGGGAAGAGGCACAGAGGAGCAGGGTAGGGGGGCAAAGCTTTTGTTCCACCCTGCCTCGGCACAGCCACTCTAAATTGTGCCGTCACACCAAGCAAATAAACAAGAAGCAGCATTTTTGTGCTTCCTGCCTCTTGGGAATTTTTGTATTTCACATGTTTTACTGCAGCAGAAAACACAGAGCTTAATCAGGCTTTTTGTCTGAAATGTAATTGGAGTTTGGCTGTTTTCACTCATTTTAACCACTTCAAACATGAAATTGCAGACTCATGCATTCACGTGGACTGAGCTCGGAGGGAGGATGTGTTGGCTTTATTCGTGTCACAGACCCAGAAATACTCTCATTGGACTCAGAAATACTTTCATTCAGTGAGGTGCTGTCCAGTAGGAATAGAGAGATTGGAATTTGGCAAAGGTCTATGGGTTTGCTGCTGGCTCCCGGGGTTAATGGGCACTGGAAGGAAATGCTAAGAAGCCTCATGTCTGTCCTCTGATCTGCCATCACCCAGGGATGGTCACACCAGGCTCATCCTCTCTGCTCCC
Organism: Peucedramus taeniatus; assembly: GCA_013400575.1. Taxonomy (NCBI): domain Eukaryota; kingdom Metazoa; phylum Chordata; class Aves; order Passeriformes; family Fringillidae; genus Peucedramus; species Peucedramus taeniatus. The sequence goes on from WBNO01008762.1 coordinate 88,102, forward strand.
TGAATACTAAAGATAAAAAAATATTATTTACCACTGCAACTACTCTAAATGCAGAAAAAATGGTACACTATGCACATAATTACTGTCTGGTGGCTCTAAGGCACAGTTTTTTCCCAGAGAGTAGAGGAATAAAAGTGTGTATTCCTGTAAGAGATCAAAACCAGGGAGGACAGAACTATGGCAGAAAAAGAAATGCACACAAATAATTGGACTTTGCAGAAATGTGATATCTCAGACAAACAGAGGAATCACTTCGTGAAAAATAAATGAAATGGAGATACAAGGGAAACAAACATAAATAAAAATAGATGGCATCAGTGTAACAGATTTAGATTACCTAAGCTTATATGTATTGACTCTAATGGGGGGCTCTGACTGCACTCTGCATTTGAAACTGCAGGACTGGGACCTGTGTGTTCCAAATCATAACCTGAGTCAGAATATCCCCATAGGCACCAGATTATTTGGTTACCAAGTTTAGAGCCTCTCTGCAGTCTGGACAACTTTGGGTTGCTTTGAGTCTGCTTTGAGCATAGAGATTTCCTCTTGTGCCATCACAGCAGCAGGAAAGGACATATTGAAAATGAAGTCAGAGCTCTGAAACTTTTCAAACTTCTGTGGAAGACAATATATAGGGTAAGAATAGACAGAGCTTAGCAAGGAGTGCATAGCAACAATGGGAAGTTTGATTTCTGAAAAAAACACAACATTGATAATATGGGTCTATTTATAAAAGTTGGAAAGACAGAAAGATTAAAAACAAGTTCTTAAAATACATTTGTAAAGAAAGTTCAGACTTCTGTTTCCTCCTGATTCTAGGAAAGATAAAAGTTTGTGAGTATTACCAACCTCTATAAAGTTGGTCTTGGAGATTTTTTTCTCTTTGGGTAGAAAGAGAAAGATGAGAGGCATTGAAGTGATCTATGAAAGGGGAAGAGCTCATTCATTCTTCACACAAAACACTGGGAATGAACCCACTCAGGTGGATTCCTGCCCTTCTGCAGAGCTGTGCTCCCTGCTGTCCCTGCTTTTGGAAAACATTCATTACACCCTTTCTTTCCAAATCTTTGAGCTTTTCTCCTCAGTGAGTCAGGGTTGCTCAGATGTCAGGGGTGCAGACTGGGAAACAGCTCTGGAATACAAACGAGGCAAACCTGCCCCTGGCTTTGCTTTCTCTGGGTGCCCAGAGAAAGAAGAACCTGCATTCATCCTGACTCCTGAGTCACCCTCAGCAGCAAGGTGACTCACCAGCACAGATGTACATGACCACTAATGCAGCCCCAAAACCAAGGTGATCCTCTGGGTCTACCTCAGCTTTGCCTCTGGGTGTAAATGGAGTTTCCAAGGCATCAAGATGAGCTTGGTGCCAAAAGCAGAGTTCCTCGGTCCTCTCCTATAACCAGTCAGACAGAAAAACACTGCCATGGAGACACTCCCCTCCAAGCCAGCCAAACACCCCAGCATTTTTACTGTGAATATCCCAACAGATCCCAAATTAACCACCAGCTTCCCCAGGGATGGCTCCTACCCCCAGAACCTTCTACCTCATAAGTTTTTGAAGCTCTTTAAATGCTCCCTGCTGTCTCTCCTTATCTCTTTGCCTCTGGTCCAGCTTTCATCCTCCCACTTCTTGTCAGTGTCCGTGGTAATCTCTGGCCCAGCAGATCCCAGGTTTGTCATCCCTTAGACTCACAACAAATCCAACAAACTAGCTGTGCTGGGGTTCAGCTCTTTGGCACAGACACCTCACAGCCTCCATCAAACAAATGAGGGGTTCTGCTTTTCCACAGAAATATCCCCCAGCACAGCAGTTCTCTCCATAACAACCTCACCATGTTCAGAGGCAGAGTCTCTAAATTAGCTGTGCTTTACAGTGTTGAGGTGGGGGAATGGAAAGGGGATGAGAAAAACTGAAACATTTTGCCAAAGGTCACATTTCAAACAACTTAATTTAGCTTCATTTTAAAGGGCTTCTTGCCACAAGACTCCATATGAGTCTTTTTTTCCTCCTTTTTTTTTCTTTTTTTGGTAGCATAGCAAGAAAATGGAAGCATCAACAAATAGGCACTTAGGCTTGTCATTTCAGCTCTTTTCTCTTATTTTCAGTAAGAAAAAGAAAGCAAGAAAACCTGGAAACAAGGCGAGTCTTCTCAGCCCTGAGAACTGCTGAGGCTGTTTAAACTCTACAAGCATTTAGCTTGCTTAAAGTTCTTTGGTTTTTTCATCAAGGATTAATTTTTGATTAAAGTTCTGTAAAAAAAAAAGTTTAATTGAAATCAATCCTCCAAGCAATTTGTCGAAACTGTTTCCTGATCAAAACAAAATCAGAATAAATGACATCTGATTTAAAAATAATTACATCCAGTGATAATTAGTGTGTTCTCAGGAAAGTTTAACAATTTTTGTACAGCAAAAGACCAGGAATAAAGTCAACATGCTTTAAGCTAGTGTGAACACAGCCTTTTCAGGCAGACACTACATAGATGTGAAACTGGGGAAAATAGGATATCTCTGAAATGAAAGACAGGTGCAAGAGAGAAGTCTGGCTGAGAGGAAATAGAGAATATGCATCACACATGTTAAAAAAGGAATAAAAAATCCATACCAGGATGAATGCCCTGGTTTGAAGAGGCATTTATCTTGCACTTCCCCAGCATGGTATGTTATTTACTCCTAAGACTGTCTAGTTTATAAGAAAGAGGAAGAAGCAACCTCAACTTCATTGAAACTCATAAATAAAACACCTCTCCACTTCCACCGAGCACTGCTGAGCTAAAGCATCACAGAAACTTCCCCTTAAAAATGCTCTCAAATATTACAAGAGACAGCTGTGTTTTCTTGCAGTGTTTCCCATGTTTTACCCACATCCTTCAGCTGCTGGGGAGAGCTAAAAGCTGCCAGGTGAAATCACAATGTGCACTCCATGAGACAGAGCTCAGGGTGACTATTGCAAAGCAGCCCCTGAGAAGGTGTCACTGACTGTCAGAGACATTCCAGCTGTTTGGGGCCCTGCACATCTTTGTGTGGCATGGATTAGCCATTTCTTACTTCCTCCTTCCTTCAAGGATCAGTCTGAAATGCATCCAGTTTTGGCTGTGCTCACAATTTCACCTGACCAGATTTTTAAGGGGGGAAAAAAAAAAAAAAAAAAAGAGAGAGAGAGAATTTTAATTTAAAAACTGCAAAGGCTTTCTCTCATGTAAAAATACTTCAGAAAGCTTCAGTAAGAACTGAAAATCAATAGTGTTTTCTTTTTGCTAGGAATAATGGTTATTTCTGAGCAAAGCCCTGATGCTGGAGAGGGCAGCTGTGGGAGACGTGCCCATCTATCCTGTGGATTCACGAGGGCTTTGTCTTTGGCTCCCATTTACACAGCTTTAAATTCTGCTGTGTTGACTTTGAGCTTGACATGCCACTAAATCTTCAGTCCCCAAGCAGAGTCCTCTCCAAATCGTGGTGTTTCACTGGCTGCCTCAGACCACAAGTGTCACCTTCATTTGAAATTATCTTGTCCCAAGTGTGCTTAAAACATTCTCATCGTTTTTGATGAGGTTGGGCCCCGTTCCAAGGCCATGGCCAAGCCAAAGCCCCTGCAAGGGAGGGGGTTTTTCCTGGCTGCTTCCAGAAGGGCCCTTTTCAGGTCTGCTCAGTCCCAAAGTAGGTCTGTTATTATGCAAAAGCAATTTAACAGGATATGAGTTATGACTGAGAGGATCCATGCAGGTGTTCATGGGGTTTAATTAATGTGTTCACATCACACCTTTAATTAATTTGTGACAACAGTCTCGAGTGTCACCGAGGCAGAGAAAGGCAACTTTGCTGTCCAAGGCTCACTGGAAGTATAAAGGATTTTGTGCCTTTTGGAGGGATGAGTTGGGGGAACCTAAAGTACCTGGCCCAGGATGGTGTCTGGGAGCAGGAGCGACTGCACAGCTGTCTACAGAGTTAAAATAAATACAGACATGATCAAAAGTTAAATTAGAACCACTGTTATAAAAAAGTGACTCTTAAATGTTCTCTGAAAGCAGGAATGGATGCTGTGGTATCAGTGAACCACCTCTGCTGGATCATAGAATCAGGGGATTCCAGAATGGGTTGGGTTGGGAACTTAAAAATCATCTTTCCAACCCCCTGCCATGGGCAGGGACACTTTCCACTAGCCCAGGTTGCTCCCAGCTCTGTCCAGCCTGGCCTTGGACACTTCCTTGGATCCAGGGGCAGCCACAGCTTCTCTGGGCACCCTGTACCAGGGCCTGCCCACCCTCACAGGGAACAATTCCCTCCCAATATCTCATCCATCCCTGCCCTCTGGCAGTGGGAAGCCATTCCCCTTCTCCTGTGAGTCCAGCCCTTGTAAACAGTCTCTCTCCATATCTCTTGTAGATCTCTACACCTTCATCTTCCTGTTTGATGAAATGGGAGAGTGAACTCATTCTTTTTTCATCAACAGGCTCATTTTGCAGATTCTGCCTCAAACGCCTTTTTAATCTCTTCAGTTCAGTCTAGCAGTAAACTCAGTAAACTTCCAGAGCTGTGTGTCAGCATTTGTCTCCACACACAAATATGTGATTTGCTGATAAGGCAGATCGGAAGCTGGTTAATTGCATCGGATTTCTCCCTGAAAAGCCTTTTTAACTACCCTCAAATATCATCGAGGCTGAGGCTAAGTACATGTTTGAATATTTTCTTCAGTTCTCTGCTGACAAAACTGCTGATGTGGTTGTTCTTACATCTTATGATTGATCAAAAAAAAAAAAAAAAAAAAGAAGAAAGAAAAATAAAAAGGAGAAAAGGAAAAATTTTAATCCTAACACAAACACACAGATGAGAGACGCTCCAAAGAAGGCAATTTCGTACAGAACTGATTTTCATAAAGATTTTTAAGCGTTTCCTCCTTCATCAGTGTTTGTTCCTAAGCATCAGACACTGAAGTAAATTGAAGTTTCTCCTACTGATGTAATTTGAATTTATTTTGGTGGCTTTTGACCATCTTTTACCTTGTGATTTGTTCCCAGCAGTAAATATTTGGTGAACAGTTTCCTCCCATTCTCTGACATTTGATTTGCCTGTAACACCACAACTTTGAAACAGCAAATCTCATCAGCTCCAAAATCCACAGGATTGGGATCTGCAATGGCATCAATTGCTTCAACTTTGTCACAGTTCTGAATGTATAAGTCATTGTCCCCAAAAGTTTTCAGCCTGTCTTGCGCTGCCATGACATCTTCTCCCATCTGCTGGGATTCAGTACTCCCCATTTTATTTGCTGTGCCAACAGGAGTTGAATTTCTGCTCCAAATAAGCCCCCTACTTGACACCAAAATCATAAAAAGTCATGGAGAAGGTTCAGGTCAGGAATAGGTAGTTGGGAATGGAGAAATCCCAGTGGAAATGAGAGCACAAAGGGAGAGGGATGGGGTGCAGGACATGGGAAACTCACAGGCCAAATCCCCAGCGTGGCAGGAGAGGAAGGACCTGGGGATGCAGAGTAAAGGAGAGCCAGCTGAGAGCAAAATGAATCTGTAGTTAATTTATGGCCTTGGATTAATGCTGATGGATCAGCTGTGACACAGAATTAGAGCTAGAGGTGCAAACTGAGATGCATCTGGATGCAGGGGGAACATGGCACAGCAGAAGGGGGTGAATCATCCAAGAAGACACAGGCCAGGGGAGGTGGGAGCAGGGTGGGACTGCAAAGCAAACTCCTGGAGAACAACACTGAGCTGTCAGTGTGAGAAAAGGAGTGGGAGATTGGAAGGGAGTGCTCAAAGGGGAAGAAAATGAGACATACAGAGTTTAGGAGACAAAATAAAAACAGAGAGGAGTCATGGAAAACTTATCGTGTCATTTTCATTCTTCCACTACTCCCATCCCACCAAAAAAACCGGGTGAACATACATTTATGTGCTGAATTTAGCTTAATATTCAGCTTGTAATATCACCAAGCAGATTTAAGCCAGCTCAAACTCTAGTCTTTAATGTTTTATAACATTTTTTCTTTGCCTTTAATTTTTTCCCCTTCATTTACAACTTTTTCTCATTTTCTTTGACCCAAAGACAAAAAATTGTCACCCATCAGTACCAAGCAATCCACCCTCCAGCTGGAGCAGCATATTATGATTATTCACATAGTTCTATGGTTTTTATTCTGCTCCTGGGCTTTGAATCCCAGTGGGAAAGATAAGAATATTCCTCATATGACTTTGGGCAGGAATTGATCACTTCCTACTCCTAAATACAAGTCATACCCTGCATTCCTGTTGGTTGTGGGCACAGTGGGATTTTAAGCTGTGCAAATAGATTGAAATTCATGCCACAGAAGATAAGAAAAAACGAAATATAGGAAATATTTCAAATGGCAATGCTTAGCAACTAAGAAGAAAAATACTCATGTTCAGAGGGCTCAAAGTATTTTTTAAAAGTTTTTAAACCTTAAGGAAAAGAATGAAAGCAAAGAATAAGAGAAGAAATCAAGCATTGGTTCATTCTGAAAAGCAACAGAGGCCAAAAATTCCCTACTGTGGGGGTAATGAAAAATCAGCCTAATTGCATGGCAATTAGATACTGTGTGTAGTGCTGAGTACTCATGGATTCTCTATATTGTGAACCCCTTTCAGCAGAACCTCCCAGCACAAGATACCCAAGAATTAGTAAAAAAAAAAAATTGAAAAGTGAATTATTAGAGGGGGAGTGACAAGATTTCCCTCTCCCTGTGTCAGAGGAGATTTGTCACAGTCACCCACTGACCAACAGAAATGCACTTGCCCTGTCACAGGGACAACTGGAAAATAAACGTGCCCCGATATTTTTATTGCATGTTGTCATTGAGCTGGAGCAGGGGACCTTGGGGGACAGGCAAATGGATCATTTTAATTAACACCTAATTGTGCTTGACACCTGAAATTCTGCTCAGCTTCTCCCCTGCCAGACCCAATAAGTGAAGGATGTCTGTGCAGCACTGTACCAACAGGCAGGAGCTGGGAATTACTCCTAGCTGCAGGATGGAACTCCCTTGCCTTATTTTCCTGTGGAGCAAGCACAGCATTTTGGTTTTAAATCCTAAAATCAGGAAGATGACCAGATTTTCAGCTGCCAAAACCAAGGAATTATTTCCATGGAAGTGAGGGTTTTCTTTGTGGCTAGAACAATTGAGAAGTTTCATAGAGAACATATCAATCAGTGATTAAAAAACACACGTGCACCGTTATCCTCCCCCGTGGTGAGGAATTCAGCACAAATACCAAACCATTTAAAAATATGTAAATGTAACCTTGAGATGTTGGGGGAAAACCCACACTGAGAGGTGGAAAACTTGAGGAAGGTTTTTTTCTATGCTCTCAGGAAGGTGTAACATTAGCATTGTCCCACCTTCTATTGTTCTACTTGTATCATTAGCTTTTATTAGCATTGGATTGAGCACACCCTGCTTTATGACACTGCAACATCAATCAAGGCAGAGCCTCCCCAGTGACTCATATAAGCCAGAAAGCTCCATATAAAAGAAAGCCTTGACAGATGGGAAGGCAACAGAAACTGCAGAAGGCTGTTAAACTTCTTTTTTTCCCGTTTTGTACCAAAGCATACAGCTGGAGAAGAGAGCATTTTTATAGGTAAGATGACAGTGAAAGAGAACTGGGGAAACACTGTGAGTTCTCCACGACCTGGGCCCCCCAACTACTCTTGACACAAAGATCACACCACTTTAATGGCATCACCATCCCCAAAACTCCTGTTTCCCAAGAATCCTGTTGTCCCTGCTGTAAAGCATCCTGATATCCATGCTGTCCACTCCCTGGTGGGAAGAGACATAAAGCAGTGTCCTCTTCTGGAAGAGGTGATGTCCCTGTGCCCTCCCCAGCTGAGAGGGGCTACAGGCACCCCATCCCCCAAAGGGCTCTGGCCCTCACAGCTCATGGGCACCCTGTCCTTCCTTTCCTCCCCAGGACATTTTAGCCAGCAGGGAGAGCTCAGAGCTGACCAAACCTCTGCAGATCACCTCCATCCCCAGCTGGATTTTGGGCCTCCTTTGCCCAAAATCAGAGTGAGAGGCACACAAGAGGTGCTGTCCCTCAGCAGAGCTCCAGCACAAGAAGCTCACCCTGGATTTTCCTCCTCCAAGGGAGGATGCCAATGATATTTTAGGAAATGTTGCCTCAGCTGTGGTGGACCAAAGGCGCAAACTCCTTAAAAATGGCTTTGCCACCTACAGCTGTAGGTGGCAGCCTGAGTTTAACTTAATTACATTAATTAGTTTGACAATCTGAGATGAAATGGTGGTTAGCAACTTTGGAGCAGAGGGGGATGTTAGCAAGGAAAGCAGTGATAAAATCTAATTCCCTTATGGATAGAGCCTTGCAAGCAATTATCTGAGGTGTTGGCTGGCTGTGGGTAGTGATGCAGAGCTAAATGTCTCTTCTGGGTCTATGTTTCATGATGTAAAAGATTTATTTTGGTGCCCAAACTCTCTTGAAGTAGTTTTACAGGGCTCAGCTTGTTGCAATCAGAGATTCTTTCCAAAAGTACCCTCATATCAGGAAGGTCTTACTCCCAAAATGAGATTTTTTTTTCAGAGTTAGATTTTTTTTAAATATATTATCCTAAAAGGTTAAAAAGAAAACAAAAGAGCACCCAAGGGATAAGAGTCTGAGTTAAACTGTGATGGCCTGCTAACAATCCAAACAAGATTTGCAATAAACAAGCAAATGTTTGATGCTGTTTAAACCTCATGAACAGAAATCCTGTTGTTCTCCTGGGTAATGCCCAGAGAAGTAGTTCCTGGGACATTTGTCTCAATCCATCACTAAGTTCTAACCACTGTTAGAGACAAAGATTAAATTAGAAATAAATGGAGAGGCACATTGATATAGCCAATTTTGTTTAAAATACCAGTTGGCTAAATTGGTACAGACCCCTCATGCTTGGAGACTTCAATTGTGAGAAACCTCAGGGACATGGATGAGAGACTATTTGCAAGGGCCTGGAGTGACAGGACACAGGGAATGGCTTCCCACTGCCAGAGGGCAGGGCCAGATGGGATATTGGGAAGGAATTGTTCCCTCTGAGGGTGCTGAGGCCCTGGCACAGGGTGCCCAGAGAAGCTGTGGCTGCCCCTGGATCCCTGGAACTGTCCAAGGTCAGGCTGGACTGGGCTTGGAAGAACCTGGGCTAGTGGAAGGTGTCCCTGCCCATGGCAGGGGAAGGATTTAAATGATCTTTAAGATCCCTTCCATCCTAAACCATTCTGGGATTCCAGGATACAATAACTAACACCTAGGAGACGTAATTAAAGACTAAATAATGTGAAAGCTCTTAATACAGATATCAACTTGATGCAAACAGGAGACATTTAAATTTGCATTATTTTAGCATGGCTGGAAAAGCCACTCAAGCTGGAAAATCAGCCAAGATTTTTTCAGCTGTTTTGCTCTTCTCCCATCCCTAATTCTGTCCCTGAAATGCTCCACATGCACAGGGAATGAGGAGCCTTGAGGGGCCTGTGTTGCTCTGGTTGTGGTGAGCAGTGATTTCATGGGTATTATGCTCCCACTGATGTGCATGACTTCAGTTGTACAGGTTGATTTAAATAAATTAATTTTTTACAGAAAATCTGTTTTCCCACATGCCAGTCATTTAGACCATATACTTTCCAAAGATTTTACCACCTCACTCACTGTGGTGTTTTAAAATACACAGTCAATAAGAAAAATAGTGTTTTCCTTTAAATAAAAAAAAAAAAAAAAAAGACAATCCACTTAATTTCATCCAAATACCGACACATGCAGGACTTTCCTCATCAGAACCATCCTGGTAATTGTATTTCATCAGCTCCACCTGATGTTATAGAGCAAAAAGAAGGACCTAATGTTGGCACCAAACATTTTGAAAATTCTCAGTTCCATGAGAACAGATGGAGCAGATTTTCAGCAAGAACCAGGCCCGGCTTGGCTGTTCTGGGGGAGCAGGGAGGTGTTATCTCCCTGAGGTTTTAGCAGCTACAGAAGATCTTTGAGCCTCAGCTGAAAACTAACTGGAATCCTACCATGAAATTGAATGAAAGCTCACAGAAGGTCTCCACTGAACGGAGCCTTTCCCCATTCCATGGTGAGGCCTCGAGTGGGATGGGATTTTTCTGATCACGAAAATGTTGGGGGCTCAGGGCTGTTGGGCTTGTTTAGGGAAAGAGAGAGAAGCTAATAAAGAACCAGTTCCAGGATGACAAGGAAATAATAGAGTTTCCAAAGAAATGGAATTTAGAACATCTGCTGCTCCCTCTACAAATCCTCTGAAACAAAAATTTAATCTGGGGACCATCTGAGGTTAGAATATTATTAAATAGAGCATGGCAAAAACACATCACAAGCTCTACAAGAACTTTGGGAGGAAAATCTACCCTGAACTGGGACAGAAGGCAGAAGTTGAGATATTTCAGACCTAAAGTTCCCCCAAGTTGTATTGGATCCCCTGAAACACTTAATTTCAACCCAATTTAAAATTTTGTTGGTATTATGTTTTATTTTTCTTATTGTTTTCCACTAAGAATTGGGTTTACATCTTGAAAGAATTTGTTAAACAAAAAGCCTTCAGCTTCCATACATTTTATTTTCATGGCACAACAGAGGGCAAAGCCTGTACAGTTCATTTCCTGGATGCCTCAGGTCTGTTAAAATAATTGGAGATTATTAAATCTCCAATTCCTGTTTCATACAGAAAATAACTATTGTGTAAATGAGGAATCCCAATTACAGCAATTCTTGCGCATTTTCCCACCATTTTTACCAAGGTTCTGTTTTGTTCCCATAAATCAAACAGGAGTGGCAAACTGCTCCAAAATATCTCCCAGTTTGAGGAAGTTCTGCTGGAACTGGAAATCAAGGAGACAGCCCTTGGAGGGATTACCTTGTCCAAGACACAGTTAATCATCAAAAGCAGAGACTTCTACAACACCTCAAAGTCTTCCCAAAAAGCACCGGCCGGGCTCCAGCTGGATTCCCAAGTTATGCCTGACTTTTCACTGGATCTGATGGCTTTGCTACCCAATCCTCACTAGGGGAGGAATTCCTGTTTTCACAACTCAGCAGGAGTATCCCATGCACAGAAAGGTGTTTCCTCCTGCTCAGTCTGACCCTGTGGAATTCTCATTCACCAGGACCACACCAGCAGCAGCATTCCTACCTTTCAATTATATTTTTCGTGATATAAATGCATGGAAGTCTGCTATGATATATTTAATTCAAAATTCCCACAGTGGGAAGAGCAAGCTGGAACAAGGAAGGAACAAGGTGGAAGAATGAACCCTGGAAGTGTCCAAGGCCAGGTTGGACAGGGTTTGGAGCCACCTGGGCTAGTGGAAGGTGTCCCTGCCCAAGGCAAGGGTGGCACTGGATGAGCTTTAAGGTCCCTCACAACTCAACCCAATCCATAATTCCATTGGTTCCATCACCACACTCTGGAAGGTCCATACCTTCCAAATAACTGAGGCTATCAAAACCTGAGTAGCCAAAAGCAACCTTGACAAAATGACATTTACAACTTCCTGGGAAGCAGCTTAAGTGCCCAGCTGAGAAAACAAGAGGGGACATGTGGAAACTCCAATAAAAGAAAAGTCAGTGAAATGTCTCATTCTTTCCAGTAAGTGGATTAAGAGTTCTGGTAAGAAAGCTGAGGTCAAGCTTGATGATTTTCAAAAGAAAAACATCACATTCTAGAAGCTTCTATGAGAGCTGAAGCCAAGTTTTTAATTCTATAAGCCTTTTTCTAATTCTTGCAAAATTAAAACAGAAACAAAGAGAAAAATATCTGTGAAAGTATGAAAAGAATGAATGTGATGAGATAATTAAGTGATTAAGCCCCAAGCTGTTCTTGGAACTGATCAGAAATGCCTTGGAAAACATCATTCCACAAATCCAGCTTTCTTCACACCCTGTTGCACTCTGAAATTGTAATTTTCTTTTTTTTTCCTATTATCTACATTTTCATGGATAAATTTTGTTTGGCCCTCGGTTCTGGAAGCATTTGGTAAAATGCATGTGGTTTTCCATAATATTTTGTTAAGGAGGGGGAAAATCCACAACAACCAACCAAACACATAAAAATCCCAAATAAACAAAAAGGGAAAAGGGAAAGAGGGAAGGGAAGGGAAGGGAAGGGTTAATTTTCCATTACTATACTATTTTTCCAACTTTCTGTAAATAAGCTGTATAAAACATCAAAGGAAACACAGAGCAACTTATTTACCGTGATTTTATTCAATGTGAATGCATTTTAAAATTAAATTTGACAATTCCAAATTCCACCTTGAATGAAATTTGGGGGTTTTTTTCAAAGCTGTAAAGATTACAAATAGAAACCCTCACAATATTATTCCAGAGTCAGGACACTGCATTATGTAACCAGGGTAATTATGTGCTGGGCCTCCATGATCCACGATTTCACAGTTTGGGATCCAAGAGACAACCCATAATACAGTTCCCTGAAAATCTAATTTGCACTGTGCTGAATGAATGTCTTCAATGTGCTGGTCCAAGATTAGTATTAAATGAAAATTATATTGTTCAGCTTGAGCTTTAGTGATTTCAAATTGCTGTTCCAAACAGAGAGAGTGTTCTCAGATAAATGGGGGGTTTAATTAAACATCTATGTATTAAGTTATTTACTTAATTATAGTATCACCATTGCCTCATATTGTTTTCATGTGTATTAAATTCAGTTTCTCACATTACTGCATTATTAGATCAAACTGGTAATTGTTAGTTTTTCCTTTCTTCAGGCTTATCTAAGCTTGCAGTGCTAAGTCTCACCTCACTTATCTCATTCAACAAGGCAGTGATGAAAGCCTTGCAAAGGAACTTTGGGTTAATCAGGGTTTCCCTCCTACCTCTCGAGCTTGTAGAAACCTGGAGAGCTCCTGGCATATTCCCAAGGTCTGAAGGTATGGCTGATGTTGGAGCAGAATCCAAAATCTCCTTTCCTTGCTGTCCTGGCTGCTGCCCTGGGCTGGGGACAATGACAAAACAGAGAGGGGCTGAGCAGGGCACCCCCAGAGCCTGGGCACAGCCTCCAGCTCACTGCAGCCTTTACAATTTCATTTATTGACAAGCTTCTTTTATCTTTTTCTCTTTTTTCCCCCTCTTTAGGAAACTTTTAGAACTCCAATTTTTCATTCACAGATGCAGGAATGACCTCTCCCCCTTTTTTGTCGAATCACAGATATCCCATGGACAGAAAATCTCACCTTTGATCTGCTCCACCTCAGACAGAGCCAAAGCCACTGCAAAAAATCAGTTTCATCTGTTTTAAGTATAAAATATTTAAAGGAGAGGAGAAGCTATGGGTTTATTTAGCTCAAAGGTGGTCTGCTGAGATTTGTTGATTTAGCTTCAGTAATAAATAAGCCAAAGATTTCAGCAATCATTGAAGCCATCTCAATATTCACATCCAGTGAAATCCCTTTCCCCCTGTCTCCAGTGGGAATCCTTAGGAGTCCTAACAAGCCTGAACTGGCATTTTTCCACACAGAAAGAGTAAATCCAGCTTGTCAGAGGTGCTGACCTGGCCTTGCACAGCCCAGCACCCCATTGCAGGGCATGTGGAAGGCTCAGTGCACAGACAGGTCTGTGTGTAACCCTGATGGATCCAGGAGCTGGGATCTCCTGACCAAGGGAAAGCTCTGGGACAGCTCCCACAAGATCTTCAGGCATGAGGGAGAACTTGAACTTTTCAGGCACCTTCATCAGGTCGATGAGAATGACTGAGATTTTGTAAAGAAAGGAAGAATGACCCTAATTTTAAACAAGGAAAAACTTACCTGGCTTAGTGAGCAGTAATTCTGTCACCTTGTAAGAGAACAGAGGGTGTAGCACCAGGAGAGATTTCTCTCTGGTGTGACTGTTAAGTATAAAAACCATGAAAGAGCCCAGGGTAGGATGAGCACTGAATTCTCCAGGTAAGAGAATTCTCCCCTCTCCTGGATAAGCAGATTGCCCAGAGCTTGCAGGAAGGGCTGTCTCAGCTATAACCCAAAGCAGCAGATAAGGAACTCAACAGGGATTACCGTGGCAGGAGATGGCTGGAATGACTAAAATGCACCTGACAGGGTGTGCAGAGCTGCTGTGAGCTCTCCTTGCAGCACCAGAGGTGCTCCTGCTTCCCAAAGTGCTGCTGGTGGTGATTTCCAAAGCACTTGAATTCTCCCTTGAATCTCACTTGAATTGTAAAGGGGACAAGGAAAACTGCACTTAATTAGAAGAGTAAAATCTGCTTCATCATTGATTGACAGAACAAAATAAAACCCCGGCTTTTTTCTCACTAATTTACAAATCACCAAATTAGAGAGAAAAGGAGACTTCTTGCCCTACCTGTTTTGATAATTTTTCTCTCCTAGATATGTGAATTTACCTGATCATTTTCCTTCTTTCTCTTTTATACAGAAAAAAAAATTGAAGGGAATGACAGAGAATCTAGAAATATGTTAATATCTTTCCTTCATCAAACAACCATGAATATACATGACCATACTATATTACTATTTCCAGCTTCTTTGATTTATGTTATGGATAACATGTTTATAGAAAGCTAATCTCCACAAGAAGCAGAAAAAAAAGAGAAACTGAAGAAAAACAAAAAATCACACCACCAGCAGCAGGGAAATCAAATATCACCTAAATTAAACTAATCTCCAAAGTAGGCCAGACAAATACTGTAAAGCAGCCAGGATTTCTGAGGCACTTTATTACAAAGGGTTTTTTTTTTTTTTTAATATCAAGATTAGTGAAAACACAATTTATAAAGAAACACAGACAAAACATTATTAAGGGTGAGGTCTTCAAATCAGGGTGAATGAAATTAAGCCATCCTAGGAAAAACTGATCCAACATTCAATTACTGATATTTATCACACTTGATTTCATGTCAGTGACTCCTAATCACATCCCCAAAAAATTAATTCAATCAGAGCAAGCTGTTTCCAGCATGACAGACATGGAACTAGACAAATTGGTGCTGGTAAAGGTTTGCTGCTGAATGGTTTTTGACTGCCCTTGAGTTGGGGGTTGGTTTGTTCTGGTTTGTGCCAGGCTGGTCCCAGGCTGTTGGTGATGCAGACTTTGGCAGACCCACCAGAAGTGCTGTAGGTGGAAGAGTCCAAATGGCCCAAATGTTGCAGGTACAGATTTTTGGGGTGGATCAGTGCTTAATCCAGTCTTCAGTGCAATCTAAAGAACATTCTTCCCCTTGGCTCACTGATCACCATTAGTGCTGTCTAATGAGCCGTAGCCCTAATGATTAGCACAGACCTAATGACCCCCAGGCGTGCAGAAGCATGGCAATCATTGTTTCCTTTTTAATGACTTTGCTTCCTGCTTTCCCAGCCCTTCTCTGCTTTAAAATGGACATGAAATCCTGATCTGCTATAGGCCACTTCCAACCCAAAAATTCCAGCTTTCCATTCCTGTCTCCTCTGCAGCTGATAAAGGGTAACAGGAGTGGTCAGTGCAGTGAGATTTGGCCTTGTCACTTCTCCACTGACCCAGGCACATCCTGATGCCACGAGGACCCCTCTGCCCTGTGAGGGGAGTTTGTAACACACTGGAGTTTGTTACACCACAATGTCTTTAAGTGAAAACAAACCCAGCCAGCAGCAGGTTCTTGGAAATGGCATAACCTTCTCAGACTCTGCAGTTAAACTGTGGCTGCCCCTGGATCCCTGGAAGTGTCCAAGGCCAGGCTGGACGGGGCTTGGAGCAACCTGGGCTAGTGGAAGGTGCCCCTGCCCATGGCAGGGGTGGCACTGGATGATCCCATGACTTCTCAGAGTCCAAAGTGACTACTGAGTGTTTCTGAATTTTGAGTGTTGCTCTGAACCCTGTACCAAGCAGAGACTTTTCCCTGACAGTGGCACCTCACTGAGGGCAGTGGCTTACCAAGATTTGTTTACCCCATTGTTGATACACTTGTATAACACCATATTGCATTGCAGAAAACAAAATTATTGCCTGCAATTATTCACTGAATCTTCACCAATATCCACAGTGTCAGTTCGATTCAGTCAATCAATTCAATTACTCTCATAATCTCTTGGAGGGGATTTCTCCCTGTCCCCATTATTCTCCCAAGCCCCTGAATGATGACATGTAGTTTTTTTTCTAATGCAATAGATGCCTTATTTATTCCACTGCCTCTGTATATATGACATGCACACTGTTCAGAGAATTGCATTGTTGTCACTGCAAATAATGATCTAAATGCATTCCAGGACTTCATCTATATTTCCCTGAGTGTTTTATAATGTGCAGGAGGCAGAGAAAAAGATCTTCAAGTTATTTTTGAGGAAATATATATCACTGTGTGGTGGGGATGTCTTCAGGCAGCACTTGTTCCCAGAATTCTTTCATTTCCATTTCTGCTGTGTTTATGTGCTCTGTCTTAATGCTTCTTCACCTACTTTGGATATTAGCAAGCAGAGTGAGAGATATTTTTATGAGCCTTATCCTGTGAAACAAATAAAAGTTAAAAATTGATACACAATATTTGTTTATATTTCAGTGCACAAAGAACAAAGTCTGGTTTCCAGGACCATCAGAAATGAAACCTTTAGAAATATAGACTCAGTCCTGATGGCCACACAAAGAGCAATTTTAGTTTGTTATGATTATGAGGAAATTTCAGCTCCTCCAAATTAATATATTATGGTGAGAAACCAAGCAATTTCTTTATTCCTTTTTTTTTTAGATAATATTGTTATTCTGGAAATCTCTCTTTTTATGGGTTTGTAAAGGATAACATGAAAGCAGATGGAACATGTGCTATAATCATTGATTATTAACATGAAATATTCTGTAAAGAAAAATCAACTGGCTTTAGAAATGTTTCAACCAACACTTTTAACAACAGTTTTCACTGGGAAAAGAGGAAATTCTCCCCACCTACACCACTCTGGAAATATGGTGCTGCTCCTCTTCCCAAGCTTCCATAAACCTCAGATGGGCCCTAAAACACTCTCTGGGTCCAATCTGAAATAAGTGAACAACACACACAATTGGTTCCTTCACAGCATATTTTGCTGGCAGCTCTGTAAAATTAAGTATAAATTAATACCAACATTTGCAGATTCAAAGCATAAAACCTAATTAAATAGATAATTTCAGACCTACCCATACTGATTTGGCTGTTTAAACTTGCTTATTTCCTATAGCAGATTTTACAGAAAAATGAGGCAAGTACATATAATTAAAAAAAAAAAAATTGAGAACATTCCTACCCCTCTTCCCTTCCCTGTGAGGGTGGGAAGACCTTGGCACAGGGTGCCCAGAGAAGCTGTGGCTGCCCCTGGATCCCTGGAAGTGTTGTTTGGGGCAACCTGGGCTAGTGGAAGGTGTCCCTGCCCATGGCAGGGGGTGGCACTGGATGGCTTTGATGATCCTTCCAACCCAAACCAGTCTGGAATTCTATGAAATTTAAATCACAGCATTGCTCCCAAGACCTTTCTTCCCCCAAATTCTATCCTGTTTGCTGCCCACTGAACAATGTCAGGATTTTTTCCTCTTCCCTTTGTTTGCAACCCACTGAGGAAGAGTCCCTTCTCCTATCCCATTGCCACTGGCTCAGGATAAATGTTTCAGATTTTATCAGCTCCAGCACTGAAGGAACTTGGTGAATGAAAATGTGCTTGTGTTCTCCTTTTTTAGGCATTATATCAGGGAGGAAGGGAGCTGCTTGTCTACTGACAGAAACAAAGTGCTCCTATCTGTTGTAGCCTGCTCCCTTATCTGCTGCCTTCTATTGTTTCCAGAAGAACCCTCTTGTAATGGGCCAGGAACTCGATAAAAAGCACAGAGCAAGGGCTGGCCTAATTCAAAAGGACATTTTTCTGTCCCTGGATGTTAAAGCCATGACCCTGTTTGTGAACAATGAGACATGAATGAGGTGTGTGGATGTTCAGTGTGTCACCACAGCACAGGATATATCTGTAATTTTGTCAGATAGCCTGAGGGATAAGAGCCACAGACATGCTCCCAGCATGTCTAGTCCTAAAGA
The DNA here is from genome assembly GCA_013400575.1 of Peucedramus taeniatus. Taxonomy (NCBI): domain Eukaryota; kingdom Metazoa; phylum Chordata; class Aves; order Passeriformes; family Fringillidae; genus Peucedramus; species Peucedramus taeniatus. The sequence goes on from WBNO01008762.1 coordinate 106,132, forward strand.
GAACAAAAGCTGCTGCACCTTCCATTTCCATACATGAAATTTCTAATCTCCCCCTGGATGCAGCTTGTTCACATTTGAACTCCTTCAGCCCAGGTGTGCTCAGCTGGAAACCAAACCCACCTGGAAAGGTCACAGGCTGCAGCTTGGGCAGGGTTCAGTGCCCTGTTCATTGCAGGCTGGTCATGTCTAGGAAAGAAAACACATCTTGAAGGAAAAGAAGCTGCAGATTAGAGTATATTTGGGAAAATTCACCCATCCTGGCTGCCCCATCCCTGGAAGTGTCCAAGGCCAGGTTGAACAGGGCTTGAGCAACCTGGGGTAGTGGAAGGTGTCCCTGCCCATGGCAGGGGATGAGACTGAAGGTCCCTTCAACCCAAACTGTTCTGTTATTCTATGATTTTATGAAAAGAGAGAAAACAGAAATGACTCTTGAAACTGAACAGGTGCTTGGGGTTTATAATTGTATTATCATATATTATATTTAACATCTATTATTGCATTTTACAGTATTACATTATGTATAATAATTGTACACATTATCATTTAAAATATTTTATATTAAACTCATTACTTAGCATTAATCCATTCTAGTGGCATCTAGAGTCAACCTCAGTGCTGCCAAAGATGGGATATCACAAATTCAGGGGTTTCCAGCCAGTCCATTGAGCTCAAGCCTCCAGTCCCAGCTGCACCAGCCCTTGCTGAGTGACTTTAATCACAGTGTGCAGATACCTCTAGAGCTGCACAAGGGTCTCCAACAGATCCCTGGCACCTCTGTGGGCCAAACCTCTCCATGCCTCAGTCTCCTGCAAAGTGCCACAATATTCCTTTCCCCCTCTGTTTTATGAATTTGTTGCAGTGTGTGAGTAGAGCCAACTTCCTGCAGCTGGTTGTGACTGGGGTGGGTGAGAGGTGCTGCCAACACCTCAAGTGACAAGTGAAAGTTCAGACATCTGGCACTGGTTGCTCACAGACACATTTCCTTCCTGAAATGATAACACACAGATGATGGAAATAAAACAAAAGGAAGCAAAACTGACAGTTGCTATTGTACTTCCAAATGAAAGCATTACTTCAGGGAAGGGACTCTGCTCTGAGACAGCAGTTTCAAAAATGGCTGTTGGAAAAGAACTTTCCATTTGAAATAATAATCACATCTCTACCTGTGACTGAACTGACAATGAAACAAACGGCCTTGAGACAGTCATAAAGCTAAGACAGATTAATTTGTCTGGAGATGATACTGTTTTCCTACACTGCCCTTGCAGCACTGAATTATGCATCATTTCATTTATCAGATTGCCTCCCTCTCCCTGCCATCCCTGCAGCACAACCATGCTGCCTAAACTGCACCGATTTCCAGTAGGATGGAAAACACACAATGGATTTTCTTATCACTCCCCTTGCTGTCCCAAACCTAACAAAGCCCTGCTTTTCCTCTCATTTCTTACCACTTTTGCTGTTTTCCTGTCGCAGCTCTGCTCTGTATTTGTCTGACTTTTTGTCATGCTAAGCAGCAATCTCTGCATGACAAATTTTCCTAATTGCAAAGAGCAAGTCAACCATAATTATTATGCTTTTACTATGATCATTTTCCAGAGGTGTCCCAACTCTTATGAGAATGAGAAACCTGGGCTGCCTGGTTATAGATTTTCACAGTTGCCTCAAGTGACAGGGATTCTGCTGAGCTGTGCAGAAAGAAAGAGGACACCATCACTGCCAATGTGCCTTCAGATTATCAGGAGCCTGCAGGCTCAGGGATGCACAAGGGACAGGACTCAAGGATGTGCCATTTCCTGCTGGCAGTTGTCTTTGTCAACTGCCTCTGTCAACCCAAAAGAGGGTACTACCATAGCAGAGAGGGACCAAGAGATGCTTTTTTTGGTACCACACACTGCTGGGTCCTTCTTCTACTTTCCTTTGCTGTCCTGATGCAAATGAAGTCAAGGGGAGGGCTTAGAGAGCTCTTGAAACAGAAAAAAGCAATTTTCTCTCTCAAAGGGTTGTCAGTCCACTCAGGGCAGTGGTGGAATCTCCATCCCTGGAAGTGCCCATAAATCCTGTGGAGATGTCAGTTACTGCTGCAGGGTATTTGGGGGCATTTGGCCAGAGGTTGGACTTGAACATCTTGAGATCTTCCCCAGCTTTAATGATTCCCTGACTCACTGGATGAGCTGCCAATGCCCCAGTACATGGCACAGACTGGGATTGTTGGCCCAAGAGCTTTACCCCAAATTCAGTGGCTTTTCTGATGGAGATGCTGCAGCACTCCAAACCCTCAATTAAAAGAACACTAAAAATCATGATTAAGCAGAGTAACCATATTTAAAGCCCATCTTCAGCCATCTGAGAGGAGAGTTGTCAATGCAAGGACATTGGCCTTTCCTTTCTCTCTGGATGTCTCTCAAAGAACCAGTGCCTGGAAAAAACAGGAACAGAAAGGATTTACTGAGTCCCCTGGAAAAAAATTAACCTGATAGTTTTGGCACACAAAACATAGATATTATAGCCCTCAGGAATAAAAGCCTTCAATGAAGAAGGGCTTCAATGAATATTTGTAGGATTTTTTATATGTTTTCATGATAATCAAAAAGAATTATAAAAAGTATCTTCTCCCTCTTTAACATTCCCAAATATGCAGGTTTGAAAATAAAGCAAACAAAATGGAACCTATTCAAATGAAAATGCTCACTGGGAGTTCATCTGTGGGATGATAAGACATAAAAGTGAGCATCTGTATATTTGGATGCATCTTATTTACACTCAGGGAAGACACTGGGAATGTCATAAAATCCTGCAAAAAAAAAAAAGAGCCCTAAATGGCCTTAGAGTCATGTGAAATTTAGAAGAAAACTGGCCAAAATTTAGTACCTGGAATGCAAATTCATTGCAAAAATATGCTTTTCCAGTCACATCAAATATGCAAAAATATGGTTGCAAATTGAAAGTAAAGCAAAACACAGATGCACCATAAATTTCATTCTGATACCGTTACGAGGAGCAAAACCCTGAGAAGATTTTTGCATTTTTATTTTCTCCATTCAATTTATTCACCTCTTTTTACTATGAATGAGAGACCCATTAAAATATTAAAAGATATTTAGTAGGTGATCTAAAATGATTAAAAACAGGATTAAAAAAAGCATTTCCAGTGCTTGTCAGCATCAGGTTTTTTTATCAAATTTAACACAAACTAGCTAATGAGGGCAACTCAGCCCCAGTAACGTTGTTCAAAATGCAAACTTGATTTTCAAAATCCTCCCCTCCATATTTAATAGGGTGATGATTACAAGAAAAGTGATGCTCCAATATGTTAATTCCCTCTCTGTTTTTCTGCTGATGTTACTCTTCATTTGAAGAAAACTGTCACCCTCTCTTCGCCAGTAGATCAAAGTGAGGCATCCAGTTTGTACCAGATGCCATCATACAAAATTACATTTAAGAAATCTCCAAAGTAATTAAAAACCTCTGTATAAACCTTCTCAAAGAGGAAGACACATTGTACCAATTCGTCCCTCTTTAAACAGCTTCTGGGGAGGTGACAAAATGTGACTTAAGGCTTATGCTACACATGCCACCTTCTTCCTTTGAAGTCCTAATTAATTATCTTTCCTGAGAATCACAATAAACAGGAGGCTGCTTTTGCATCCTGAGATATCTGGGTTCCTCATCCCATTGAGGCCAATAAAGACCATGGAATTCTGGTGAGCAGTTGGATTTTGGACAAAGAATTCCAGGAATAGAATGAGGCTGGCTCAGGTCCATGATGCTGGATTTATTTTGGGGACATATTTTCATGTACCTTTGCAGTCAACCCAACAGGACTTGCTGCACTCTAGCCTGGAAGGAAACCAGGGGTAGGAGGGGGACTTTTGTCAGTGCTGGGAATGTGTGAATGCCAAAGACCAGAGGAGAAGGGGTATAAATGCACCAGCCCTTGTTATGATCCCCAAATCCAGCCCAAATCAGCATCAAGAAGAAACCTGGGTGCTGGAGAGAACAGCTTCTGTTCCAGAATCGAATCTTAGTGAATTTGCCTTGTAATACTGTGGGGTTTTCCTATAACTTTATTTAAGTTTTGAACAAACCCACTTTTGCCCAGTGCTAAAGCACAGAGGTCATGAAGAGCAAGGGATGGTCCAGTCCCAGCCAGGCCATACCAGCACATGCAAGGCAGCACAGGCTGGTCCACACCTCAGGGTGCAGTTATCACCCTTATCCTCCTTCTCCACACCTCAGGGTGCAGTTATCATCCTTATCCTCCTTCTCCACACCTCAGGGTGCAGTTATCACCCTTATCCTCCTTCTCCACACCTCAAGGTGCAGTTATCATCCTTATCCTCCTTCTCCACACTTCAGGGTGCAGTTATCATCCTTATCCTCCTTCTCCACACCTCAGGGTGCAGTTATCATCCTTATCCTCCTTCTCCACACCTCAGGGTGCAGTTATCATCCTTATCCTCCTTCTCCACACCTCAGGGTCCCATTACCATCCTTATCCTCCTTCCCCACTCCTCAGAGTCCATTCCCCATCCTCACTTTCCCTCTTGGAATTGCCCCAAACCTCCCTCCCCTGGGCAGCCAGGAGGCCAGGAGCAGGTTCAGGTACCTGAGGCCCTGCCATGAACACCCTCATGTCTGTTGTGTCCCGGTTCCACGGGACATCAGCTGCCACCAGTGTGTCACCACAAGCTCAATCAAGCCCCAGGAGCTGCCTGCCAAGGTGAGGTTCTCTCCCAGTGCCTGCTTTTGTTAAACAATTCACGAAGGTATGAATTCGCTCCAGAGCACAAAAGACACGAATTGAAATGCATCCAAGCTGCTGCTGGTGCCAGGAATATGACTCTGAGCAGCTTCCACTGTTTATAGACTTGAAAAAGATGAAAACATCCGGTCTGGCATGGCAAGGGGCTGCCAAATCCATCCTGGAGAGCAAGTAATGGAGTTGATATTCATTAACCCTTCTTGGTTGGCTTTTTTAATAAAATAAGAGAGATCTCAGTCCAGCCTCCAAGCAAGATTTATTTATTTCTAAATGACAAAGAAATGGAAAACACAAGGCACTTGGCAAAGTATTTGTTTGAGTACCTTGGCAGCTTGTCATTGATAATGGAATTGTTGTCTGATCTTCAGTCATTTGCAATTTAATTTACCCACAAAACCTACCACTTCTCCTTGCACATATTTCTCCACAGTGTGCCTATTTACCTTCCCAAACCAGGAAAAAATACATTACATGATTTAAAGGGTAGCCCTTAATGCAATTTAAAGCCTTGCAAATTGATTTTCCTTAATGAACTTTATATCCTGACATCCTGTCGTTTTTCCTCTAGTACATTCAATTAGGCTATAATCAGTTATTAAGGGTTAGATAATGGGAACGTGACATCATCCACACGAGGCAGAAATTTTTGTGAGAGATTAATTAAAATCTAATTTTCATGCAAGGCTAGACCATCTGGGCCAAAAGGTGCCTATGATAATTGCAAGGGGGAAGACAAAAAAAAAAAGGAGAAAAAAATCCTGGAAAACCCAGAATGGGGAAAGAAAGAACACTTGGCTTGGGTCGATGCTGAGATGAGAGATGCTGAGATGTTCCTCTTGGGGGTATAAGAGAGAAAACCTTTGTGCTGTCTTCATCTAAACCACAGCAGAACAAACATCGTGAATGGAAGCGTTTCAGCAAAGGAGCCGAATACATTTCTTTGTGGATGAAAAGCCAGAGCCATTCATGTTCTACTTTCAGGTAGAAACACCTTAATAGCAGTAGTAACAGTGCTTAAAGCAGAGAGGCTTTTGTGTCTTTGTTAATACTAACTTGTGATAGAGGGGAGCTCTGGGCTCCAAATACATCTCTAATCTCAGCGGAGAACACAGCTCAGCCGTTCCATTTGCCCCATATCAAAGAAGGAAAAATGTTGTTATTCTGCCAAGAAAATGGATCTATTTATCTGATGCAACGTTCTCTGCAACACAGGGTTTGTTTTTCCTCGCCTCTATTTTTTTTTTGGAAACGGGCATATTGTAACCATTCTTAAAACAAACTGGAATAGAAGGGTTATATCAACCACGAAGAACTTTCTAGTAACAATATCCATATTGCTGCAGTCATTTTGGAGGCTCTCATATTTCAGAACTAAAAAAGCCCTGCAGCTCAAGAAAAACAGCCAACATAAGAGTTCTTCACGCTCATTACTACTTTTCAAAGCAGCACCTCCAAAGCAATCCAGCCCAGGAGCAATTTTGGGACATTGCCTCTAGGAGAGGTGAAAAGAAGGCTCAAAGCCTACAAATCCTCTCTGTTCATGCAGCTAATCCTGGACTGACAGACCTCGTGTGCCTCCCTGGCCTCATCTGCTCATTCTGGTGGAGTATATCTCCATTGATGTCCAGGAAAACAAGAGCCAAGTCTGAGGGTCAGAATGTTCTACAAAGGTCTCTTTGTGGGGTCTGGGGATTGAGTTGGTTCTTTTTTTTTTTGGTCTTTCGACTCTTTGTTGGTTCTTTTTCTGAAGGATTGAAAGGAAAATTCAAGCTTTTGTCCAGATTTTCTCTTATCAGATGGCTTTGAATCTGCTGGAAAACTCCTGTTCTCACAACAATTTAGAGAAGCTACAGCTTTCATTTGATTTTAAAAATGTGTTCTCAATATTATATTTTTCCCCCTTTGACTTTCTAGGCTTTCTCTTTTGCCGAAACCTTCCAAGCGTCCCAGTAACCACCTATAACCATAGTCTTAATTAAGAAAGAACGTGGCTTGGATCATTATTCTAAGTCTGTTTGGAGGAATTGTTACCCAGTTGTAAGTGAGGTTTTCAATGACTATTTCTTCCCCAGAGATAAGGCAATTAACGTTGTTTTCCCATAAAATCCACCTTCCCCCCACTGCCTCAGCGGAGGTGAGCAGAAGTGAGAACAAATCAATACCAGAATCTATTTCCAGGAAAAGGGAACAAATATATCTTTATAATTACAATATGTAACACATTCCACAGATGCATGCCTCTTGTGGATACTTCTGATCTGAATGTAAATACATGTTTTATGCTGAGGATAATTTCAAAGAGGAGCTGGGAGCACACACGGAACAATCCAGTGCTTTTAAATCTATGAGCCGACCTATTCATATTTTCCCTGCATTCCCATGATATACTGAAGAGCAGCCTATGCTGTAATGTACAGTGCAATGGAAATATAAAATAAAAACCACTTAACTGGCCAAGAACTTGTACTTTCTCCTTAAATCCACGCTCTTTATAGACCTATCTCTGTTACTGGTTAGGACAAAGAATAGAACATATAGGGGTAACATCAAGATTTAATGTGAGGTTGTCCAAAGGGCCAAAGACCAAAGACACAGGTTTTTTTACTGATTTCATTTTTATGCTGAACTGAACCCATGATTCAGCAGTGGGGCTGCTTGGATATTTCTGTGACAAGCCTGAGAAACTTGTTCAATATTCACTTAGCTGTGCAAATATTGCTCATGTCCATTCCCCCAAAACTGAATTCTCTCAATCCATGGCAATACCAAATGAGCAAAATCTCTTTTTGCAGTCTCTGAGTTTACTTGCCTGGGAGTTCCACTCATTTACAAGTTTGCTTATACTCTTCCCAACCTCTCCTAATCCACATCACCTGGAAAACTCCCCTTCCAGACCAGCTCATGCTTGCCAAATCGAGGGGTCAAGGCCTATGAGCAGGGTAAGGCTGTTAGAGAAACAAACAGGCATCAAATACCCCCAGATCTTTCTATTTCATCTACAGAAAGAAAATAACTCTAGGGTAAATATGCAAGGCACTGAACACTTTGAGAGAAATTGCTGTTCTCCGTAATTATTTTTTAATTCACCCTCTGCTGGATGAGAACTGAGGCCCTTGTCTCCTCGTCAGCACAAACTTTGCATTTCTTGATCTGCATCTGGGGCTTGCCAAAAAATGAGCATCTTGATTACAGCTCTGCCCTTCCCCTGCTCAGCTCCAGCTGCTGCCTCTCCTCGTGCATTTCCAAAAACTGAAAGGCAGAACCATTTACTTCCTTATTTCTCTGATTTGTTGTGCTCATGTGGGTTATCTCACTTCCTTTTGCAGCTCCCTGAATATCTCTGAAAGGAGGGAGAAGAGCCCGGCTGTGCCCCAGGGCAGGTGCAGGATCAGGGGAGGGAGCGACAGCTGGGGCAGTGCCACCACCACAGTGACAACAACTAGCCCCAAAGTACAACTTTTACAGCTCTCCACGCCCACCTCTTGCTGAGGGCAATGAAGTTTGTAGAATCTGTGAGGGGAGGAAAGTGGGGATGGGGGAGTAATGACAAACAGCTTTTTGTGTGGTCTCAGTGATCCTAGTCCTTAACAAATACATCCTGTGTTGGGTGAGACACACTCCAAGGAGTTGTGGCTCCCAGAGGTATTCCTGATTGCTTTTCCCAGCTCTCCCAAGAAGAGCTTGGCTGCCTTCCATATACCCATCTTCTCCTTTTCATCAACACACTGGAATGTGCCCACTCTCCACTCACAAGAAGATGGATCTTGTGTTCCCACTTCCTTTCTCTTCTGTTCCTGAGCTACAGCCACAGCAGAGCCCAGGCAAGGAGCAGTGACCTGCAGAAACCCATGCCCCATGCAAGGCTGACCCAGCTTCTGGCTGAAACAGGTAGACAAAGAACAAAAGTGGCTCAAACCAACCAAACACCGAGAACACAATCTTATTCCTCCCCTCCTTATCTTGTCTTTCATCTCACCTCATTCTAATAACTTCAAAGCATTGTGAGAGCCTCTGGAACACAAATAAACACAAAAAAATAGCAGAGTAGTCCTTGAGGGAAAAGTTCACATCATGATGTTGGGTTTTCTGTGGAACATTTTTTTCTAGGCTGCAGTGAGAGCAACAGATCATTCACCTTCAGCCAGGAAGATGTGCACTTCAAATAGCATCAGCCAAGAGGCTTTTTTTGCATGGCCAAACCCCCCAATTTGTGATTCACCCTGCAGTGGTTCAGCTGAAGTTGGTGCTCCCATGGCATTATCACCATCTTCCTCTCTCCACCTCCAGAGCACATCAGAAATTCACAAAATCCCCATAAAAAACACTATTCCCAAATCCCAAAGTCCTACCTGTTCTGCCACATACCAGCTTTGCATTTGAGCAACCCTTTTTTTGCTCTTTCGGTGTCACTTTTCCCCTCTCAACAGCAAAGTTGCTCTCTCCAGGGTTGGTGTCTAGTGGATGTTTCCTCCCAGAGGTTTTCCCTAGTGCAATTCCAAGGCTGGGCAGGATGACTGGTTTTTAATCAGCCCAAAAAGTCACTTGAGCCTCTTAGAGCCTAGCCCAGATTTACTTTAGGATTTTCAGTGTTGATGAAAGCACAAGTGGGAAGGAGCAAAGCTTCTGCCGACTTTGTAATTAATCACAGGTTAAAGTGCTGTGTGAATTATACAGGCCCCAGGAGAGACATCACTTTTGGAATTTCCAACAAAGCACACAACTTAAGACATTATTTGCTTTGTGTATTTGGCTAGTAGAAGCATTAGTCACTGAGCTTTTTAATTATTTTTTTCAAAGTTTTGAAATAACCTCGCTAATCAGAGGAAGGTGATTTTCTAACACGAGCTCTACCTTTAGAACTTGGAGAAAATTTGGTGCCGTGTGAGTTTAGACAACCTGGCAACAGCTACAACAGAAAATTCAGACATTATGTTTTTTCAAACCAAGCACTCAGGTTTTTGACAGGGAGTGGGTGGGAGAGTCACTCAGCACTGAATTTGCAGTGAAGAATGTGGGGGAGGGAAGCAGTTCAGCCAACTGCAACTCCTGCAAATTTATCAACAAATATCCCCACAGCTTTTAACATCCTTCCTGCTTTGACTCCAGAGCCATCCCACTGTTCACAGCACAAGAGACACCTGCTTCATGCACATCACCTTCACAAGCAATCCTCCCAAAAGTGTTAAATCCCCCTGTATGTGCCAGTTTACACATCCTAAGGAGGTTGTTTTGCTTCTTGTACTCTAAGATTAAAAAAAAAAAGTACTAAAATAAACCCCACTTGGAAAGGTAATTTCACTTAAATAGAAATTTATTTCATTGTAATTAACTGGAACAAAAGAGGAATCATAGAACAGCCCGGGTTGGAAGGGGCCTTAAATCTTTTAATTCCACCTCCTGCCATAGGCAGGGACACCTTCCACTGTCCCAGCTTGCTCCAAGCCCTGTCCAGCCTGGCCTTGGGCACTTCCAGGGATCCAGGGGCAGCCACAGCTTCTCTGGGCACCCTGGGCCAGGGCCTGCTCCACCCTCACAGGGATTCCTGCATTATGCTTTTATTACCAGAACAGAAGAATTGTTGTCATCCTTTCTTTTCTCTTTCTTATCACTAGCAGCTATTGCTTTAACTAGACTTTCTTTTTAAATAGTTTTAAAGCACAGAGAAGGTAAAAACACTGGCAATAATATTTCAGTGAGATTTCAAACAGAAAAGCATGAAAAGAAGAAATATGGAATTACTTTGCCTTTTGATTGCCTTTAACAAAATGCTGCTTTTTCTGTGGATTGGTTCATATGAGGGTTACAAAAGGAATTCAAAAGATAATCGTAAATCAGTAATACCAGGTCTGATCCCATGGCTTTAAGGCTGCTTAATGAAGTTAAAGAAAAGAGAATGTAAAAGAGATGTGACTACATCTGAAATTTCTAAGTCACTCCAGACATACATAATGGAGGAACTTGGGCCCCAGTGAATGCCAATAAATCTATTTTCTTTTAAAGAAAAAATTACGAAACATTTAAAGGACATCAATCACACTTTTCTTAACAGAGTGTTAGAGAGTGACAATTAAAGATGCCCTGTTCTGCTCTACCTTACCTTAAATCATGTTTTAGAGCCTGAGCCAGTATATGAACTTGTTACTAAAACTATTTCTTCATTGCATGATTAAAATCTAAGGTTAGAAATAAATTTTGTTTTAAACTAGTGAAATGATTAAATATTCTTTTTCAAAGCTTATCTTTATATTTACTTTAAATGCTGTTAGAATAAGTTAAAATTTCAAATAAAGGCCACCAAATGAAGTTTTTAATTTAGAGAAAGAGACTGATGGAAATTTCCAGGCTTGACCATTTCAACCACTTTACAAACAAACAAGAAAGAAAAAGAAAGGAAGATTGAATGAGAACAGATTTTGCAGCAGACAGCTTGGACTTAAAAAATCATGTTTTTTATCTGCATTTCATGACATCAGCATCAGTTGATGCTGTAAGTGGGGGTGTGGGTGTGCATCTCCTCATCAAAATTTAACAGTGACATTTTCTTCAGCTTCTGACAAAAAAACAAACATTGTCCAGGTCGTTCCCTTTGGGGTAGTGTGGTTATCCCAGTTCTCAGCTTATCTGCTTTTTGTACAAACACATCTCTCCCATTTATCTGCCAATAAATCCTGAATTCCTACCTGGTGAGGAGCATCTGGAGGCACCTTTTCTGCAAACTTTGCAGAGAAAAGGGATCAATTCCAGTTCATTTCCATGTGTGGCACCGAGCCACGCGCCTGGTTGAAAAGCTTCGTGTCTATTTATCTTTTTTATTTTCCAAAACCTTAAAACCCAAATCCAATTTGTTGCTTTGTGCATTCCTGAAAAGGTGGGAGTTGTGCAAAACCCCCTGGAGATTCCAGGGGCGGGCAGAGCACATCTCAAGACTGGTTTGAGAGGCCCAAGCAGAGATGAGGGAACCTGGAAGTGTCCAAGGCCAGGCTGGATGGGGCTTGGAGCAACCTGGGCCAGTGGAAGGTGTCCCTGCCATGGCAGGGGTGGCACTGGATGGGCTTTAAGGTTCCTTCCATCCCAAACCATTCTGGGATTCTGGGATTCTATGGATATTGTGGACACCCCACAGTTTCATTTGATGCCTAAATGCCATTTGGATGAATGACAGCTCTTTCACAATGAATATTTCTTTGCCACGTGGAGTTGAATGATTAATGCAAGTCCTGAAGGTCATCTTGCAAAGGCAGTCACTGCATTTCTTCTCTTTATGGTGGGCAATTCCATGGATGATTCTCTTTGATGATTTTTTTCCAGAAGGAATAAATGAGCTACTTCTGTTGGTACCCCCTCATAAGCAGCAAGTCCACAACAGGGATGTCCCAGATTCCAAATTTCAGCTACACACCACAGCTATTTCCCTTTCCCAAAGTACTCATGGACAGAATAAATCCTGTGGGTGCTGTTCACCCATCTCCCAAGGGCCACATGTGAACCCTGCTTCCCAAAGATTGACAGGAAAAGAGGGTTGGAGGCTGAGGGATCTTCCAGAAAGAGGGTTTGGAAAACAGGTTGTAACTCAGCTTTTCCAATATATCCTATGTCTTCAGCTGCTTAATATGCCCAGGAAAATGAGCTGCCTCCTGCTCTGCATTTCCAGCACAGCCTGGACCTGCTGCATACCAGAGAAACACAACTAAATGGAATTCTTAAAAGGATGTTTTAGATCTTTAATGTGTCCAGCAAGATTTTTAAAAAGCCAAATATCCCAGCAAGTTAAATCATCATTTGTCTTCTGGAGTAACTTGCTGTAGTTTTCCACAAGCAAGTTTGTAAAATTTTCTCTAATGGTGGCTTTTTTTTTTAGAAGCTGCTCTTTTCCACCTGCTTCCATTTTAATGTGTCCTCAATATCAGTTATTTTTACTTCAGCTCTAAGAGGCAAATAATGAGGATAAACAATAACTCTTCCTTTCACAAACAAAAATATGATATTGCTAGTAGAAGAAAACATGGAAAATTGCCAGAGAAATAAAATCTCAGCAAGTGTTTTCATTTGTCAAATTTGCTCAGCAAGAAGGTCCTCAGTAAAGAAAATATAATCCATAAAGCCATCATCAATTATCACAGAGTGGAGGCACTGGGCTGCTTTTGCTCCTAATTTCTGCATATTGGAAAATGATGATTACACACACTCCATCACCAGGGAACAGGCCAATCCATACAAACATCACCAACTCCCAGCACTGTGGAAATCTGTGGAATTCTGCAAACTTGTAAACCTGCTGAAACAATGAACTGAATTAATCTAAAGCACCAGCTCAGTGTAGCTGATGCTTCTGGAAAATATAAGATGATTTGTTAGCTGCGTATTAGTTCCTAGTAAAGATATGGGGAAAATTGGGATTTACATGGAGTTCTTCAGCTCCTGTTGTGGAAAACCACTACCAGTCTGTGCCAGTAAAGAATACAGGAAATAAAGGAAAGGAGGAAGGAAGCTGATGGCAAGGATCTAACCTAAAAGGGACAATAGAAAGTGATGAGACAAGAGATGGAAATCACAAGAACTAGGAATTTGTTTATAAAAATTCATTGAAATTGCTGAAGAAAAAAAAACAAAAACAAAAACAAAAACAAAAAAAAACCCCACAAGCAAAACCTAAACCCCAAAACATACTATAAAAACAAGCAAAATAAATAAACAAAGGAAAAAATCCTAAACAGTAAGTAAGGGGATAATGGTAAATGTGTAGATGGAGGTTCACAAAAAATCTCAGGAAAGCTCACAAGTTCAGTACATTTTGGGCATTTCTTGCTTAAAATTAAGCGAAAAATCAGAGGCTTTAGCTATGCCATAGTCACCCTTTCAGACTGCATCTTCATTCTCACCCTTTTTTTCTTTAAATTTGTGATGCTGAGCTCAACCCCTTCCTTATAATACACACATGTGGCTTCTGAATGCTACCAAGTGCTGGAAGCCAGCCTGCTCACAGAACCCCACAATCACTGAGGCTGGAAAAGCCCTCCAGGCCATCGAGTCCAAGCTGTGTCCAATCCCCACCTTGTCCCCAGCCCAGAGCACTGAGTGCCACATCCAGCCCTTCCTGGGACACCTCCAGGGATGGGCACTCCAAACCTCCCTGGGCAGTCCCTGCCAAGGCCTGAGCACCCTTTCCATGCAGAAATTCCTCCTGGTGTCCACCCTGAGCTTCCCCTGGCCCAGCCTGAGGCCGTTCCCTCTCCTCCTGTCCCTGTTCCTGGGAGCAGAGCCCGACCCCCCCGGCTGTCCCCTCCTGGCAGGAGTTGTGCAGAGCCAGAAGGTCCCCCCTGAGCCTCCTTTTCTCCAGGCTGAGTCCCTTTCCCAGCTCCCTCAGCCACTCCTGGTGCTCCAGACCCTTCCCCAGCTCTGTTCCCTTCCCTGGACACGCTCCAGCCCCTCAAGGTCTCTCTGGCCACGAGAGCCAGAACTGGACACAGCACTCGAGGTCCCTCAGCAGTGCCAGCACAGGGCACAGCCACTGCCCTGGGCCTGTGCCCACACCAGGGCTGGCACAGACCTGGGTTCCTTCTTGGCCATCTGAACACACTCTGGCACTCACTCGGAATTCGAGAGTTTATCATTATCTAAGACAGAATAGGAATAGCTCCAGTAGATGTGCAGCACAATGAAAAGCAATTTGCAATTGTTCCCAGCAGCTCTTCATTGCTGCTGGAGGCACAGGCTACTATTGAAATCCTAAGACTCATAAGATGCATCCTGTGTGGAAATATTCCAAAGATTGTTCCCAAAGAGGTTTTCTAATGGGCCACCAATGTGCAGTGTGCTCACCACTTTCCTCCACATTGGTAATCCACTTCCCACTGACCCACAGATCCAATTAATTTGCAGCTAATGGAACTCTGTGTTCAAAGGAATTCTGAGTATTACTCAAAATTCCCAGATGAGGCTGTTAGCCAACTGTCTTGGAAGGCCTGATAAGCAGCAGGAACACAGGGGCTACTCGTGGTGCATAATTTTGCTTCTCACATATGCTGCTGCTGTTTGGCACACAAATTGTATTTTGAGTTCCTTAAAAGGATTTGGTGCCGGGTTTCATTCCTTTGTTACATAAAGTCACCTCATGGAACTGCAGTGGCCTAACCCTGAAATGACCCTAAACATTTTATTTGCTCCAGATCTTACTCCTTCTCTGAGTTTTCTCCAGATCCAACTCCTTCTCTGAGTTTGCTCCAGATCTTACTCCTCTGCTTGCTCCCCTGCTGAGAGCAGTGAATTCAGAGTCCATTGCCGGGCAGAATTCCTCAAGAGCTACTTTGAGGGAAAGCTTGCTGTGACTGAGGTGGTTCTCCCTCTGTCTGCACAGTTTGAGCCTGGTCCTTGATTTAGACTCTTGTTTTGTGGTTGGGATCCCAAGGTAAGGATGGAATCATCCCTTTTTTCTGGCTGCATCTCTTCTTGGGCTCCATGAGAGGGACATGCCACAGGACAACTGAGGGGCACCTCCCAGTCTGCCCCAAATAATTGAATTGCTGGGGCTGGTTTGTGCCTAGTTTTAGGTAATGAGCAGCAATGGAACCTGCATTCCCTGCAGTAGTCAGGCAGGACCACAGGGTGGGTTTGGGGAGTCTGACTGGATACCCTGGAGACAGCCCTGCACCAGCTCAGTCACCACCTGGGAAATGATGGTCTGTCCTGAGAAGAGATTGGATTCCCCACAGAAGCAAATTTTACTTATTCAAAAAATTCCAGCAAAATAGTTTTGGGGGTTTTGCCTGCAGAGTATCCACAGCAAAGTGTGCAGTCATGGGTTCCCCTTCCCATCCAGCCACATCAGCTCCTCCCTTGCAGCAGCAGATGGGAACAAATGGTGTCTTCAGACAAGGCAGCAGCAACGGAGCTGCACTGCAGACATAAATAAATCTTTGCCACAGCATCAGAGCAGGTAAGGCAGAAAGATATCCACAGAAACTGCTCTTCCCTGCACAGAGCTGTCTCCCTCATGCTGGTGCTCAGATCTTCCTAAGCCACACTGGCCATAAATGCAGCAGCTCTGACAGGTCCAGTATGAACCATTCCCCCTTTTTTTCCTGGTGAAAGGGTTGAAGTGTTTCATCTTCCAGCATGAGACTCACCCAAAGGAAAACCTTTCTGAGTAGGGAAGCATTGCAGTTCTGTAGCTGCATATTTTAAGCCTGGTTCCTAAGTATTCAAGTCATTATAAATCCCCTGACTTCAGCAGAGCTGTGCAGAGTTATGCCAGCTATGAATCTGGCTGTTCCCCCCTCAAGTACTTCCAAAGCATTAAAATCCTTTCAGAAATAAGTCATGCAGGTGATGTTTGCCCACACATAAATCAATTAAGACATGAAAGGTTGTGTGCAAGCATGGGGATGGGAGGGAACATGAGGGAAGAGAAAGGGTTATTTCCCTTTTTAATTTTCCAGGTAATTTTTTTTCCCTCCAGGGTATCCTGTCTTTGGTGAACTTCATTCTACATGCCCAGAACTGCTCATTCTGTAACACTCACACTGCCAAAGGGTCATCAGGATTTATAGCACACATCCTTAAAGTTGGATTAATTGTGTATTGCTTCATGGGATGGGAGCTTTGCAACCTGGGATCCTTACATGAAGAATTACCTTTTTTAGGCTCTGGTAGAACCACAGTTTGAACCAACACTCTCTAATCTTCCCCCAAAAAAAAACTGATAGGTTTATTTTTTTCTTTTCCTGAAATAGGCTGCCAAGGAAAGGTATCAGCCTTTTAAAACTCCACCTTGCACATTCAGATTTTGAAAAAAAATTGGAACTGTGTTTTCTTATAACTCACTGATGTCCTCCCTAATCTGTTCTGAAATGTTTACTGTCAAGTGATGGCTTTGGTACTAATAATTCTTAAATATCCCCAAGACTTCATCAGAATGAGCTCTTTACCAATAAAATATCAGTGGGTGCACTGATTTCATAGCCAAAAGCTGAAAATCAAAGGGTTATTTTAGGATTTTTTTTTCTACACCAAAACAATTATAAAGATTAACATTTAACATCTAATCAGAGTTTGAAAACACATTTTAAAAAAAGAAGAAAAAAATGTAAGAAAAAAGTAGATATCAGGCCCAGAGAAAGCTGAATAACAAGGGTCCAGAGATTCATAAGAAAGCAATTTTCCTGCCAGGTATAGACTATTCCTGACCCAGACCCAAAATGAAGAAAACAAGATCACAAAGCCTAATTTATAAGTTAACTGCACCCAGCTGCTCACCCACTACATTCAAATAAAATTACTCTAACTGGGAATAAATATTTGCTCCACATCACATGAATCTGCTGTACAGCTCTTTCACTGACAGTGTAAGAATAAGTGAGATTTTCCATTATTATTTGCATCCAATTTTACTTATCCATCATAAATTTGCTAGTGAGCCCATAAATCTCTCACCTGATAATAATGTTTTCCAGCAGATACTTTTCTGAGCTCATATTTGTTGAGATATCATACACAAACACTGCAAGTAGATAAAAATAAATCCACAACAGGTGTAATAATTGTCTGGGAAAAAATAGCACTTTGCTCAAGAAAGGCATTTAGGTAGAAGCTACAGATTTCCTTGTTGAGTTTCCAATAGTAAATTGCTTCTGTAGGTTAGTGGCTGAAAATTCACAGAGCCTTGATTAAAATTTCAGGTTGAAATTTTTTCCATGGCTTCCTTTATCCTGCATCTTAAAAAATGAGCATAATGACGTGAGGAAAAAGAGGAAAGAAGAAGGAGGAATTCTAAAAGTATTTTTGGTTTAGAGGCACTTGTATCACGAATGGAGACTTTTCCTCTGCTACACTTTTAACCTGGTTCTGAAAAACTTGAGACTAAAGGAG
Source organism: Peucedramus taeniatus (assembly GCA_013400575.1). Taxonomy (NCBI): domain Eukaryota; kingdom Metazoa; phylum Chordata; class Aves; order Passeriformes; family Fringillidae; genus Peucedramus; species Peucedramus taeniatus. The sequence goes on from WBNO01008762.1 coordinate 123,761, forward strand.
GGCTGGATAAAGGAAAAAGATTTCTGAGGCTCCAGTTTTATCTGGCAAAGAACTTAACCAAAAAGACAGAGGCATAAAATCCTCATCTCCATGCTCTTGATATTGATTCAGCTCACATGAACCTGCAGTGAGCTTCTTCATTCCTCAGGATTCTTGTGAATGTGTGAATAGCTCAGGCCTGTTTGGATAAAATGGCCCTGCTAACCCTGAGAGCTGCAGAGAAAAGCTCCAAAATGTGACCCAAGTGAATCCTAAAGCGTTCAGAGCCTAATGATGAATAAAAGAGCCTGGCGTGTTTATTAGATTTCATCATTCTACAACACTTGGGCTCAGCAACAGCATAACCGTAAAAACAGCACTTACAGAGCTCATGGTAAAAGAAGGGAGATTATTTTATGAAAAGGTGAGGCCCCTTCTAGGCCCAGGTGCCACCTCAGCCCTCCCTGGCTGTGCCCCTGGCACGTGCTCTGGCCAGTACCTGACTCAGTTCTGTCACTGTCAGTCAAACACAAGGAGGGATTCCAGGGTGGTGCCCAAAATCCCAAACCTCTCTGCCCCAGAGCACATTCCTGCCAGTGTGAGTGACCTTGCTGATGGCTGGGACACTCCCAAGACTCCTGCACTGGTTTGTGGCTCATGTAGCAGCCCAATAATTGCCTGTGCAGTTCACCAAACACAGTTTTTGCTTCCCTTCGAGCTCTGTGCGAAGACACAGTTCTCATTCTGCTGAGCGCAACTTGCCACTAAGAATGTCACATTTCACATTTAGAAGGCCTAAATCTCCTTTTCTCACTGTTCATAAACTCATATTCAACTGCAATCCTGAGCAAGGTCTGTGTTTTACTGCAGCCTGGCCATGGTCAATGAGGCCTGGAGTGTGGTGAGCACCTCAAAGTGATTCCATAAAGCAGCATGTGATTAAAGCCCAGCAGAGAGCCACTCTGCCCCTCAGAAACAGCACTCCTGAAACAATTCCTGCTTTGGTTTGAACTCTGCTCCTCCCAGATATGTCTGGAACCCTGAAATTCCCACACCAGCATGTGGGGAGAGACTGCTCCAGAAGACTTTCTGCCTAGGGTTGCAGCCAGGGAAGGTCTGAGCAGCTCAAACACACCCAGGGGCGCACACGAGGCTGCCGAGACTCCTCGAAACAGCTCCCACAAATCACAACAACGCTGCTTTAAATTCTGGGAGCGTCTCCACCCAGAATGATGCCTGCTGATCTCAGAGGAGCTCTGAGAGCCATCATTATTGCAATTGTCTGCGGGGGTCTGTCTGAGGAGCTCGGCAGCCTCTGCAGCACTGTTCCTTGGCCAACAGCACCATCTGCCTCCAAGAACCGCACACAGGAGCACACTGGGCTTCCTCCCTGCTCCCTGGCACTCTCTGCTCCTTTCTGCAAACCTATTCGTGGCTGTGTCACCATAAGGTCTCTGCTGGGTGTGAACCAAGGTTTGGAAACCTGCAGCCAAGGTTTTCAATCTGCAGAGCTCACAAAGCACCCTGAAATGTCCAGCACAGTGTAGCAGTCCCTGTTGTCACTGGGAAACCAGCAGCACAAATCAGGCACTGTAAAAGCCAGGGCTTTATCCCTGTATGAGCCTGGCTGGAAACAAGGCTTAGTCAGCAGAGTAAACAGGAGTCCTGGTTATCCTTTCCTGTGCCACAGAACTGTTATAGTTGAAAGGGACCTTTTAAAGTTTGTGTGACCTAGGTCCCCTGCAGTGAGCAGGGGCATCTTCAGCTCCAACAGGTTGCTCACATCAGTGTGAAATGTAGCTCTTGAGAGGTATTAAATCAGCTTTAGAGCACTGAACTGAAAAATCCTGCATTTCTCTTCCCATTAATGTGCAGTGAAATCTTGGTTACTCAAACTGGAGTGGTTTGGGAGTGGTTTCAGGGTTTGCACTAACTAGGAGTACAGAAAGATATTTGTGCCAGAAGACACAAACTTGTGTCAGAAGATACAGATATGTAGCTTGTTAATTGTTTGGATTAATTTGCTGGATTTGGTGGATTAATTTGTTAATTAATTTGCTGGACCTTCTGCAGAATACATCTGTTCACAGCAACAAGCAAGGAAAATTCCCTATGGGAAAGTCCCAGCTTGATCTTTAGGATTGAGATGCTCAAAAAAACCAGTTGCAAAATGGCTGCAGTGCCATAACCACAGTAACAAAAAATGAAGCAGCATCCCTGGGTGGAGCAATGACCTCCAGAGACCTGGGGTTTCAGCTGGAGTGTCAGAGTGTGCTGCAGCCTGAGGTGACCATTCCCACCTCCTGAGAAGAAATGCAGATGATTCCTGCTTTAAATCGAGCCATGTCAGACCTCCCTCCATATGTTGGCATGGGAACCAGTATAGACAATAATTTCTTGACATCCTTTAACATTGCCCATGGAAATGGGAAGAGGGGAAAGCCTGAACAAAAGTATGTGTGAGTACATTTAGCAAAGACCTGAACTCCTGCCCAAAATTCAGTGTAGTGTCTGTAAATAAAAAAATAACACATAAAATTGAACTCTTATAAATCTTATTAGCAGTCATTTATTCCTACAGCTCCACCACCTGCACTGCAGTCATGGCTTACTGATACATGAAATAGGACAGAAAATACAGACCTATCCCTTGCCTTCTGATTAGATTTCAGGTAATTTTGCACTTTCCAGCCTGCAAAAAGAGCAAATGGAAAATGGACATAACCAAAATCTCTTCATGTTGCTACTTGTGTTCACAAGTGTGACAAGATGCTGAGTCCTGTCAAAGCTCTGAAGTGCCACAGCCCTTCCGGAAATCTACCCTTGGAACTAGAAAGAGGCCTTTTAACCCCAAAATGAGACTAAAAATTGTCACAGTCAACCTTTCTTAAAATACAGACAGTACAAAGGGGACAGGAAGCAGCTAAAACAGCTGATAGGAAACTGTCCCCTCTTCTTTTTGTCCCTTTTTGCTGGGTGAGCCCATCCCTTCAGGGTCACCATCATCCTACCAAGACTGCTGCATTCCCCTCATCACTCAGAAAAATCTTTTGTTCCTTCTTTTCTCAAGGAAAAACTACTTTTTCTCAAGTCTGGCTTTGCATCTGTTCCTGAGCCTCTTCTGGAAAGCACAGGGAATTAAAATCCTAAATATTCTTATATTTAAAGAATATTCTTAAAAAATAGAAAAAGGTGCTCAGGGTCATTTTTGCAAAGCAGGTTTTATAATATAAATTAACATGAAGTAGGGGTTTATAACAGGGTGAAGCATAATGTTTTAATGCCTTTAGAATATTGGTCCTGGCTGTGTGTAACGAGGAGCACCCTGCACCACTTAGGACTGGGCTGGGGCAGTGCACACTCATAACTCTCACCCAGGTATTTTTAGAAAGTTGAGATTTTTTTCTTGGTGACAGGAAAAATTTAAAATGCACTCCTGGGTTGCCTCAAAGAGTGGGGTCCAGCCCCTTTTCTTCATCATTATTATTGCATATCATAAGGAAATGTTGGGAAACCTGATTGAATATTTTATAGCTCAGTCCATTTAGCAGTCTGAGTGTTTGAACTACTGAAAACGAGCAAGGAGGGCTTGCCTGTACATGGAAGCTGAGCAGAGCCTAACTTGGATTCTTCCACCTTCAGCTCTCACCTGGAGTTTTCTTTTTGAACCAGCACAACCTTATTTAAATTTGTGTTCTCCCTCCTCCACTGCTATGGCCTTGGACTGCAGGGAATTCTCTGATTCCAGCCCCAGATGAGAGGTTCAAATGATAGCCTTGATCCCCTGTTGTAGGAGCAGAGGAGACCTGAGGAAGAGGAAACCTTCAGCACCTCCCTGCTGCCTCCTGACATCAGGGATCAGGGCAAGACAGGCTCCTTCCTCCAGTGCTTGTTTTTGTGGCACTGAAGAACAAAACACATTTCTGTGCCAGCTATTCCTGCTTTCCTGAGTCACAACCCACTCAGAACCATGGAATCACCATGCTTGGAAAAGCCCTCTAAGACCATCCAGTCCAACACATTAACCCAGCACTGCCACGTTATCACTAAACCACATCCCCCAGTACCACCTCCATGTGTTTATTGAACACTTCCAAGGACAAAGGGGGGACTTCATCCTGTTCCCACTGAAGAGCTCCTTTCCCCTACATGAGAGAGCCCTCGCCTTGAGAAGCAGTAAAATAAAACAATCCCCAAATCTGAAGGTAGATATACTCCTAATTTCAGGTCCTCCTGCACTGTGGGCAGAGAAGCCATCTATCTGTTAGACAGCTGCCAAAATATACTGGAGAGAATTCAACAGCAAAGCATTTATTGTAATGAAGCACATACAGCATTCCCAATAAAAAATAAGGGGAAGAGGGAAGCTAACAAGCCTGCAAAGCCTGGGGAAGAGGCTGTTCTGTTTGGGAACTCACTGGTTTGAGTTGCCAGGCACTGAGGGATGCTCTGGAGGGACTGGGAGCAGCAGTTATTGATTCAGCACCGCCACACGCAGGCGGGATGCTGCGGGCAGGGAGATGCCAGCTTTCCCTCCAGATCCATGAAATACAGCTCCCTCTTTCCCTGCAAAAAGGGTTTATTAAAGCTGTCAGACTGCTTTTAAATAATGACAGGTGTTACACAAATCAGCAGCCTTAGCTCCTCACTTAGCAAAGAGCCAGAGCCTGGGCTAACAGCACAAAGTGAGTACTAAAAATATTTAAAAAAGCATACACAACAGGATGAGAATGTCCAGCAATGTAGAAAAAAAAATCTAATTTTCTGTTGTTTTTAAGTCACTGAGAGATATAGGCAGCAATTTTAATATAATAGAAATAAATAGTATGGATATTTTCCTTTACAACCCGCTGAGCTCAACAGACGAGAAAAATTTCCATTTACCTCATCCTTACAAGGTATTTTTCCCTAATGTCTGTAACTGGCTAGGAAAATTATGACAACTGTAGGCAGAATCTAACAGAGCCTGAGAAGAAAAACAAAATCTTTTCACAGAGGGGAGACAAACTGCAGAGGTTTTCTGGCAAAGGTTTTCAGTCTGAAACATTCTGTGCCATGCTGCTCTTTCCCTTTGGTGTCCAGTCAGGGCAGTGTTAGCACTGATAGATAATGAATTATTAAAAAAAATCATGTAGGGTCCTGCCAGGACTGAAGCAATGCCTGTGGTCTGACCCACCCCTCTGCACTGGTTGGAGAGCAGAGAATCCTAGAATGGTTTGGGTAGGCAGGGACCATAAAGATCATCCCATTCCACCACACCTTCCACTAGCCCAGGTTGCTCCAAGCCCTGTCCAGCCTGCCCTTGGACACTGCCAGGCAGCCACAGCTTCTCTGGGCACCCTGTGCCAGGGCCTCCCCACCCTCACAGGGAATAATTTCCTCCCAATATCCCATCTGACCCTGCCCTCCTGCAGCTAAAGGGATCTCCCCCTTGTCCTGGCACTCCATTCCCTGTCCCAGTTCCCTCCCCAGCTCTTCTGCAGGCTTGCCCAAGTGTAAATATCCTGGAACCCTGGGACTCCACTGCATCACCCACCAGAAATGAGCTGCTCCCCAGCACCCAGGAAACATATTCCCACCATACTCATGGGATTTCCATGGCATTATTTGAACACTTTGAAGTCTTAAAGTATTTATGAGTGCCTTGCAGTGACATAAGTGGCTCTGGTTTGTGAAAGGTGTAAAAGCAAATCCAGAGGCTCCCATCCAGAGATCTCCAGCACAGAGAGCAAACAGTCCTGGCTGCAGAAACCCCTCCACTCCCTCACCAAGCTCATATGTCCTGTTGCTCCAAGGATAACAGAGGGATTCAGGGAGAGGTGAGCAGAGCACACACAGGAAAAGGGGCCCAGCCCATGTGAGGACTCTCCATCAGCAGGAGCTCCACACTTTATTCCAGAGTGCTCTCCTGTGCCCATCACTCGGGGTGGACTCTGCCCCTGGAAGTTCCTTCAGGAGGTGGTCCAGCACCACCCCAAATGGAGGTGAAACCTCTCAGAATTGTAAAGGTAAGAATTTAAGATCATCAAGTCCAACCACCAACCCAGCATCACCCCCATGTTCAGCACTAAACCTTGTCCCCATGTGTCACACCCCCATGTGTTTTGAACACCTTCAGGGATGGTGGCTCCACCACTGCCCTGAGCACTGTGTCAGTGCTCAACAACCCTTTCTGTGAAGAATATTTTCCAATTTATATTGGATAGATATCAATATCCAATCTAAACCTCCCCTATGACAGCTTGAGGCTGCTTCCTTCACCCTGTCTCATCTCATCCTTTCCACCACCTTGGACAAGGTACCAGAAAGGAGTTGCATACAAAATAAAGTTTTATCCATCCTCTTAAATCATCTGCTTTTCTGCTGAGGGAATACCAATTCCAGAAGCAGGAAAAGCACCTCAGCCATCATTGTTGTGCTCCTAAGGCAAAATCAGCAAAAATCATCTGAACACATTTACAAGCTCCAAGAGGAGCTTCCTACCTAGCATGAAGTTCTTTTCCCACACAGGATTTAACTATCCTGCATAAACTTCTTCCATCTGAAAATGGGCTTTAGCTGCAAGGAGTCTGTTAAAAGGGTTTCATGTCCTATTTCCCACTTAAAGGATTTTTAGCAGTAGTAATAGAAGTTGTAGGAAATAAGCCAAGTTTCCAATTCAGAATTTTTAAGGATTTGAATGAAAAACTGCTGGTGGGTTTTTGTGCCTGATTTCCTACAATTCAGAGCATAAGTTTCCATTGTAAGAGGGAATCAGTGAGAAAAATAAAAGCTTTTTTTCTTTATTTTCATTCAAAACTCTACCCAAATCTTACTGAAGTGCAAAATTTACCTCCAGAAGTCACATGCATGTAGAAGGAAGGAAGGCCCTGAATTTACCTCACAAAATTCTATATTCTGTCTGAAACTCCCTACCACTGTGAGACCTTCAAGGAAAATATTCTTTCTGCCTAAAATTTCCATGAATAACCACAGAATGAGGCTCACACATGTTATTTGTTGTGACAGGGGTGGGGTAAAACTCTGAGGTGCAGCATCCAGTCCCCATAACCTGGTAGGGTAATCTGGGTCCTGGAACTGCTGAGCTCTCTTCTTATTTGGGTTGTGTAACACTGCTAAGGCAAGGCTATTTGCAAACATGCAGACATCTTAAAAAACATCAAAAAGGCATTAAATATTACTTAAAGGCTGGACTCAGTCTTGGAGGCCTTTTCCAACCTAAATGATTCTATGACTCTGTGGTGTTACATGACTCCACACATTGTGAGGGACTTAAATTGTTATCAGTGAGAAGGTGCAGCCCAATTCTCTCACCATTTACATCCCAGAGGCTCCTGATGTCTCAAAACTGCTGTGTCTGTGCCCAAGGAGCTGCCACAGTCAGGAGCAGCCGCCTCTGAAAAGCTCCATGGGCTTCCTTGAGAAAGGACACTGTGCAAGTTCAATCTCCATCCCTCAGGGATCAATACTGGTGCCAGTACTGCTCAATGAGTTTATAAATGACCTGGCTGCTGGGGTAGAGTGCACTCCCATCAGCCTCACACATGATTCATCACTGGGCAGAGCCCTGGATGTGCTGGCAGCTCTGGCCACCTTTCAGCAAGACTTCCACTGGATGGAAAAATGGGCCAGGGTGAATGGCCTGAAATTCAATAAAGGTAATGAAGGAAAGTGCAAACTCCTGCCCCAGGGGTGGGATAAGCTCAGCACAGGCTGGGGCTGAAAGCAGCTTGGCAGAGAAGGAGCTGGAGGTCAGGGTGGACACCAGGCTGGACATGAGCCAGCGCTGTGGCTGAGCAGCAGAGGAGGCCAGCAGGGCCTGGGCTGCACTGGGAATGCTGCCAGCACTTACAGGAGGGGAAATTCTCCCTCTTCTTAGCACTGGAGAGGCCACATCTGCAGCATGTCCAGATCTGGGCTCCAACACACCAGAGAGAGTCCAGTGAAGGGCACAAATATTGCAGGGACTGGAGCATCTGGCCACGGCTTCTGCCACTGCTCACGTTCAGCTATCAGACAGGACCACACAGTTCTCAAAAATGTGCAGCAAGAGCCAATGCACATGAGCAGAAACAAAGGACATGTTTATTAGATGAGGCCACATGTCACAAAGAAACCCATCATACTGATAAGCTCCACAAAATATGTCCTAAGTGTCTGTGCCCATGGTCACAGAGCATCTCTAAAACCCTTGCTCTCATTTTTTTATACTTGGTTGCTGCATGTCTTTTAAACATCTGACTCTATGGAGCTAATTTTACAAAATCCACAAGAATGACATTACAGTGAAGCTGTTCCTTTTTGAAACAATTCTTCCTAACTTCTGAATACTCTTCCTATATGACCAATGTAAGAATCCGTTCAATGCTTATCCAGGAAATTTTTACCTTAACATTTTAATCAAAGGAGCAGCCTGGTTCTGTCTGAGCTGAGTTTTGTGAGAAGATGGAAATGAGGCCGAATTTCAGAGAATGATGATATGAGGTACCCAGCAGTAAAATTAGATCAGGCACCACACTAAGTCAGGAGGAGCAGTTCAATAACTGGCAGGCAAAAACAATGACATTTTTAAGAACAGAGATGGGTGTGTTTGCCACAATTTTTCACTTTCTCCTCACATGAGCTCTCAATATTTTGGATACATTTGCACCATAAAAAAAAAAATCAGACTGAAGAACTGACAGATTTTTTTCCTTTGGCATTTTAAGAAGAAGAGAATTGTCAATCTCCCTTGTGGAGAGCACAAGTGTGCTTTAATATCCAGCAGTGCAAAAAAGGGAGAAGATGAAAAATGTGAGGTTTATCCTTATAAGAAAATTACCCTGAAGATGAAAAAAATTTTCTTCACCTAAAATTGTTCTGCAATTGAGTTTAAAAATTGGGTTCTCAATTTAAGCTCCCTTTGTTGTTCTTTTTTAAACAAACAAACATCAGAAACATGGAAACATCAGAAACACAGACTGAATTAGCAATAGATACTTCATTCTCTGACAGAAGCAGGGGCTTTTAAGATGAAAATAAAAAAAAATAATGTGAACATAGAGTTAAACCGGTTAAAAGCAGATGTGGTTACACACATGGTGACATTGAGTTAAGTTAGTCCTGATTTAGCACTCTGGCTTTGCACACGCTGACTTGAAGCCAGTCAAAATACATAGTTATTAATATTTCAGCTTAATTCTGGCTTGTCAGGTGGCAGAAGACACCAGAACCTGCTCAAAAGACAAAGATTCCCACCGAGCCCACAAGGGCAAGTCCCCGAGAGCCGCCCCACTCTCATTATCAGTGCTCTCCGTGTTCCTCTCCCTTCCAAGCTGAGAATTCCAATCAGCTTTAATGCTTGGCAGGAATTATTCAGCGTGTTTGGTAAAACTGCCTTCGAGCCACATATAGGTTGTGACAAAGTTTTCTAATTAAACAGTTTCATTAAGCAGCAAAGCGTACCTCTGTAAATCCCACAGCTGCCAGCCTGATCCTCCTCCCACTGAACTCCAGAGGAGCAGGATCCCTGTATTTACATTTCCCCCTGTCCGGGAGATTTTAGGAATCAATAAGCAAAAGTTATTCTAAGTCTCAAAAAACATGCATTCTCTTTGGGATTCTCTGGGCAAATTGCTTATTGATTTTTCTCAGCACATACTGCTGATTTTCATAGGCCTCAGATTGTTTGGGGGTTTTTCTGGCATTGTGTCATGTAATCATAAAAATTCTCCTCTGATACTATGGATATCACCCAAATTTATAATGTGTCTGAGTCAATATGAACACAGGCTGTCTCAGAACACCAAAGTTATAAGGTTGATGGTACTGGAGAGTACATGCACTCATTAAATGAAATCCATCCCACCACACCATCTTTGTCTGAACCGCTGGATATCCCAGAGCAGTGTCCACATATAACATCCTGACCTCAATGGAGGCTGAAAACGTTCCAAAAACCCCCCACATTCTGAGTAAGTTGACTCCTACTCAAGTGTCATGTTCATTCCTGCAGAGGCGAAAGGCCAAAACTGCTGTGGCGTGAGGCAGGAAAGCCCCAGGGGGACTGGATTGAGCAATCCCCACTCCTCCCTGAGCAAACCCTCTGGAAGCAGTAACCAGCTCCTCAGTTTCAGTCCCTCCTGCCTGTGCCTAGCACCTCTGCAGAGCTGCTTGTGAGCATTCCCACCCCAAGGGACATCTTGTCACCCTGCATTCCAAAGACGTGTCCCTGCGTGCCTCCATCCCGGCCTTTGACAAGCACAAGGAGAGCCCGTGGAATGACTGTCCTCAGGGAATGGCCCATGAAATCATTCCATGAGAATGAGAACCACAAACCAGCAGCCTTGGACACTCTCATTAACCTTCCAGGAGAGGCTCTCCCCTTCCCCATGTTTTTAAAATAAATGGGAATGGCTCACAGGTCGATGACAATCTCCCCACCAGGCAGGGGGGTCGGGTTGACTCAGGGAGAATTTTAAGGCTGCAATTGAATGCACGTAGTAAGTTGAAAGAAAGCACATCTGCCACTGCTCATCATGGGTAAGAACAGTTTCTCAGAGCTACAACTTCCCATTGCATTCTTCCAAATTATGCAAAACACTTATTTTAAATTTCCATCATTCTTTCATGAGGAAAATCTACCAAGTTTTTGCCAGCAAGAAAAGTTTGTGTTTAAAGAGATTTTTTTTTTCACTTTGCTCATCTAAAAGGACAGAAAGAAAGACACTTTTTTTTCCTTAACAGCATCTTTGGAGTGGCCCTCCAGCAACTGTCTGTCCACCTCTGCAGATTGCTTCATCCAGAGAGACTTGTCACATAAGGAGAGTTAATGCATCAGACAGAGACAAGCTGCAGCGACCCACACACTCTCCCATATAAATAATATAGAATATGAGCTGTTTGTGTGAGCACAGAGATTTCTGCAGGGCACTTTAATATTTTGTTTACATCTAAAAGTAAATACAGTTCTTTAAACAGCTGCTTCATGGTCCCCAGCTGTCCGTAAATATGAAAAGCAAGTGACATTTGTTTCAAAACAGCCAGTAAATTATATATCTAGAACAAAAATCTAGTAACTCTGCTCAGATTGGTACTGCAGTGAAAACTTCAGCCAGAGCACAGAACCCCACTGCGCATCCATGGGAAACATTTCCACTTCCCCACTAACCACCTGTCTGGACCCTGAGGTGGGAAGAGGTCAGGGACACTTGCCCATTGACTAGAAAGAAGTCAGGGACACTTTTCCATGGACACTTTTCCCATGCTGTCTTATCTCCAAATGCAGAGTGTCACCAAGCAACCAGCATTCACAGCCAGCCCCTACACGTGGTGCCCTGGGCCCTCCTTGCCTCTCAAATCCCCCTTTGACCTCTCCCAGACCTTCTCCACTGTGCTGGGGTGGCATGGTCAGGGTTTGGGAGTGAGGTGGCTGCAGGGGTGGCTTCTGTGAGCAGCTGCCATAAGTGTCCAGTGGTGTCCCAGTGTCCAGCAGAGGCAATTCCAGCTGGCCCCAGGACGGAGCCACCGCTGGCCAAGGCCGAGCCCAGCAGGAATGATGGTAACATCTCTGGGATAACAGATGTAAGAAGGAAAAAAATGTTATTGGGCAGATGGAACCATGGCCAGAGAAGACTGGGGCGAGAATATGAGAGAGGAACAGCTCTGCAGACACCAGGGTCAGTGCAAAAGGGAGGGCAGGAGCTGCTCCAGGTGTGTAGCTGAGAATCCTCTGAGACTCTGTGGGGAAGCCCAGGGTGAGGCAGCTGTGCCCCTGCAGCCCATGGAGGGCACAGGGGTGCAGAAATCCACCCGCAGCCCCCAGAGGAGCCCACGCCAGAGCAGGGGATGCCCAAAAGAAGCTGTGATCTCATGAGAAGTCCACACAGGAGCAGGATGGTGGCAGGGACCTGCAGACCCCAGCAGGGAGGAGCCCTGCATGCTGGAGCAGGTTTGCTGGTATTTGTGACCCTGTGGGGGACCCAGACTGGAGCAGGATGTGCCTGAAGGACTGTCCCTGTGGAACAGTGATCCACGTGGCAGCAGTTTGTGGAGAACTGCTGCCCTTGGGATGGACTCACATTGGAGAAGATCCTAGAGAACTGTCTCCACAGGGAACAGAGAGGGAGCAGGGCAGGACTCATAAAAGCCCAGAATGTTTTGGGCTGGAAGGGACCTTAAAATTCATCTTGTCCCATGGGTAGGGATACCTTCCCTTAGCCCAGGCTGTTAGTAGAGTTTTACACACGTGAACACTGTTTTTTTCCAGCTACAGCAATTGCTACATAAAAAGAGACATAAACCTTTCCTGTCCTGACTTTGACGATATTAAAACAAACTCATTTTGAGTGGGCTGACCTGTCAAGCTTTCTAGATCATTCCCAGGCCTCCTCATTATTAACCACTTCATCAGCCCTCTGTTATCTCCACGCTTTATCTGCATTGAGTTTGCCCTGCTTCTAGATAAAAATATTCAATAGCTTCTGCCTACTCCTAATCCAGGCAGACCTCAGCTCTGGGGAGAGAAAATCAGAAAAAAAAAATCTGATGGTTGTTCTCCAGTAACGACATCTTGAGCTGTGCCAGTCAGGTTTCAATCCAATTAATGTGAACTTCCCTGACATGGTATCACTTGCTCTTTTACAGAATGTCGAGCAGACTGGGTTAAATGCCTTACAAAAGTCTACTGGAGTAAGTATATCAAGCTCCCCACTTCCTTTGCCACCTACATTTGTAATCTCCTCATGATTGAACAAGTCCAGAGTCTATTTCCATAAACCATGTTCTCTCATGATCGTTCTATTCCTGTCCCCTCATTCCATATTAATTGAATAACATATTAGATCCACAATTGATGTCATGCTACCCAAGCTGGAAGTGCTCAGATGACATGTGGAGTATGATGCAGAGTGTCGTTCTTCCTGAATATTTCATCGTGTTGCCATTTCTGAGTCACTATTAGAGATTTTATCACTTCTATCTTCCAGTAGGCCAGTAAAGATTTCATCTTCCAAAGCTACATAAGAAAGTCCTACTGCCAGATGTGGTTCTTTCTCAGTGTTTTTAGATTCCACATTGTATTGCCAGCTACTTTCCTTTTTTGTCCCTTTTTGGGTTGCTTTTTTCCCTTTTTATTTCCTCCACCTCTCCACTGAACACCCTTCCTCCCCTATTGCTGCATTGTGGCATTTCAATGGGAAGGCTCAAAACTCCATTCACATTTTATTCTTTCAAATTTTCTTGACAACATATTTTTAGGTTTTAACTTCTCCCACTTGAAGAACCTTTCCATTAAGTACATTGGGACTGCCTCCTGTCTGCACCATCAAACCACTTTGGGATCCTCAGCAACCAACAACTCCCATCCCACAGAGTGATTTGTCTCCATTCCCCATCAAAAAAGGTCCCAAACTGAGGTGCACTGGGGAAGATACCACAACTTCCATGTTAGGAAATGATCTCTGACTGTTTGAGAAGACTGCAGGGGATTAACCAAAGACCTCCTTTGTGCCACAGGATAATTCTGCATCATTCCTCAGTGAAGAGCAAGCTGAGCTGGGTTGTCCACAGGACTGGACCTGAAAGCACTGTGGGCTTGTGAGAGGCAGAGGGATTGAGCCTCTCCTTGTCCCAGGATTGTCCCACTGGCACAAACTCTTACCAATGCATTTTTGGACAATGAGGCACAACTGAATACAGAAAAGTTTGGCCCACCTGCACACCTCATTTTCCTAATCATAGCTTTTCAGCCCTAACTAGGCCAATCAAAAAGAAAGGATGGAGCCTAAATCAAGAACTCAGCATCCTGAAGATCACCCTGAAGGCCACTGTTCCTTGTCCTAGCACAGATGGGATCTGTGTACCTTCATATTCCTACCAAAATCAATCATTCCTTGAGATGATAACTCATTAATCTGATATGAACTCCCAAACTCTTACTGCAGTCAGCACATGAGGAAAGTCTAAAGAGAGTTCCATCCTCCTCCTACAGCAAACTTGCCAAGGAATCTCTGAAATTGGGTAGGTCCAAAGAACAGGGGTGTTTGAAATCACAGGAAGAGTGCAAGGAGAGTTGAATTTTTAAAAAACAGGTAACTGAATGTCTAATTTCCCTACTCCATGCTACATTCAGCAGTGCTGTCAGCACTGTGTGTTAAATACTAAAAAAGGAGGAATTTGGTGGAGCTGTGAGCTGGCATTGATGTCACCACCTCCACTGATGTTGGGATGGGTCTTGTGTTCTTCTGGAAACTCCAGCAGAGATCATCAGGGACAACTCACAGAACGTTTGTAAAGCCTCCCTCCCTTCCTGGTGTCACCAATTTCCACTAAAAAACCTCCTGAGCACCTTGTTTATGTTAACAGAATACCTATGCTCAGAATACCCAGCATCTGGGTCAGAGGAGTTCACACTTCTTTCTCCTCAGCTTCCTCTCTTTTGCTCAAGGTTCTGTAGGAACATCTGTGGCAGATGGTAAACCCACCTTCCACTAAGTTTCCTGTATTAGGCTGATATCTTGGAAATGGTTGTAGGCTTTTCCCTTTTTCTTCTTTATCTGTCACCGCAGAGACAGCCTGGGAGAACAGATTTCATTTCTGAAGCTGGCCAGCAGTAAGTTTTGTCCTGAACTATATTTATTTTTGTGTTTCCAAAAGTTTCCAGTCAGAGTATCAAGTTTAGTTCTTATCAGATAATTACACAGCACTTGCCTCCTGAGGCAATTTTAAATCAATCTCAGGAAAGGCAGTAACTATACACTGTAGATAATTATAGTCCATTAAAGTACCTTAAGATTAGATTCAGAGATCACTAATCACACAAGGTCATAAATGTTCTGCACCTTTCCGTGCTGGTGTCTGAATTTTGATATGTAGCCCTTTTGCTGGAAAAAAAAAATATTTTCTAGTGTTTTTTATTGAGCAAAATATCAGATGCAAATAGCAAACTAATTGAAAACATGCTAAATTATTGCCCTAAAAGTTATCTCAGCTCTCACCAGTCAGTCACAGAGCAAGAATCGAGCATAAAGCAAAACTGTAATTTTAAAGATAGTCTTGACAAAACATGTCATATTTTATATTTAAAATAATGTCTAACCAAATGCCTTCCTTACCCGAGGAAAATGGCTCCTTTAATTGCTGTGAGAGATGTGTGAAGTGTGCCTGTCAAGGATTTGATTAAATGAAGAACTGCCTAGCACATCGAACCAAGCAGAAATTCTCCAACTCAGTGTTCTCCCTGGGGCAAAACATCATTTTTGCTGAAAACACATCAAATCCATTAAGGCAATCAAAGCCAATCTCTGAGGTCAAGTTCTCCCCAGCTGCAGCACTCCCAGTTCTGTGATCATACCTGTGCTGTGGCTGCTCAGTGCCTTGTGCCTGGTGACCACCAGTGACAGCCCTGGGGCTGCTGCTCTCCTGTGGCCTTGTCACCATGCCAGGGGCCAGATCCAAGCACTGCCAGGACAACAGACCCTGAGGCAGGAAGTCCCTGACCTGCCTTGTCCACAGGACAGCCACAGCTGGGTTTAGAGGTGACCCTGGAAAAGATTTACCCAACCCAAGCAAAGTTGGTCTGTAGACTTTTAACTCTAATGTAAACCAGTTTGGGGAAAACGGAATGGCATAAAACTCCAACTAAGGTCACCACCAGGTCTTTTATGTCATGTCAAGATGGCTTATCTAAGACATGTCACCCTTATCTTTGTTTTCTGGGTACACTGTGTGAGATTTTCTCATCCCAGTCCTACATGGTTCCTCTTGCTGCTGGTCCAACTCCTGCTGCCTCCCAGCCTCCTCAGACTGCAAGTCTGAGTCCAAGCAGTGCCCACCACCCTCAGGCTGACACTTGGCACTTCAGCTTAACTAAACTTCAGCTTGCCTCTCAGATTTGTTCCTAGGGCCTTTCCTGGGTGCATTTTAGGAGCAGCACATGGAGCAATGGCTGCAGTGTCCCAGGAGGGATGTTCACAGGCCATCCCTGCCCTGGGGACAAGGGATGGAGTGGCCAGACAAGGAGGAATGGCTTCCCACTGCCAGAGGGCAGGGTCAGATGGGATATTGGGAAGGAATTGTTCCCTGGGATGGTGCTGAGGCCCTGGCACAGGGTGCCCAGAGAAGCTGTGGCTGCCCCTGGATCCCTGGAAGTGTCCAAGACCAGGTTGGACAGGGCTTGGAGCACCCTGGGCTAGTGGAAGGTGTCCCTGCCCATGGCAGGGGGATTGGAAATTGATCATTAAGGTCCCTTCCCACACAAACCATTCTGTGGTCCTGTGAAAAGACAATGGGAAGTAAAGATTTACCCTACAGTCAAAACCAAACCTTGGCCTGATGCAGTTGTACCCCAGCCTTGCTGATTCCACAGCTGATGGAATGCAATTGATTCGTGGTTGGCAGCTCCTCGGATCTCACAAGAGTGAAATCCCTGCTCAGAGGAGATATCAGACAGTGCAGGCCGCTCTGGGTTACCTTGAGACCAAGTTAAATGTTTCAGGGATCTCCAGCTGATATTTTAAAGGCCTCTGCTTTCTACAAATACTTCAAACTTTTTATTCCCAAACACGATGAAAGCAAATATTAACAAAGAAGAATTTGCCTTGGGATAAACAATCTGGTTTTGCAATGGCCCCATGTATTGGCATGACCAAAAAAAAACCAGTAAGTGCTTCTATATGACATGAAATCATTTAGTGCCACTAGGACCAAGTCACCCTGTACTGGGGGCTTTTCAGACCTGTGGAACTGTCATTTATCAGCTTTTCTGTAAGTTATTTCTCCTAGTTCTGTTTGCTTGCACAAAATAGTCTGGCAGCAAGTACTAATCCTTGAGAAGAAATTCCACACTTTTTCCAAAGCCCCACCTCTCTACATGAGTTGTATTCTGGGTTAACCTTTCTTCTAATATTTGATGTCAAAACAACAATGGGGAATTGACAAGGGTTCTTACAGGATTTCAGGAAACTGCCCACAGCCAGACCAGAAACAATAATTATAAACATTAACCCCCCCCCCCCCAAATATATTTACCTGCCTCACCCAGCACACCACATTCATTAGGGCAAAGTCAGAATCTTTGCAGTATTTTAAATTCCTTTTGAATCACAGAATCCACCTTCCTGAAGATGCAAGAAAACTCTGGGTGCTCCCACAGAAGGAAGCATTCCCCAAGCCATGAAGTCAGGCTTCCTGCTCCATCCTGTGCATCCAGACCTGATCCCTCAGAACTCCCCCATGGCCCATCACGAGGAGATTCATCTCACCCAGCTCCAGGCAGTTCATCTGAGCTGGTTGCTCACACTGCTGCTATTAGAGATTTCTCACACTAGAGAGGAACTGGCACTCTCAGAGAGTAATCACCTAATTTCCTTAGACATCCCCTGCAGAATGAGATTAATTTGTGGTACAGTAGCTCCCTAACCTCAGTCAGAATCTGTGAAGTGTTCGTGCAGAAATACCCAAAAACTGCTGACTTCTTTCACTTGCAGAGAGCTGGCTCATTAATTTTTGGCTTGCACATAATTAAAGACACTAAGGAAGCCTGAAATGACTCGGATTCCATATTCCTACAGCCAGCACAGACAACATGACAGCATTTTCACCCAAAATGCCTGCTTTTGGGGCTGCTGTAAATGGGTTGTAAACATTGAGCACATGCAATAACTCCTTGTAAAGGTCAGAAAGACAGAAATCCTCTGTACAAGGCAAAGATTTGTATGCAAGAACACAAACCAGGATTTCAGAACAATGAAGATAATCTGGGGTTTTATGTTTTCTTCTAATTCAATAGCTCACACACACTTAACATTGCAAACATGAGCAGCTCCCCTCATCAGGGAAGCTGCTCAACAGTACACTCAGGTTTGCAGAGAAGTCATTGTAGGATTGGGAGCTGTTACCACAATGTCAACAGAGGAACACAGAGAAATCAATTTATTAGATTTTTTTTTTTTAGTATCTGAATTATCTCAGAAATTGCTAACTGATTTAACTTTCAAAGCTGGGTTTTAGGAAGCTCGTCTGGAATATATTATTAATCAGGAGTATTATAAATGTTACATGGTAATGGCTGAAGCCCTCAATGAGATCAGGGTTGCCTTGTGTTTGCTTCACACAACTCAGTGGGGGAAAAAATCCCAATCCCTAAAACAGGTACAGTCTTTGTGCGACAAGGCAGAAAAAAGGCAGAGGAAACACAGACACAATTAAGAAATAAGTCTATGAGTAAACAGCAGGTCCATGATGAAATCAGCAGCAGAATCGACACCTCTCACATCCCAAATCAGTACCTTGTACACAAAATCATTATATTCTAATTAAAAATCTTTATCTGTAATAGTTGAACACAGAATAAACCTGAGCTCCATTTCTAGGGGAATGGTATCTCAAAACAACATTCTGAAGGAAATTTTAAGCACAGGGAGGAAAGTCTCTTGGCTACAACATTTATCATCATGTGCTGAGCATTAAAGGAACCACCAGTGTGGTCTGAACAAGGTTCCAGTGAATTGAACAGGAGCCCTCATGCTGGAATTTGCTCCCTGGCTTTTCCACAACACTCACTATGTTACACTCCAGAGTTATGTTTCAGTCAGGTTTAGATTTTCTCTGCAATGTTTTCACTGTGAGTTTTCAAACAAGTCAAGACCCAGGGTGTTGATTTTCCCAGTTTTTACAGAGACAGGGCAACTGAGAGGAGTTTTTAAAGATTTTATTCCATTATCAGTCTCGTTGGAGGGTGAGACATTAAAACTCATTGCCATTCTATCAGAAGCCAACCTGTTTGCTGGTTACAATACCTTATAAATGTTTTTCAGCCTGTTAGCTTTTGCCACACAATGCTGCTAATACTTCCAACACCAATCATTATTATTACTATTATTTACCCCTTGTGGCCTTGCTACTTTCACAGTTCTAATTCTCTAAAATATCTGCTCTTTTTGCAAGGCCATCTTTTGAAACTTGTTGAAACTGTTTCTAGTTCAATCTCTCTCTCAACAATGTCATCTCTATTCCACGGCCTCCTTAAGTCAGCATACCTTATCTCAGACTTTGCATACAAATCTACAAGACTCTGTGAGCTTTCTGTCAGGTTTTAAAAATTCTTTACAAATCCATTTCTCGCATCAGGGAACTTGAAGAAAAGCCCACCCCTTCCCAAACTGGAGTACTGGAATAACACCTGGAGGAGAGTTTAAAGTTCCACAACAAACATTCATTTCCATGACAATGCAAATCAATTAGGGGAACAATTCATTTGGCACTGCTAATCCCCCATTTGTGATCCTACTGATGTTGAGTGAACCATGCCACCAGACAGAGCTCAGGAAACCACCAAAAAATCCTCCCAGAATGCGTTATGGTCTAAAAAAATACAATTAATACGCTGAATATTGAAATACGTGCAAAAATTTAGAGTCAGATCTTACAGGAGTGAAGTACTGAGATTTGGGATAATTGAGAGTGACCAGGAGCACAGGGATTTTGCACAAAATCCAATGAGTTTTGGTGACTTTTACTTAGATCTGGCTAAGAAACTGAGGAGAGAAATTAAAGTCCATCTTCCCCTGTGCCTTTACTCATGACTGGAGAAGCACTTTAAAAAAAAAAAAAAACACCCACCCACAGAAAATATCTATACACTGCACTCATTTACCCAGAAGTGAGAATGTTCCATTTCCTGCTCTGCCCAAGTGAAGTCAAGGCTATTCTTCTATCGGGCCAGGAAAGATGATCTCCAACACGAACCAGGAAAATCCTTCAGGATACTCAGCATAAGGAGAAGGAAAGCAAATTGGAGCCTGACTTTGCAAAGCAGTGCCTGACACATTCCTGTGAGTCCTGCCTGGCCCCAATCCCTGAGACAAAGTCTGTTTAGAAATTTCAGCTAATTACTGTATCATTTAAATACTTTTACAGAAAAGAAGGATCCATTCCTCCTGGGGCTCATACTGCACACAGCAGGGAAGAGCCTTGCAAACTCCTCCTATACTAAAATCAAATTCATGTTTGCTGAGGCTGCACTAAAGGGGTGTCACCACTCTCCCCTTTTTTCTTCCCTTCTCAAAGGCAAGCAGGGAGCTGACAGTGGAGAGCTAACAGCATTTAGCACGGACACCTTCCCTTTTAAACGACACTGATTTCATGCAGAGGGTTAGACAATCTCCATTTCCATAACATTTCATTTCAGTACTCCTTGTGTAATGGAATCTTGGTTAGTTTAACATCACGGCGCTGGTAAATGAAACTCTCATCTCAGTCAGTAAGAACAATGTTTGGTTTTGGCCTAGAGCAGGGAAGAGTGATTGAAGCACTTGGGAATTCATTTCAAAGGCTGTGGAATGCATTTATATGGCCACATCCTCTCTTCCCTCAGACACTCACCAACAGCAGGGTCTGTAGGGTGCAGGTCTTTGAAAGCATGTGTTAGCAATTGTCAGAAACTAAATGGCAGCCTAAAGGGATGATTAATTAGGAGAACAGCCAGCAAAACGCCACAAATGGCAAACATGAATAACACTTGTCTCAACAAGCATTTAGAATTTCCTTTCATATCCTCGCAGGCAGAGCCCAACAAAGATGCAGCCAGGGCCAACTTTCCAAGTTTTTAATTACTTTGATTGGATCATTCAGACAGTTCTTGATGCACTTTAATTCCATCAGACAGCAATATTGTCCCCTGCACAATCCAGTGGCAGTGGAGTTAAAAACTGCCAAGGTCAGAACGGGAACAGGAGGGGAGAGAAGCTGGGGAGATGTGTGTCACCCAGAGCCACACTGCATCCCACGGAAGGGACAGGAAAAGGGCATTTTTTAGTGACCAGGATAATCCTTTCCATGTTGGACAATTCACAGAAGACAGTCGACCTTGTGAATAAGGAAGAGCACATTGTGAGAAACAACTGCTCACTTTGAAAATTTAAAAGGTTTATTAAACCTTTTAAAACACAAAAATACAACAAAAGGACTACATAAGGAAAAAGTGACAGCACTGGGAAGTGCCTCGTGTACGCCACATGGCCGGTTCCATTCCAGGATGGATGTTCAGTCTTTTACACCCCTGGGATTGCACCAGCCAACCCTGGCCCCTCCCAAAGTCTGTCAGCCAGCTCTTCCCTGCCCTTCATCGCTGGAGATCGCTCTCCTGCAACTTGATCGGGGCTCAGGTGTCCTCATGTCGCACCCCCTTAGCAACGAGCCCCTTCATTCCCAGCTGGCCACGGAAGGGACACAAGAGCAGCCTTCTTTTACCTGTCCTAGACACCCCAGGCTGGCTGATGGTAACAGTACAGAGGGGGAAAGGGAACCATGGGGAGAACAAAGGGCATCTAAACTATAATAACATAACTATACATCACTAAAGCTTTTCTTAATATTCACACCATAGTCATCCCTTATTGTGAGAGCCAATCATCTTATTATTCATCTATAACAACATGATCCACAGGAATACCCCAATCTGACCAAACCTCAAAGACTGAATTCCTCCCATCAATACTGGGAAAATCATTCTTTGCAAGGATCTCTTAGCAAAAATCATGACAAAGAAAGGTCAGATTTGCTCATGTCCATCCGCCAGACTTCCTCAGGCATGGCCTCCTGGAGCTGTGAGGGAGCCTTTCCTTTTCCCCAGAGCCACTTCAGACAGATCCTTCCTTCTGAGGCCAAGGGACGGGAAATTGCTGGCATAATATTTCTCTTAAACAGTTCAATACATCAAAGTAAGCCAATTTTTGTAGTCTTGTACTTCTGACAAGCCCCATATATTAATAAAGGGAAGCACCTGCCTGCTGCTTGAATACATCTTTGGAATGCTCTGGTTTTATCACTCACAGTTATGTCTTGGCTGAGGATGAGTTTTGAGGGAAAAAAAGCAAAATACAAAAAGCTGGAACAAGGCATGAGTTTTACTAGCACTTAAATGGAACAGTTTTACCTTCTAATCCCATTTATTGAGTTCTAAGACCTTATGATCTCATCCAAGAGTTGTGATCAAACTCATTTAGAAGTATTAAATAATTAAATAAATACTAATATTAACTTAGATTATAATAATTAAATTCAGTTTCTTAACTCCTGAAGTGGGGGGTTGCCAGAAGCAGCCACCAGTGTCTGTGCTGTCTAGGAATTGCTGGCTGGGCAACATTTATTAAGCATCAGAAAAAAACAGTAGAGAATATTCTTAACACCCAGCTGCAGTAGAAAACACCAATGTGAGTATTATAAACAAAAAGTGGAGTGATACAGGATAGATATCTTACTTCATTTTCAAACTAATTTACACTGTTCCTCAAATAATCTCAGTTTTTATTCACTCTAAAGGTGTGTTTGAAATCTTCCAGTCATTCCTTTCCAATGCAGGGCTTGTGTCAGGTCAGTAGCACTCAGATACACTGGAAAACTTCTATTTTTAAAACTACTTTTAAGATTTTTCTTTTCCCAAGAAAATTCAAAATGTAAAAGCTTTGATCATTATGCTATTGAGTCTCATTTTTTGGTACCTATTTAGTTGATATTTCAGGACACAATAAAACTTTGGCCAGTTTAGCACTGCAGTAAATAAGACGCTCCTTGCTGTGAATAAATATCCAAACGTTGTTAATATTTCCATGGTGGAAATAAATGCTTCCTTTGCTGCTAAAAGTATCTTTAACAAGATTCATGAGACCAGGAACCTGCTGCTCCCACAGCACAGCTACTCCAGGCTGTAAAGCCATGGGGTATCCTGTTCCTGGATGGGCTCTTGAACACAATTTTCTTGTCTCTAGGCCAGGGGTGCCACCACCTTTGGGGCATTTACATGACAAACAAAGGTGACAACTCGGCAAACCAGTCTGGCTGCAAAGTTACAGCACTGTGATAACAGTCAGTCGTGATGAATGGGCTCCTGAGGGAATCAGGCTGGGCTTAAACATAAAATATTACACAATAAAAGCTTGCAAGGGAAACCATGATTTAAAGAGAGGGAGAAAATCTAATCCTGATGAGCTTGAGATGCATTAAATACACTGCGGTTCTGAGAGCTTCCCAGGGATGCCTTCTGACATATAAACCACCATGGAATCCCAGGGTGGTTTGGGTTGGAAGGGACCTCAAAGACCTCATCCCAACATCTGCCATGGGCAGGGACACATCCCACTGTCCCAGGGTGCTCCAAGCCCTGTCCAGCCTGGCCTTGGACACTTCCAGGGATCCAGGGGCAGCCACAGCTTCTCTGGGCACCCTGTGCCAGGGCCTCAGCACCCTCACAGGGAACAATTCCTTCCCAATATCCCATCTAACCCTGCCCTCCTGCAACTTAAAGCCATTCCCCCATGTCCTGTCCCTCCATCCCTTGTCCCAGGTCCCTCTCCAGCTCTCCTGGAGCCCCCTTAGGCTCTGGAAGGGGCTCTAAGGTCTCCCCAGAGACTTCTCCAGGCTGAACAACCCCAGAAAATTAAGGCATAAGGGATGGATACAACTAAAATAGAGAAATAAACCAAAAAAATATCAACCAAACACCTGGAAAAGAGAAGCAAATAATTCCTTCAAAGTGTGTGTTCACTACTGAGAGCACACAGAAAGGATTTCACACTTGCTCAATTCATTTGAGGGGGAGACAGTTGGGTTTGGAGTTTTTTAAGGGAACATAATAAACTACATATAAAACCTTGTTCTGCCTTTCACAGGACCTGAAGGGCAAAGACTTTGTGAAACAAAGAGAAATGTGAAGCAATCACACTGCAGCAATGACCTTAGATAGTGCTCTTTATTTGTTTGGGGTTTTCTGTTATTTTCTGTAATAAGTCTAACAGTGTCTAAATGAAACATTGTTTAAAATCTTATGGTATTAATTCTTAATTAAAAAAACAGGCACTGGAAGCCTTCTGCCATCTAGCAAAGACTCAGAATTTTAACAGGGATCCTAATTAGGTGTCATTACCCGAAGGAAGGCCCTGGGTGAGGTTTGTTTTCTCTGAAATCCTGACTCCTGCAAGGCCCATGGAGGAAGCAGAGCAAAGTTGAGCACTCTCCCTGCTGAGATGTGAGGCTCACACTGCTGCTCAGGCCTCCTGCTTCCCAAAACCAGAGGTTACAAGAAGAAGGTCCTAGAATAAAATCCTGATATGGAGGAGTTTGGGAGGTTTGATTTTTCTGGGACCTTCATGTCTGCAGTGGAACAAACCTGTGCTTAGCACAGTGTTATATTTAGCTCAGAAACAATGCAGTGCACAGCCTTTGGGTCTTTCACAGCAGAAAAGTCTGTAATTTAATTCCAAAGACTGCAATTGCCAGGGCTGCAGTGAGCTGAAACCATTCCAGCAACCAGAGCTAATCCTGTAAAAAACATGGAATATAAAAATAGCAGCCCTTCAGATGAAGGGAAAGTCAGTGCAGGGAGAACAGGCTACTGCTTTACAGGCATTTTATTGCAACACCTGTCGTGGGGCACTGGCTTCATTTCTGCATCAATACCAGCACAAATTGATCAAATCTAGAGGTCTGATAAAGCAAAACATATTCTGTATGAAACACATCAAAGAAGGAGGGGTTGGATAGAGGTCAGAAAATCCACAGTTCACCTGACTACCCAAAAGCTAATTTAGATCAAGCCAAACATGTTTTATGAATTTGATTTGATTTTTTTTTAATTTACAAAACAGATCTGAAACCCCTTTGTGGACACTGGTCTTTAGCTGAAAACATCACCACCATCCTCTGGTGCCTCTTTACCCATCTTACCCTTCTATGTGATCTTCCTGAAAGTGCAAAGGCAGGGGAAAGAAAGGGCAAATAATAGTTATTCAAATATCAAAGGAAAATAGTCTATCCTAAAATCCAGGATTTTTCCTTGCATTGGAATCTGTCCTAATTGTAAGCACAGAGCTACAGTCACAGTTTTTAAATTTTGTTGCTTATATTTTGCATGTGTAAGGATTCCATAATTCCTGCATCCTTGGAGTCCATGAGAGTTTGTCAGACTCTCTGCTTTCCTCAGAGAGAAATGGTTCCAGATGTAACAGCTGAATTTATAACACTGATTTGATATGAAAGATATGAAAACAATGACCAGGCTGCCACAGAGCAGAAGAGGAAGAAAAGGAGCCTTAAAAACTAAAGGAATAAAATCACAGCTGCTACAGACACATGGGGCAGGCCTGGCTCACAGTTTTTGATGCTTCATTAAAAGCACAAGGCTAAGTGCTTTCACCCAAAAGGAAAAATAAGAGACTCCCTCCAGATGAAAAAGTCAATGTTATTTTTTAAAAGCATTAAGGAACAATGAATCATTTCCTAAAGAAGCATTTCTTCTTGGAAAAAGCAGGGAAACATTCGGAATATTCTTCATGAATGCAGCATTTAACAAAGTCCTCCATGAAGTTCTTTATAGACTATCCTAAAAACCAAGTATTTTCCATGTTATAGGTCACCCAATTAATCAATAAAGGGATTAATTTTGCAGTATAAACTGCATTTAGCTGCCTTACCTCCCCTGAACTGTATTGTCCATCAAAAATAAACACTCCTTGGTACAAGGCAGAGGATTCTGTTACCTACTTAGTGCTGTGCTGAGCTCTACAGGAGAAGAATTGGACCAAGAGTTCCATGGGTGTCTCATGCTTTTATAGGGAGGTGGTGGAGTTTCCATCCTTAGAAATAAAGAACCAAAAAAAAAAAAAAAAAACCCACAATGAATTTGAGAAAGCTACAATACCTTCAAAATTAGCTGTGCTCTAAGTGAGGGAAAATGAAGATGACCCGAGGAACCCCTTCTGAGTTAAAAAATTGGAGTTAATAGAAATAGAAATAATAAAATTATTCTGTTTAACAGAATAATAAATAAAACAACTTAATTTACTGACTAAAGAGTAAGCTCAAATATAAAACATAAATAATTGAATAAAGTGAAATTCTATTATTCTGAGAAGCAGCTACAAAATTATGTGCTCTTTGAAGTACAAAATTGAGCTCTACTACATGAAACAACTCCATTTTTCATGTGGGCCACAAATCATATTCCTAAGTACCTAAGACAGGTGATAACAAATTAGATTCCCACTCACAGGAAAACTTGCTCCCTCTTCTTCTCTACAGCAGCAGGTGCTCGTTTTAAAATGCTTTGCTTTAAGCACATGTTTAAAGCAAATTTATGGGTAAGTTGGGAAAGAATATATGGTTAAAAAAGAGCATTGGAGAAGAACAGGGAGGTGGTGGAGTCCCCATTCCTGGAGGTGTCCAAGGACGTGGCACTTGGTTGGGTTGACGAGGTGGGGATCGGTCATGCCTGGACTCGATGGTCTGGGAGGGCTTTTCCAGCCTCAGTAATTCTGGGATTCTGTGTCTTAGGGCAGAGTTTGGGGTTTGGGAAGGTGCAATCCCAGGGCACGCTGTGCAGGCCTCCTGGCAGCTCTGTGAGCCCCAGCTGGGTGATGAGGCCTCGTGCTGTGGACACAGCCCCAGGAGCCACGAAGCTCCATTGCCATCCCAAGTGCAAACCCTGAGGGACACAGGGAACACAGGGAACACAACTGCCTGCTCAAATCACATCTGCTCCACTGAGCCCACAGCCTCTCCCTGCTGGGGTGGCTCCCACAGCCCACGGCCTTGTTTAGCAGAGGTCATTGTGGGTACAAACCTCTGCTCGTGATGGTGATGCCTCAGGTTTTAGCTTTTATATTTTGCAGATTCTGTGCTGCTTTAGTGTGCAGTTCTGAGCTTCGTATGAGGGGATGGTGAGCTCTCTTCACAGAGTAGGGAGACAAAACAATTCCTTCCCTAGCTGGGGACCAAGGACAAATGATCCAAATCTCAGGCCCAAGAGCATAAACAACGTGGACTGAAGAGAGAAAAACAAGGATGGGACTGCATAACCTAAAGCTGTAATTGGACAATTAACTCCAATATGCAAATGGAGCAGAACTTGTGAGAGACCCTGTGACCACTCGTGCATTTTGTGACCATTTTGGTTCATCTTGGGTGTAGCCCTGGCTGGGCTCTTGTGCTGCCCAAGGTGGATCCTTTGAGGCCTTTTAATAAATCCCTACTTTATTCTTTAACTCTGTCCAGCCTCTGTTCTAGGTCAGCCTACCCAAGGCATCAATGGGATTAACACAATTCCATAAAACTGTGGGTTTATCCCCATCCCTGAGCACACAGCTGCCTGAACCACCATCCAGGAAAAAAATGCTCTGGGATATTTTTCAATCTTCTCAAGCAATGCTCGCCTGACAGGCAAGAAAATAACCTGAGCCCTTCAAGTTACTGTCTTCCCCCTGGTTTTCTGAATATTTTATAAGAATTCCATAAAAAATAGGAAATATCCGTGCATAAAGAATTGTGGTATTGATTTAGCTCCCATAGTTATAAAATATAAACCAGGTACCAAAGAACAACCATTCTCAACCTTTCAGTTGTTCTATTTTGTATTCCATTTCATGTTCACAGCCTGATACAACATTTATTTATATTATTGGCAGCAATCTTTGCTGTATCCTGGGAGTTCATTATGGGAGTTTTCAGGATACTGGCTATAAAAACTTTTCTCCTGAATTTGTAAGTCACTAACAAAATGGCAGTGATGAGTTGAATGATGATTTGTACATGTCTTGAATGTCCAAAAAGTATTATTTATCAGTTTTGTATGAGGAGCAACCAGCATACAGGCAAAATACCTCACAGGCTTAGACTGAGAAGGTTTGATGCAGTTTTGCTGCTTTTCAAAAGGAAAAGTTTTCAAAGTAATAAAAGAGCATAGAAATGCAATAAAAACAAAACAAAACATAGAGCTCACAGATGTTCTACGTGCTAAAACCTGCCTGGCTACATTCCTTCCTGGGGAGGTCAGTAAAATTACTGTGTGCAATGAATTTTCTTCATGTAGCAACCCCTCTTATTTTGGGTACACATCTTGTAACTCACGAGTTCAGCTCCTTTAGCTGCTGAAACAGGGATTGGCAGCCTCAGCCCTTCTGTCTCACAGCTATCCATCCATCCTAGTTCCTGTTGGGAAAACAACAGGACATGTGAGCAAATCCACAGCAGGATGAACACCTCAGGAGATGCCACCACGTGTTGCCCCACCAGCTGCCAGGAGTGGAAAACTCCAGAGTTTCCCACCAAACTCACCTGGATTTCCTTCCTCTCCCTTCACAGGATTTGATGGTTTTTTTTAGTTTTAAACATCATCTTCTCCAGGCCTCTTCTCAGCATTCAGGGAGGCACAAGACTGCAGTCCTGGGACTCAACAGATGTAGAACTGGGAGGCTGCATGGGCAGAAAGCAATGATACCAAATCCAGTCCCACATTCCAGTCCCAGCAATACTTTTTGGCCCACCTGAATCCTCACTGAATTCTTCTATTTCTTTCAAGCCCCAATTTCTCCTTGCCCCTTCCTACCTCATCTCTCTGCATCCCTTTCCAAGGGACTTTCTTGCTGGTCCAGCAAAGCTGAATTTTGCCTGGATGCTGAGTGCTGCTAGCCAAGGATTCTCAGGACTACTTGACCCACAAAAAGCAAGTTTAATTGGAAAGCTCTTTGTGCAGCCCCCTAAATGTTTGTGGAAGGCTCCTAAAGCCCAAGTTCTGCCTCCTAATCATGCCCATACAGCTTTGCAGTATTTATCTATTCACAATAGGCATATTTATCTGTCCACAATGGGAAAAATGCAAAAGGAAAAGTCCTATGTGATTAGACCTGTCAGTAGGAAAAGGTTGTGCTGTGCTTTAAAAACTGCCAAAATAAGTGTAGTTGCCAGGATGTTCATTACCATGAATCTTTTTAATGAGCAACACCCACCTCCTGTGAAATTTTTCAGTAAAACTGCTAAAAATGCACCAAGGTACAGAAAGAAGGAAAAGGGGAAACTGTGGAATTCTGAGGGCAGCACAGGAATGCCACCCAGGAGGGTCAGTGACTGACTGCCCTCTCCCCTTTTCACAGCCTGGTTTGAGAGCACCAATAAAGTTAAAATGCCCCAAACACTGGATCGTGTTTGACCCAGGATGAGCTGAAAATGTTACATTGCTGCTGGAACAAAAGCAAAATTAAGGACAGAAAAAGAGCAAAACGGGGCCGTTCAAAGCCTGAATACATCACATTTTCTTTGGCCAAAGCAATGCTTAACTCCAGTTTTATGCTACTATGAGCAAAAAGAGCATAAACTGGTACCTTTTTAACAAATAAAAATAACAACCAATATTGAGCTCTCAATTTGTAGTCACTTGTGCTGTACTGCGTGCGCCGAGGCCAGGAGCAAGATGAATGTTCAATCATATTTCAGCACAACTGGAGACAGCTGATGGAAATTGAGGCTCTGATCCAGCAGACAAGAGAGAAAGTGGCAGATTCTGATTTTCTTTGAGGAAGTTAACATCTCACTTTGGCTCCTGCGTCCCTCTTAAACAAGGAGAGATGGAAAAGCACGTCAAGTCTATTAAGCTTTTGTGCAGAGAAACATTGCAATCCGAAATGTCTGTGCCCTCAATTGCTGAAAATGTCAGAAAACTGTCAGGTTTTATGGATGCTGAAAAACAAAACAATAATAATAGAGCTTCTGCAAGATCTGATTTCCATCTGACACGCTGATAAGGCAGGCTGAGCAGAAATGAGACCAGGCTAGAAATGACAAGGGAACAGCACGTTCTGCCACTCAATGAGCTTTGCAACAACTGACAGACCTCCTCAGAGTTATTAAGCTGATAATTTAAGTAAAAGAACCAAAATACATTCCAAACTATCCTTTTGAAACAGTCCTGTCCAGCTTGTTTCACTGATGCAGGTGTTCTTCAGAGGCCTACAATGATGTAGCTAATTCTTTTTGTTTTTTTTAAATGCCATGTGTTGCATTATTGCTGTTCTAATGTTTTCATGTTAATGTTTTTAATTTTTATTTCAAATACTTTGGAAATACAATTTGAAATTTGAAATACAATGCCCACAAGACAAGCTTCTGCTTGAGCTTCATTTTATTTTTGGCATAAAAATAAATAAAAATAAGTCATATGGATTTGAGCCCTGAGCTTAATACCTCTGAGGGATGTGTGATGCAGTTTTCCACACACTGCCAAAGCTCCAGGGGCATTTGAAAAATGCTCCCAGGCACAGGGTGGGATTGTTGGGGTGTCTGTGCAGGGCCAGAGGTTGGACTGGATGATCTTGGTGGATCCCTTCCAGCTCAGGATATTCCGTGATTCCATGAAAACATAAAAGGAAGGCAGATGAGTTTTTTCAAAAGTGCTCTACAAGGAGAGAGAAAAACAAAAGCAATTCAAGTAGATTGCAAATGGTTTTATAGTCTATACTCTGGGAACAGCACAAGAAAATCTTTCCCTGGCTAGGAAATCCTTGTCTGGCAGATCCAGGATGCTTTGCAGGATTCTTTCCAGCACCCTGAGCAGTGCTGGGTAGCAGGAGGGGTGGCTCAGGCTGCAGGTGGAGCAGCAGAGGGGCAGAAGGGACAGAGGTGCCTGAACCACAGGCACAGGATCCAGATCTGTGCTCTGGCTGTCCCCAAGGGACTATCCTGGAATAATCCTGTCCCTGGACAGATCCTTAACAGTAGAAATGTGCCCCTAACACCTGCAGTTACACCTCCATACCCACCCCAAAATCTGGATGCAAGGAGATAAGCACCACAGGCCAAGTAACACCAACCTCTTCTGGCCTGAGAGGTCTGGAACAGACCCAGATCTAGACAAGATTGAATGGCTTTAAACTGACAGACAGGGGGTTTAGATGGGAAATTGGGAAGAATTTCTTCCCTGGGAGGGTGGGGAGGCCCTGGCACAGGGTGCCCAGAGAAGCTGTGGCTGCCCCTGGATCCCTGGCAGTGTCCAAGGCCAGGGCTTGGAGAAACCCAGTGGAAGGTGTCCCTGCAGGCATTTGTCTACAGGTGTCCCTGCTCAAGCTGTGTTAAAGGAAATACAGGTTGGATATTAGGAAAAATTTTTCACTGAAAGAGTCATAAAGTTCTGGAATGGCCTCCCCGGGGTGGTGGTGGAGTCACCATCCCTGGATGTGCTTAACAAAGCCTGGATGTGGCACTGGGTGCCAGGGTTTAGTTGAGGTGCTGGGGCTGGGCTGGACTCGATGATCTTGGAGGTCTCTTCCAACCTGGTCATTCTGTGAGTTCTGTGAATTTACTTGGAAGGAGTAGAAATGGGCAATGTTTTCATTATCTGCCCTCACAACTGAAGAGATTGTATAAAATTAATAATTTCATTTAAAAACAAAAGTAAACCAGCCACCAAAGCCTTCCCTTGCCCAACAGGATAAATTGTAAGTCATGGAAGAGGGATCTTGTATCGTGTTTCCTTAAGCGTATTCTGCTAATTGCTTAAATATGAAGGACTAAAACCCTTTCAAAGAGGTTTTCTCCCCTCCTGATTTTCATTTTAAAGGGTAAATTAAAAGTCAATATTCACATCTAGCAGCACAACAAACATTTTGCTGTGTGCACAGCTTGGAAAGGTTCTCAGTGGGCTGCAGCACTCAGGATTTGCCTTTCAGATGAGGATTTTGTGGTTGTTGAATATATCCTTTAATAGAGTTAGAAAGACTGCTTCAATTATTTGTCAGTCATGATTAGCCCTGACACAACCATGCAATCAACAAGCTAACAAGTTCAGCATCTTCAGTGCTGTATTATAACCACAACTGCTTAAGCAATTTAAGTAATACCTTGCCTGAATACCTTCATTAAAGGTGAAACAGTCCAATTTTCATTTTTGTCTATTATAGACTCCGTTTAACCATGTTCATTTACAAAGCCAGCCGTGTTACTTCAAATATCAGCAGAAAAAAGTTCAGTAAAAGCCACTAGCCTCCATGGGGAAGTAACTGAGGGTGGAAAAAGTGTTTTTATGCTAATCTGAAGCCTTGGCTGAGGTTATAACAGTCCATTAAATCAATTTGATGCCTCTTTGTCAAGAAAGATCTGAACCCAGAAGCCTCCTCTGAAGGGCAGCCAGAGCATCAGGCTTTGTGTGAATTCTGTCGCTTGAGCTGAGTGCTTTGGTCACTGTACAATGACAAAAAATGAATTACTGAAGGGACCCAACCTCTTAGCTGTAACAACATAACACTTTCAGCTAGAAATTAAATGAGAAAATAATAAGATAGCATTGGGAGCACAGAGAAATCAGACTAAATTAGTCTTCCCAAGGAGTTATTAAGCGAAGAGGTAAGGTCAGGTGAGCTTTTGCTGACCAGAACAATAGCAGGGAACTCTAAAAACCACACAACAGTAGAGCTCAAGGCTGGTGGCAGCACAAAGGAAGCATTATGTGCTAATAAATTGTCAGGGCAAGCAATTATATCATGTCACAGAGAGAAGTGCTTACAACCAGCCCTGAGATTTCAGGCCTCTTGAATTCTGTGACAAGAGCTGAGCAAAGTTCCACAAGCAGTGAGCGGGTGTTGTGTACCATCAATGATCCAGCAAAAACACCAACACTGGGCTGCCATGGACTCCAGAAACTGCAAATGCACATCCTGATGTGCTGCACTGAGATGATCAGGCTGGATTTGGAGCCTGTGTGCCCAAGGGCAGGTTGGGGCTTTCTGGAAAACAAGATTCTCAGTCATTATGAAATCATAAAAGCTCAGAACGGTTTGGTTGGAAGGGACCTGAAAGCCCCTGCAGTTCCAGCCCCTGTGATACACAGAAGTTGGTCCCATCCAAGTTAAAGGGAGGTGATTTCCCTTGTTAAATTACTGTCCTGATCAGTCTAAGCACAGCTCTAAGTCATGTGAATCCCCATCACACAGTGGTGCTCCCTCTCCCAGGGCATCTGTCACAACCAGGAACAACTGAGTGCTGCAAAAGTTACGGCTTGAGATTCCTTGG
This sequence comes from Peucedramus taeniatus, assembly GCA_013400575.1. Lineage (NCBI taxonomy): Eukaryota > Metazoa > Chordata > Aves > Passeriformes > Fringillidae > Peucedramus > Peucedramus taeniatus. The sequence continues at coordinate 156,545 of WBNO01008762.1, forward strand.
GGTCATCTCTGTCACAGCTTTCACAAGCACTGCTAAGGAGGTTTATATACCTGCTATTAAAGTGCTCTTTTAGTCTGCAAAGCAAATCTCAGAACGACACCCAGGGGTTCCACATTTAATGTTTCACAGAATGAGTTTGCTCAGTCTGTGGGTAAAACGATATTTTCATACTGCTGGACGCAGAGACCAGCAAAAAGTGATGAGCACTGCAGTGCTCTGCCTGCTGGCACTTTCAGAAACAGCCTGATGCAATCCCCAAACTCTGCCTTTCTGCAAACTGTTCTACTTTTTTTGTTATCACCTTTCTTCTTGCCCTGCAGACGTACAGACACAAATACAATATTTAGTCCTGCACTTTTCCGACAGTGTGTTGCTACAAAAATAGAATAAATCTCCCCCACCCACCAAAACAAAAGGCCTTAAAAATTAAAAAGACTTCTCAGGTAGTTTTGATGTGTTTCACTCTTGTCTTCTGTCTTTGGGAGAAAGTACATCCAGCTGGAAAGCTCTGCCCTGCTCCCTTCATAAGGCCAGCAGCCCTAAGGCAGCAAAGTGCACCCAGTTCTGGCACAATTTCCCCCACACACCCTTGGCGAGTCTCTGTTTCTCCTCATTCCCTTCCAGATCCCCAAATGGATGTGACACATGTGTCACATCCCAGAGGGTCTGTGCAGCTCACAGCAGCCACCAGCCCCTTCCAGACAGGCTGCAAAGCTGCTGCCCATGGCTGAACACAGTCCTGGGTGTGATAGGACACAGGAAAACACTAAGCTCCTTCCTCTCCACTCCTGGATCCTCCTGGAATCTTAAGGGAGTGACAGCAAGGTATTAAAATACCTTCTCCTTAAATCCCCAAAGAGGTCCTTAGTGCAACTGGAAGCAAAGGCAGAAATCACTGTTTCAGGCTGGGACTGAATTGCCTCCGAGACCTTCAATCCAAAGCTCTGTGGGACACAAAGAACTGAGGAGAGCCAGACCCCAGGGACCTGCAGGCTCCTCTGCTGGCCATTCCCACAGCCCTGCATGAAGGACAATCCAGCCTGCAGCAGGCAGAGAGGAAGCAGCATCTCTCACACCATTGTACCAAGTAATCCCTGGAGCCCTTTCTGTAAAGTCCAGTGCCTCAAAGATGAGGAGAACCCACCTTCCTTCCAAGGGCTGCCCTTGTCCAGGGGAAATCATGGACAACACAGCCATCAACAGATTTACCTGGCCATGTGGATGAGCTAAGAATTCCTCCAAATCCACACATTTTGGAGCACTTTGGAAAATACATTTTTAGTGGCTGATTGGTGGGGAGAATGAAAGTTGCCAGCAGCAAGAACTTTACATGCCCTAAAAACAAGAAATGCATTAGCATCTTTATTACAAATGTAATTGGGTTTTTTTTTAATTTGTGATTGGGGAAAGGGTCACCAGTTAAAATACACCACTGTAAAATTTGCAATTTAAATTTCATTTCACGCTGGAATGTAGAAACAGTTTACATAAATAGTATCCATTAATCATTAAAAAGAAAGGTTAGATGTAAATTAGGCTGCTATTATTTTTTCTCCCTGTGATTATTTATGGGTTGGTGATGAAATTTGTTTTCACAAGGAAGAAGAATTAAGGCTTTTTTTTGAAAGCAAAATCACATTCCTACAGAAAGTATAAACTTCAAGAAAGGAAAACAGAGTATTTATTGCTTTGACCCCCAAGGGCAAGTGCAGAAACACAGAGTTTATTCTTGTTTACCTTTGAGACAGAAGCCTTTCCCTTCATTCAGTGTAGCACCTTCTGTATTACTTCTGCCCAGACTACCGGTTTCCAGCAATCTATTTTTTATATCCCATTTTCAATTTTGGGGGAGGAAAAGAAAACCATAAAAGCAAGTATCCAGAGGGTAGAGAGGCTCCTTCATCAGCTGGTATTGAGTGACTCAATGGCTCTGTGATTAGCAGAGAGAAAAACAATCAGCATTTTACCCCAGCCTTTCAGGACAGCATTTTTTAAGGTATCCAGTTCCAGAAAGAGGGACAATCCCTATTTTTTCAATGCAAATCCCTAAAAACAAACTTTTATGCTCTTCAGAAGAGTGTTTCCAGTCAGTGAAGACATGGGATGTTCTGCATCCTGGGATTCTATGAAAAGAATTCAATTTTTTTATTAGTTCTGAAGGAGAGAACCTACTGTTACAGAATTTATTCTACTGTTTTAGGAAACCTTAGGGCAGTTTAAACTATTTCATCTCAACACTCTTGTTGCACAACTGATGGATCAATAAAAAGTATTTATCCCCGGCTGAAAGAGGAATCTTATTTGCTCATGCTATGGAAAAAAAAAAAAAAAAANTTACAATTATGTGATATTCTTTAATAGTAACATAACTTCCCGTTTATAAACTGTGGAGATCTCCAGTAGATGTTGTCAGCTGCATTTCCAGGATTTGGGGGAAAATCTCTCTTCAGGTTTGTGCTACATATTTTTGCTTTGGTTTACACTAAAATTAAAACTTAAAACATATAAACCTGTACATAAAGACACATTAAAAATCATGATCTGTGATTGAGTCATGATCCCATCCCAGCTCCTCACAGATGAACTTGACATTTCCCTCAATCAATCCCCACCAAAGAACTTTTCCAAACTCTCAAAAGAATTCTGAAATAGAGTTTTAAGAAAGAAAAACTGATGGTGGAAGTGAGTCTAACATTCCTTTACTCACTCATTAATGCCCACTCTGTGCTTTGGAGTCAAGTCTTTATTGGCACTTCTCTTTAGGTACTATCTGATTTCTTGTGAGGCCTTGGCCTGCAGCTGCAGCATCATTTTATTTATGATGTACTGAAGAGAGCCTGCTAACACTTGAAAAACAACAGAAAAATAACACTTGCTGAAATTAACTAATTCAGTGTCCAAAAATCAGGAAACGGGCTTTTTTTTTTTCTTTGCAATCTGATATCTTCAAGGTTGGTATTTTATCAATTCCTGAGTGCTCATGGTAATCTTCTCAAGATGCACTTCTGTCTCCTATTTGTAAAGGATGACAATAGCACCTTTTTCCAAGCCTGGTGCACTAAACTATTCCCCTTCCCATCTCTGTTATTACATTAATTGTCCCTGCTCTAATATAAATGGTTCCAGCCACGGAGCTTTATGAAAGCACCTGCTGAGGTCCCTACAGACACTCCAGATCTCCACCCAGGGCTCTTTAGAGTGAAGCAATTTCAACACCAGCCTTTGCTTGGGGCTGCATTCAAAATCCTCAGTCAAGGCCTCGTCAGAGGAACTTTTTGCTTCCTTTTTGTTATTTCACCTGAGGATGGAAACCAGCAAGAAGACAGAGAGGCTTGACAGCTTCTGTAACCTCATTGCAAATGCAGGCAGAATGAGTGCTTCAGTTTTAAGGTATTATCAACCACCATTGGGATGAACTTCTTTCCACATGTTTCTCTCCCCTTCTCCCTTCATTTGAAGCGGAAAATGAGGTCACACCTTATCCCCTGCCAAATGTAAAAGCACTAATAACTTCCCCCATTTACACTGGGAAAGACTGAATCATCTAATTCCCAATCTCAAGAACAACTGTCAGGCTGAACAAGTTCCTGCTGCTCTCCCTGAAGGACAAGCTCCAGCCCTTGAACTCTGTGTGTGGCCTTCATTACGGAGCCTTGGCACAGGCCCAGATGCTGTCTCCTCCAGACCTCTTAAAAAATGGATGAGGGCCTGGAGAGCACAGCGGGAACTCTGGAATCCTGGCCATTAGCATATTCATTAGGCATAATCAATAATGAATATGTCACTTGGATGAAACATAGGGATTAAGTTATGCCCGTGCTAGGACTGATCCAAAAAGATTCATGAGCATGGGGCCCATGGTTTGTGGGGCAGGGTGGAGTTCCAGGCATGAGCAGGGCTGGGCTTCCCTTCCTTTATGGGGTGAGTATTTCATGGGGTGACATGGGGACACAGCACCCACAAAGGGTGAGCCCTGCTGATGGTCACACCCCTTGCACCTCCAGGCATTTAGAAAAAGAGAATCCCAATAAAGGAAAAAATATATTCCGAAAACTTACAAAATAAGCCCTCTTCTGGCCGTTGGAGCACATTCCAATCATCCCAGCGTTTGGAAGACTTTACTGCTAACTTCTCTGACAGCACTACCATGAATGAACATCCAACACATGGCAGTGGAACTGCTCCTTTCAGAGTGCAAACCTGAACCTGTTCTACAATTAAATAATAATAACACAAATCTATAAGAGGTTTATTTTTAATGACCAATATAACTGGCAAGTGGCAAGAGTTATAAACACTTACTGGAACAAAAAACCTCCCAAACCAGCCTTCCCCCTTCCCCCCCATGTTCCCATCAGGACAGGGTGCAGGTCCTTCCTTTCCTCCCTCCCTGCATGGCCATGCGCTGTCTAGTACCTATAGGAGCAAATTTAAAAATAAATGTGCCTTTAATGCCATTTCCATTCTCCATTAAGTTGTCACATCAGGAGGGGAGGGGTAGAGAACAGATTGCACAGCATTTTGTAGAAGTGGTTGGACACCCCATTCTCCAGTACAATGGGGGAGGGATGAGATGAGATAAAAATGTCATTGCAAAAATGAGAATTTCCTGCTCTGTATCTGATGCTTCCTTTGTGTTTGTCTCCAACTCAATCAAATTTAAGTGATGTTCCCTTGAATTCCACAATGATATTATTATCACTTCAGACATATTAAAGGACTGTGATGCCCACCACAACAGTGCAAACTATTTTTCAACAAATTCTGTTTTAAAATGTGACATGAAATGTTAATGTACGAGATGGAGAACCCTACAGAAAGATTATGTAACACACTCAGGTTTTTCTTCTAAAAATCCATTTCCATTGAATTATTAGCTTTCAGAAATGAAATATTTCTGAAAGATGATTTAATTTCCCCAAGAGCTATTGGCCTTTGCTTGAAATGAGCTATTGGGTTCTGTCCCTGATGATTAATTTGGGATGTGATGAATAGCGTCAGATGCAGAAGTTGTGCTTTACATATATTAATGACATTCAAATTTAAGCATTTTCACCCATTTCACAAAAATGTTATTATATATTGAAACTAAGAAGAACACAAGTGCGTTATTTAACAACATGATTTATGACAAAAATAAACAAATTAGGAGTCCAGTCCTGAAACTACTAAACAAGGCTGGGCTGTACAATTCCTCTACACTAAAACCTTTACATAGATAAACATTTTAGGCTTGGGTGTTATTTGTCTTTTGCTTTTAGATTCTCATACTCTTCATTTCCTATTAGCAAAATACTTTTAAAAGGCTAGACTATAACTCCAGTCATGACTCCAACCCAAATTTGCTGCAGCAATGTGGAAAATCATCACACATGGCCAGAACCTCAGGCTGCATCCCAAATTGCTACCTCAACAAACATCTTCAAATGAGGAAAATTATCATTAAGCCAAAAATTCTTTCATTTTCATTTAGCTATAACTGACATGTTGAACACAGATTTTTTTACAATAGCACATTCACTGCCAGACCACAAACAATTTTCTAATTAGATATAAAACACAGGAAACTTTCTTAACAAAATTCTGACAAAAAGTAAAACCATTCACAGTTTTCCTCTCCATCACTTCTCTATCACAAATTCCCCTGCCTCACTCTAACTTTCTACCTAATACACAGGAATTAAAGGAATTAATCATGAAATCACAGAATCAATAGGGTTGGAGAAAAAGACCTTTAAGATTATCGTGTCCAATCATCAAGTCAGCAGCACCACTAGACCATGTCTTCGAGTTCATGTCTCTGTTGGTGGTGGAATTGTGGCTTTAAGGTCTGAGTGGACTCATTTTTATAACCCAAATAGGGCTTCACATGCCCTGAATTCCATTCAGCGATTTCTTCCATGTAACCACAACTTCTCCTTCAACTCACAGAAGTGTTTATAGACTATTCACATATCCAGTTCTGATCTAAAGATGTGGCATAAGCTTCACCATATCCCGGGACAAGTTGCTCCCAAGGTAAGCTGCCCCCGTGGGTAAAACCTTGGAACTTACTTTTAGCCTGAAAGCACCTGGCTTTACACTTGAATTTAAAAAGTAGTAGTCTAAAGACAGATAATAAATGCAACTTTTGGATGCACAAAAAGTTACCAGTTACTGATGGATAAAAAGAGAGGCACAAGTGTGTGGGTGAAGACAATCTCCATTTCTTTTCCAGGTCAGTGCAGGAGCCCTGGAAAAAGCTCAGGTGCAAACACAGACACCTCTGAAGGGATAGCACACTGCAGAGCCATGGGTTTGTTGCACCAACACACCTAATTCAGGTAACTAATTCAGGGCTTCAGAGATTGAGTCAAAGGAGGAGAGTCTGGAGTTACCATCCTCAGAACTATCTGGAAAGAAAAAGGTTATTACTTTTTTATTACAGAATAAATGTTATTTCCAAAAGCCATACCTGTGTATTTTAAAAGTTTTGTTTTTTAGCAAAAAGCTACAGGAAGCCAAAGGAGGGCATGGTTAGATGGGATATTGGGAAGGAATTTTTCCCTGTGAGGGTGGGCAGGCCCTGGCACAGGGTGCCCAGAGAAGCTGTGGCTGTCCCTGGATCCCTGGAAGTGTCCCAGGCCAGGCTGGACAGGACTTGGAGCAACCTGGGCTAGTGGAAGGTGTCCCTGCCCATGGCAGGGGTGGCACTGGATGGGCTTTGAGGTCCCTTCTTCAACCAGCCTTTCTGGGATTCTGTTATTTCATGAAATGTACTGAATTTTTGAGCAGGTTTTTATTGATGTGGATGAACACAGACACAGCTCCAAAGTTTCAACATTTTTCTAAATCTGCCAGGGGAGCTGTGGCAAGTGTAGTGCATATCCCAGTGTGCAAGTTAAGGAAATTCAGGGCTTAATGCAGAGCTCATTGGGCAGCAACGCAGGGGAACTGTTACTTGCAAGGAGCAGCAGCATCCAGAAATATTTATGAGGCTAGTAAAAGCTATAGAAGTAGCTTGGTGTGTCCTTGGGCTAACCCAGCTGGGATCCTGGAGCCTTTTTACCAGAGACAGGAGCCCTGACATTTCCATACTTGACAAAAATGGTAAGGTCACTGCTTGTGACACCTGGGAGCCACTTATTCTTTGCCTATTTGGGCTGAGGAAAGATGCAGGAAGGGATTTTAGAGAGGTTTGTGCGGATAAGGAGGGCAGCTTGAGCTGACCCTGTGTAGGGATGCTCAGAGTTTCATCCTGGCACCTGACCTTCCCTGTCTGCTCCTGGCAAAGAGCCCTTCCCTGCAGTGCCCTGACTGGCCCTGCTGCCCAAAGCCCTTCCAGCACTCAAGGGAAGAGCACAGAGTAAAATGATTTATCAAGCTTGGTAGAAGTTTTCACCCTGGGACACTGATATATTGAAGCATCAGAAAGGGTAAACAATTTTATTTAGGCTTTCAGTAAGAGAACTTTGTTAAGGGGAGGGAAAATAAAAGGAGAACAAACAGGAACCCTTCTCCTCTGCCCAGAAAATGGCCTTGTGTCCTGCTCCCAGGAGAACTGAAAATGATGATTAATAATTGATGAACCTGCTTCTCTTCAATAGGTTGTGGGTTTATGCAGAGATGCTGGATTTTATAATGGCTTTAATCCCAAACTGATTTGCAGCCTTCTGACAGTGGAATGTGGTAGAGGGAAGAGTGATTCAGGGCAGATTATGGCCAAAAGGGAATCGAAATCCTGTGTGCAGCTACAGCTGCAGGGATTTGGGGAGGAAAAAATAAGGATATCTGAGATAAAATTTACACCAGGGTACCAGAGCTAATACCATGAAACCTCATCAGGAGTTTGAAATCCAGATTGTATTCCAGAGGTTTAGAGCTCATATCCCAACAATACAGACTTGGAAAGCATTCAGGTTTTAACAGGGGGAAACGCTGAATTTGTGTGCCCTGAGGTTTCCACAGTTTCCCTGTAGTGGATCTAGAGGAGACACTTCCTTCATGTTTCCTTACAGGCTGGAACCTGGAATAGCTGGTGTCCCTGAAGTTGCCTGAGCCCCTGTCCCTGTGGATGTCTGTGGAATCCCAGGATGTACTCAGACCTCTGGAAAAACAAAAATGCTTACTTTGATGCCAAGACTCTTAACTGAAATTAAAGCATCCTCAGCTGAGAAACCAGAGGGATAATTTCTGAGGATTCTTCATTTAGCTTTGAGTCATGGGCCTATGCAAAGACTGAAATACAGCAGGAGCTGTGGCTGTTCCAAAGCGAAGCACAGAGGGAAGAGCTGGCAGGACCAGGACAGTGAAGGCTGTGGTGCAGCACAGCTTTGAATATGCATGAGGCCTCTCCATAGGCAGCGGGCTGGATCCTTTCCTTTGAGACTGTATCTTTGATTTATCCTGATGGAAAGACAATGGCCCCTTCCAAATCCATTGACTTTTACATCAGCCATAATTTGAGATTGCCTCTCTGGGGATCACTTACCTTGGGGAGCAGGGAATTTCAGAAAGAGACAGTTTAATGTGCCACAGCTGCACTCTTTCTGTTGCAAGAAGGATTTTAAAGCTGATTTCCATGTAGAGTGAAGATAAAAGCTTTTCAGTGTTGGTTAACCTTTTTTGGGGGGGGTAAATTCTCTTAATAAGTTGTTTTGGTTTGCATCATTTCACACCATGATGTTTTTGTTTTGCTTCCTTGTCCTCTCTATTGTTTGTCCTTGATTTTGGCTTTACATTAATTTCAGTTCTATTTATTAGATATGTTTTTTAGACAAAGAGAAAACTGTGGCAGCTCATTTAGAAAGATGGAAATATTAATGACCCTGAGGGTAAGTTTGTCTGAAGGCTCCTTTGCACTGAGCCTACTCCTGTTGATTTAAATTGCCTTTCAGGGCAGTCTATGGCTAATCAGCTTAGAGCCCATACATTTGGCATTTATATACCTACCCCTGGTATTGGGCTCTATTTCTAGGTACCTGTAGATTATTTCTAATTATTTTAAAATTACAGCCCTGGATGCAGAAATTGAGCCTCCTTGCCTCTGTTAACAGTGGAAGGAGAGCTCTCCCTTGCAGTCACTTACACATGCAGAGCCATTCTGAGTCAATTGGTTTTATTATTACTGTGCTCTTCACACTCATATGCCTCAAATTGGACTGGAGCCATTAGAATTTATCTGCTGTATCGAGGCAATCAAATGACAAGGAGTGGTAGTCATTGAGGATGGATTACTTTGGATCTCAGTATCATTATTTGCCTTTAGAAATATAGGGAGACATTCAAGCCAAGGTGGGATACTTCAGGTTTTAATTAATAGTTCCAGAATGCTGTTATTAACTTTTCTGTGAACTTCTTTCATTAACTAAAGATTACAGGTATAGGTTGAACACATAAAGGGAAGCATGCAAACAGGGTATGATGAAGTCTGTCAAAGAAAAGGATTTTCTAACTTTCCAGCAAAAGGCAAAATGCAGTGCTCTCGATCAGATTTCTAGATTTTAATGCTGGGACTCTGACACTATCCAAAGCAGGTAATTTCTTGCAATCAGTAAAGCATTATCACTTAAAGATAGAAAACAGAGCAAAGTTGTTAAATGACAGTAAGATAGTAGACCATATAAATTGATTTTTAGTTCTGAGTGTATAATTTTAATCAAGTCATTAGCTTGGACTCTATATTTTTGAACTTGTGAAAGTTTTCTTGTGAATATTAGAAATGTATCCTTCAAAAAGGGAATGGATTTTAAAAAGTGAATATTTGATCTTACAGGATACTTGGCTTGACTGTACAAATATGATTCAGAATCTTTTCTCCATGTAGTCATAAAGTTGCATTATGGCAGAATATGCTTTCCTGAAGGACTGCTTGGTGATTCAGAGGAGTGGGTCCAGAGATCCTGACAGAGGAACCAACAGGTGACAGTGCTGACTGATCTAACCCAGCCTGGGGACAGCTGGCATCAGTCACTCTGTGCCAATAAAAGCCCAGCCCCACTTTTTAATGGGAGGATTTTCTAACAGCCCCTCCTGGGAGTGTGTGGAGATTCCTCCCTGGAGTGGGGACACCCTCAAGGTCACTCCTTGAGGATGAGGAAAGAGATTTGGTCACTGGGATGAGTGAGTGACATCAATCTCTACTTAATGGCTGTTTTTCTAGCTTTAATATCATTGCTTCAATAAATAGTGCACCATATTAATTATAGTTGTCTCTACTGTGTAAATAATTCTGATCAAATCTCTCAGTCTAATCATTATCATCACGATTTTAAATAAATAATTTATTTAATTGATATAAATATATTTGGGGTCCCATCCTCAATATTGCAGGACAAAGTTGTATAAAGCCTCAATTACACCTGTAGGCTCTTTTGGACAAGTGTGGGACCAGGACTAGATCCAGATGTTCCCAAAGTGTTCTCTGAGAAGGAGTTTAGGGAGCTGGGAGGTTCCTTCTGCACCTCATGATGGGAGGGTCTCCCTGAAAAACCTTATCTGAAGCTCCCATCCTACTGTGTTACACTAAGAGAGCAGTAGAAGTAACACTAAGCCAACAGCATTCTGCAGATTAATTTGTGTTCTTAGTGCAGGACGATTCTGTAACCCAAGCTTGCAACCTTACTTTCAGCTAGGAAATCTGGCTGTGAACAATCCTGCACTCTCCTCTTTTGAGATGGAGTTTCCAGCCCTGGGCTCAGCTCTCCAGGAGATACCTGAGTGGGAAGGGGGATGCTGAGCTGGGAATGCCCTCAGGCTGTTGCACTGCTCTCGGTTCCCTGCATGTGCAAAGGCCATGAGCTGGGTATTGCACTCTTGGCTGCATGCCTGGCTCCTGAAAAATCACTCAGGGACATGCCACAAGCCTTTGCTGCTGGAAAAAATGACATTGCCTTCATTGGGATGAGGCATCATTTCAGGCCTTTACTGCCTCTGTGGCAGCTGTACCCTCTGTGCACAATTGGCTTCCTGGCCATACAGGCTCTTCCACATTGCTCTGCTCTGATTTGCTCCATTTAATTTTTATTTTATCCTGTTACTTTCTTCTGATTCAAGTTGAGAGTTCAACTGATAACCAATTTTTCTGTAGTGCTGGTTATATTATGTCAGTAAGTGGGAACAGCACAGCCTCTCTGCTTTCACTCAATGGGAAGTGACATCCTGCTGATTAAAATTTATTGCTAATATGTTTTGATGAATGTTTCAGAGTCTGTTATTGGTTTATTTTTTTCATTGCTGGATGCTTTTTATTTCGGTTTTATCAATTCTATTTCCTTCAATTGTTTTAGACATAATGTATGATGCTGATAACGTGTCAGCTTCAAAAATCAGGAGCATAAAATTCTATTTCTGCTGAAAACTGCAGTGAGAAAGGAGAGTGATTTATAATGTTCTTTAAAATTTGCAATTACATTTGTTGATTGAGATGCCAGTCACATGCATAAAAGTAGGGAAAGATGTTTGAATTTCCTGTTTCAAATTGTTTATTATGAAGTCATAATTTATAGATGGAAAGTGGGTTTATTATGTAAGCAAGCCACCTGTGATCAGAAGGACTATTCACTTCCCAGCACCTCTTCAATCCTCCTTTAAGCTTCCAGCACTCCTTGAGAAGACTTTCATGGAAGTTTTATGGCTGTTCAGTCCATTAATCTCTGCTCATTTTTTTTTCTCTTTATCCAATAATGCCACAGTCCAGCTCCCCATGTGGAATAACTCATTTTCCTTGCAGAGATCAGGGTCATGTACTTCACATGATCACATCAAGTCCTGTTTTGTGATAACATTTTGTAATGAAACCCACCTTGTGTTGGAATAAAGGACTCAGAAAAGTTCAGCTGTTGGCTGAGGTAAAAAGGATATATATGTAGGGTGGTGTAAACTAATTCTTAGCTGTGTTCACTCTGGCTGCAAACATTTGGGTCCTTGAGGCCCCTTTTAGGAAGGCACTTTAGTGTATGATTACATTTCATCTCATCCATCTTCCATGTGCTCCCATTTTTTCCTCATTGACTGCAATTCCTCCAGACTGCTCTTGGAAGTCGACTCCAGAAGGCTTCTCAGGGAAAAGAACTCCTGCTGGAGCAATTCCTTTGCTGAGCAGGAGAATGGCCACTCTGTGGATGTGCTACTCCATACAAATTTATGCTCAACCATGTTTTTCCAGATCCAGCACTGCCAGCTGATTGCTTCTTTCCTAATTTCTCCATTATTCAAAGGATAAATGCTTTGGATCATTTGTCACCATCTCTATTCTTTAAGAATTTTCCCCAACCTCAGATGTGTATAAATTAGGCTTTTTTTTTTTTTTCCTCCCTCCATGTTTCTGCTTTGCTTGCCTTTCTACTGTCAACTGCCTCCCAATATAGATTAATTTGACAGTTATTTTAACATGATTATTTATCAGTCTTCCAGGTCCTTTAGGAAAATATTAAAGAATAGGAATGATAACCACAATTCCCTTGTTTCTGCAGAAGATGCCAACTTGGCATCCTCCTTCTCCTCCTCCTCTTTTGTTTACATTCAATTAATCAGGTTTTGGATCTGTCCAATCCAATTTGAATTAACATTTCAATTTCTCTTGCATGGAAAAAGAAAGCAAATGCTTCATTAAATTATATTCTTTGTTAAAATAGCCATCGACATCTGTAAAGAAACTTTCTAACATGATGTCTTACAATAGAAGTGGGTTTGCACAAACAAGCACAGTCTTGAAATATCTATCTTTTTGATTAGGTTGCAATTTAAATTGTCAGATTTTTAATGTCTTCTGTATGAGGGAATGATAAACTGATCTGAGAGCTAGAAGGTCTCAGGCTTTTTGAGAGAATTGCTGTGTTTTTTTAGGGAAATGGAGCATTATGGGTCCCTCTGAAATCACAAATCACAAAGACCCAATGAAAAGATCACACCCATACCCCAAGATATTGGCACAGGAGGTTCCCACTGATGGAGAGGATGGCAATTGAGGGCAGGAATTTGCCTGGAATTGTTCACAGTCACATCCAGGGCAGCTCCTGTGGAATGGATGAAACAGGTGAATGTTTCTGTCAGCTACTCACTGAGGTACCCCTTCCTTTGTAACTCTCTCAGGAATATCCCAGTTCCTGCAGAATGATGGATGATGGTGTCACTGCAGTTTTGGTGCTTTTGCTGGATCTTTTGATTTATGAACTTTTTCCTTCTGTCGTGGTTTGACACTGGCCAAACACCAGGCACCCATGAAAGCCACTCACTCTCTGTTGCTACAGTTGAGCAGAGGAGAGGGAAACAAAAAATTAATGAAGGGGCCATGAGTTGAAATAAGGACTGAGAGAAAACACTTTAAGGGCAAAACAGGTTCAATTTTAAAGGTATAAGGTAAATTTATTATTAACAGAGTTAGAGGAGGATAATGAGAAGTAAAATAAGACTTTAAAACACCTTTTTCCCCCCAGCCCCTCCCTCCTTCCCACCAACAGTGCAGGAAGACAGGGCATGGGGGTTTTGGTCAGTTTGTCAATTCGAGATCTTTTTCTATTTGCTCAGGGAGAGGAGTCTTTCCTCTGCTATGTCGTGGGGTCCCTCCCACAGTTTTACAGGAATTTCTCCAGTGTGGCTCCAATCTCACGAGCAGCAGTCCTGCCAAAACTGCTGCAACATGAGTCCCTCCTTTCCCAAACTGCTGCAACATGAGTCACTTGTTCATGGGGTGCAGTCCTCTAAGGATAGGCTGCTCTAGTTTAGAAGCAAGGGCCCTCTCTCTCTCTGTCTCTGGAAGGAGGGGCCTTCTCTCTCCGTTCAGGTCTCCCACTGCATCAGCTTTCACCGGCATCCACCTGCTCCAGTGTAAGCACTTTTCCCATGGGCTGTGAGTGGGTCTCTGCATCCCCTATGGACCTCATGGGTTGCAGGGGTACAGCTGCTTTACCACAGTCCTCACCACGGCCTGCAGAGCAATATTGGCTCCAATGCTGGAAGCACCTCCTTTCTTTTCCACCAACCTTGGTGCCACCATGTTGTTTCCCCTCACATGTTTTCACTTCCTCCTCTTCTCTGATTAGAACAAAAACTGCTGCTTGTAGATACCACTGCCAACAAGTTCCACTGATTCAAAGACCCTTGCACGATCCCGCAGTGCTGAGAAGTTGATCTCCTCCAGGTTCCACGTTGGGGAAATTGCTCGTCATGCTTCTGCTGCCGGCCAAGCAGCCCCGCCACGCTGAGATGGCCCCCAGCAGCGCCTCGCCACCCCTGGAAAAAGCTGCCTGGGCAATGTTTTGATTTTCTTCTTAAATATGTCATCACAGAGGCGTTACCAACCTCTCTAACTGGGCCAGCAGCATTTCCATCTTCAGAACCATCAGAGATTGGCTCTGTCGGATATAGTGGAAGCTTCTAGCAGCTTCTCATAGAAGCTACTTCTGTGGCACTCCCCTGCTACCGAAAACCAGGCCATGCCAAATCAATACATCTTCTTTGGGAAGGATCTAGTCAGTCACCTAAGCGTGTGTCTGATAGAGAAGGATGTGCTTAACTCATGTCCATAGTCAAAGAAGTTCTTAAATTTCCCATAACTTTAGGATGCACTGCCACTGTGGGAAACTGGCTCTAGGACTACACTTCATATCTGTGCTTAAGCTTTGTGGTTCAGTGTTTCTCAGCCTTCTCGGCGCTGAGTAATCACTCAGAAAACAACCACCAAAAAAAAATTTTCTTTTTCTTTCCATTCCCTCACCAGGTATTTTAGTGGAACCCTACTTTTCCTCCTGGCCCATTTGCCAAGAAAGGACCTGGTAAAGCAATGTCAGTAGCTCTCTGCTGGAGCAAAGCAATAGCTCTGCTCCTGCAGTTGCAGAGTAGACTCCTAATTATGCCATGAAGACATTTTATAACAAAGACATAAAAAATACCATTTTTATTAGCTGTTCACATGCCAGCTATAATTAATTCTACACAGGGAAGTTTGCTTTCAGTTCATTTGAACACATCTACTCTTAACCTGGATGACCGAGTAATTTTTTATAAACCCAGTCATGGATTAATGTTGAAAAGATGTAGATGACCTTTTTTTTTTATTTTTATTATTTTTTTTAAGCCCTGCAGCCACCACCTTGTGAATATATTAACTGGAAATCCATTTCATCAGTGCTACAAGACTTAAGTACTTACAAGTTGATCCCAGCTGTGTAAGATGCTGAGAACTGCTGGGGAAATGTCAAATATTGATTAATACAATAATATGCTTTATCTTTGATTCAATCTATGATTTAAATTGTGTATCACAGGGGCACAGCTACTTCCCTATGGGCTGCAGGGGAATCCCAGCTCCAGGGCCTGCCCCTGGGCATCTGCAGGGCTGTTCCCCTCACGTATCTTGAAATTTAAATAATAATTTCAGATTATACCATGAATGATGTGTTTGGGTATTTTCACTTGTGCTGCTGGAATACTATTTACAGGCAGGATTAAAAATTGGACTACAGCTGAAATTCAGGATTTTTATATGAGCTAGACTTCAGTTATTGAATTTGGAACTCATAGTAGAACTATGTGTGTCTTTCCATATTTCAGGCTTCAGAGAGGCAAATCCAAGCTCCAACTGCCAGTGCAATGCAGCATTCCTAGATGGAGTACATGTTAGGGCCATTTCACGAGCCAGAAATGTGCAGTTTTCCTCCTGCAGTGTGATTTTTTTTTCAGTAATTTGGCATTAGCTTCTTCCATCCTCACTTGTGAAACGCCCTCAGGAATGACAAATAGTTTTCATTTTCCACTCTTTAAAATTAGGATGGTAATTCTTCACAAAGGTGTGCATGTGGCCTCCTGGAAAGGATAGAGGAGACCACCTTTTGTCCAGTTTGTTTCTTCTGGGTTTGCTTCATCCCATGTTTTCTGACACTGGGATGCTGATGGGAGAACAAAGAGGAGCAGAGTCCTCTTCCAGACAGTTCACCTCAAATTAACCTTCCAAGCCTGGTTTGAAACTTCAAGTTTTCATGGTCTGTGTGAGCCTCAGATGGATTTCAGCTTGAGTAAAAGGAGTAGGAGCAGCAGCAGTAATGTAATGGTGCTACATGGGTTTGTTGTTTTGTTTGTTTGGATTTTTTTTTTATAATTTGCTTTTGCACTTTAGTATTTTCCTTGTTAAATGCCCTGCTATTTATTATGCAAGGAGATTGTTGTGTATCGTGGCATGAGTGGGACATTTACAAAATAACAGCTGAATTAAAGTGCTGATTTGGAGACCAGACTGCAATCAGAATTTGATTTTGTGTGTGTCACCTTTTTTTTTTTTTAAAAAAAAAAAAAACACCAAAACAAAACAACCCAGGCGTGCCTTAACCTTCAGAAATTGTAGGAGCAGCACAGGCTTGGATCAAAACAGAGACTTGAGCTCTGTTCTTAAATAACAGGCAAGTTCAGCCCTTGTTTACATGCATGAGACTTTTACTGACAATGATGAGCTTTAGAGCTTTAGGTGCTGCTGGTACAGAATACATAATGAATTGTGGAAAATAACTCAGGGGCACCAGCTTTTAAAAACACAGGCTTGAGATTCTTGCTGGGCTTAAGGAGGGGGATTTAAAAACTCCCACGGAAAAGGGCTCTGAAGGGTTGAATTGCTCAGGTGTCTGCTTGAGATATGGCAACCTGGCAGAAAGCTGTTGTTTCATGTCACTTGTGAGACACCTGTTTGATATCATTTATCACATGAGACCTATATATTTGTTCTGGTTTGAGAAGCAAAACCAGCAAGACACCCCAAGTCAGAAATACAATTTATTAGAAAAAGGGAAAATAAAACAAAAAGGAAACACAATACATGCAATAAGGAGAAAGAAAACCACTGACAAAGTCAGAATACAACTTGACACCTGTGAATACACCCTGTTGGTCAGGGTGTTAGCAGCAGTCTACTTGCAATGGTGGCTGCAGTCCTCCTGGAGTAGCAATTATGGCTCTGTTGAAGGAGTGGTTCTGGAAAAAGGTGCAACCCTCTGCTGAAGGTCCAGCAATGGATGGGCCTGTTCTTCTCTGGGAGTCCAGTGGAGAAGGCTCCCTTGGTGTTCCAAGTCTCAGGTTTTTATCCAGGTAGAGGGGCTTGGTTCCTCCCCCTGGCTGGAGCATTTCCCAATGGGATGATGGGAGCTTATCAGTGGACTTATTGGCCTATTAAGAGAAGATCTATCCCTGGAGGGAGGATGGGTCATGGAAGAGATAAGGAAACTGCTCTTGATGGTTTCTTATCAGCTGGCTTATCAACAGAAGATCACATCACTACCCCCCATCCCAGTTCAAACAGATGGTAATAGAATAACACACCCCTGATTATATCTTACACTGCAACCCATGACAATATTCTCCTGGAGCATCTCAGGGACACAGTTTGTCAGTGCCACCAATGCTGGGATTAAGCAGGAGGGAGTCCTGAGACCTGCCCAGATCCAGGGATCCACGAGGACTGTGCATCCTCTCTTCCTCCTTGTAATGTGTGAAATTTCAAAGGAAAAGCAATAGTAGACAACAAAAAAGTTTATTTGTACAAAACAGTAGTTTTAAAGCTTTCCTTGTAGTGTTAAATGTGCTTTCTTCTGATTTCCAGGAACAGATTGAAACCAATTTATTAAAGTCTCAGTGGATCAGAATTATTGGTTAATCTGGTAAACAGTTTCCTGTACCAGGCAGTTATTAGGAAATGGGGCGTTAAGGTCAGCCAATCTCCTAAATTTGCATTTTTTGTTTCAAAGGAGCAACATCCTTCACATTTCAGTCTTATTAACTTTTTATTCTAGAAGCTTCACATAAAGCTCTTTGCCATAACTGTCCTTTCAAGGCAGCAGTCAGTGTTGAAAACAATGGCCTAGAGATAATCTGCTGAAAATCAGGGTATGTCTTTATATCCAGGCAGATGTTCTAAGGTCCTGCTGTGTCACCTGCACTGCAGTTGAGGTGTCCTCTGCATTCCACAGAACACTATTAAAAACCACCAAGCAATTAATCATAGCAAACAAGATTTAATATGCATGGTGGCATTAAGAGTCAGAATTATGCTAGCAATCTCTGAGAACTTCCCTGAGTTTTAGTACTTCTCCTTTCCTCTGAGAATTGTGTTTCCTTTCTATCTGTAGCCTGGGACATTGCAGCCCTAAATTCCTGAGGAAAATACATTTCACATACACATTTCTCAACCATGTTCCTATCTTTGTTCACTAAAAACACATATATGTAACAGTGATTCATCCTGAGTTTCTTTTCTCTACAAAGAGAAATTCCTTTCTTAATTGTAACTCTTTGCTGACTGATTCAAAATGTTTTTTATCTATTCTTGTACTCCTGGATTAGATTTCAGCTTTGCACTCCATCAGTGTAGGCTCCCACAATATCATTTTATATTTTGGCGTTTTCAAGGTATTACAGAAGATATGGAATATATTCAAATGAATTCCATCTAATTGCTTTCTGATATGTGCTGGGATATTAATCTTATTCACATCCATAAGGTGTCTGAAGGATATTTGAACTGGGCTATTGCTTGTGAATTACCAGACTTGAGAAGAATTTTTTTTCATGGCAGATGGTGCATATTCAGGAGGGGACAAGTTTCCCATCACTGTGGTTAAACAGAACCCCAAAAAGGTCTGGACTGGAAGGGACCTCAAAGCCCATACAGTGCCAACCCCTGCCATGGGCAGGGACACCTCCCACTGTCCCAGGTTGCTCCAAGCCCTGTCCAGCCTGGCCTTGGGCACTTCCAGGGATCCAGGGGCAGCCACAGCTTCTCTGGGCACCCTGTGCCAGGGCCTGCCCACCCTCACAGGGAACAATTCCTTCCCAATAGCCCATCTAAACACTCCTCCACTGGAATATTCACCATTATTTCCTCTTGTAATTGCCTAGTTTCAACTGGAGCTATGTGAACATATCAGCCATTTTGAAATTATATTTCAATAGCTCATCTATGGAGTTTTTTCCTTTGCCTCCTGAACTCTGTGAGTTCCCCTGTGGTTTACTCTGCATTATAAA